>CM076571.1:522054874-522525518 GCA_034641835.2 Pinus albicaulis
CACTCTAGCAGTGACTAGTGATGTCACTAGGGCGCTAAGGAGTAGAGGAAAACTGCCTAAGAACAGTATTGTTGAATTTCCAAAGAGAAAAAGAGAAAAAAAGTCTATCCAAAGCAAGGGCAAAGAAAAAATTGAATAGCAGGAGAGTAGTCATGAACAAGAAAGAGAGTTTGAGATCATACAAATAGACAGTGATGTTGGAGATGATGAAGCTAGAATTCTTGAGTCTCTTTTACAAAACAGAGAAGCCCAAATACATGACTTGGAAACTAATCTAGAAAGGTCAAAGGACCTCATACATTTTCTACAAATGCAAAATAAAAAAATGAGTGGGAAAATGGCAATTTATGAAGCCCGAGCATTCAAATACCAAAGGGAAGCATACAAAGCACAAGTCAAGCTTGAAGAGTATATGGTCGAATTTGATGATACTGAAGAAGAAGAGCAGCCAGAAAGAAAAAGGCCTAGGACTATGGGTCTTAGGAAGGCTTTGGAGAAAAATAAGGAAGAAGAAGTAGCCCTTGTTTGATCTTATCCTCTCACACAATTTCTTGCCCAAGAAATAGAAAATGATAAAGAATCATGGCTTGAAAAAGCCAACAAGAATTTGGAGGATAAATTAGAGAAAGCAAACAGAGACTTGGGTTTGCAAAGGAAGATGACCAGGCACTACAAGAAATTGAACCAATTTTCCCGAAGAAAACTCAAATTTGCTCAAGAAAGGCTCAAAACTTCCCAAGGAGGCGCCCAGTGAAAAAAATGGAAAAAGGCATATCTAGGCTTGAAATATTGGCCTCAGCTTCCTTTCATGCTTCTAAGAGCCCATAAGGGGCTTGCTCGCCAAAATTGAGCAAATTTTGACATGATCTTGTTTTTTGTGTTTTTTGGCCTTAATTGCACATTTTTCTAGGCGCTTTCATGTGTGCTAGGAGCATCCTCAGCTCATGAAAGTAATTTTTTTGGATGTGTTAAATTTGTGGGCAGCTACTCACAAATTTTTAGATCAAAAGGAGGTGTTTTGGTCCCCCAAAGAGGCAAAAATCAGTCAAAATTCACCTTTCTGCCTCATATATCTGCAGATGAGACCCTCCTGGGTTTTTTTCACAGTCCACTTTTTGACAGACTTATAGGGGTCAGTTTGGGAAAAATCAAGTATTTCCAGGAACTATACATCCAGGGATTTCCAACGAGCTATCATGGGTCTCGTTTTGACATCGGGAAGTCCCTCAAAAGTTGTCTGTAAAATAGGATTCTTTCTGCTGCTACGCTCCTGTAGCATTTTGACTAAAAAGCAGTTTTCTGAATCTGCCCATCCAAATGTGAGTTTAGCTATTTTTAACTCCATGTCAGTGATTAAAAGTCAATTTTCTTTCTATTATTAGCTTAAATAGATATTTTTGAAGATATTTTGTGCCTTGGGCTTTGCAAAGCCTCAAGGACAAAATCAGATATTTGTTTTAGGCCAATGGTCTTCTAGTTGCTCTAAGAGGGTTTCCTTCTCTTTTGCCTATATAATCCAAGAGGATTCATTGTGACCAGAGGCTGAACTTGATGTTATAGAGAAAATACATAGCATTATGAGCTTTGAAGAAATACTTGTCTTATGAAGTGGATGATCTCTTGCTTGACTTAGATGGTGGAGGAGGATTGTTTGTAGGATTCCATGGCTTGGTGAATGGTATTTTGTTCCTTATCTTTCCATGGTGTGCACCATTCCGGTTTGCATACTTGGGAGGAAGCATTGGAGGACAGATTTGTTGCGGGATATGTTGAGCAGTGGTGGATATTGTTGATGAGGAGGCCACAAGAGAAGAAGGGGGAGAAATTTTGTTCTCTCTATGCAGTTGCTTGAGGACAAGCAACATGTGGGAGGGGAGGACTTTAATGTTCCCAATTTTTAGCCTCAAGCTAAAAGGAACATTATAGTTAGCATATTTTTATTTTTTTGAATAAAATGGGTAAGGAGACCCCTTTAACCCCTTTAGATGGAGACATAACACTCCTCATGTGAAAGGAGGAATAATAAAGCAGCTGATTTGAGCACCACATGGTGTGAACAGGATTGGATCATGCTTGATCTAGTCATTTTCACCAAGTCAACTAAAACTGTCTAGATACATTGAACCTTCTTGGACAGCGTAGTTTTAGTGGAGGCTCCACTTGCTTGAGCTAGGTGGCAAGTGTGAATGGGACCCATGGTGAGAGGAGTTCATTTGCTTTATAAGGAGGAGATGGCAGCCCATTTTCATTATGCATTAGCTTATTATTTTCATTGGGTCTGCAAAGACTTGCATCCCCGGGCTATTTAGCAGGGTTGTAGTGTTCTTGAACCCAAGGGTGTTCCTGGTCGGGAATCCCTACCTCATCCTCAAGGAAGGAGAGGGTTTGAGCTCCATTTCCTCATTCTAGAATTTGGCTAAAGCTACCTCCTTCAATACAGCATTTTCCTGTTGGGCAGAGGACGTTGTGTTGCTGGGTGCAGCAAGAGAGGAACTCATAGAGTCATTATTGGCTTGTTCTTCGGTGGAGTTCTTGCATATTATTTGGAGGAGTAGCAGAGGAGACTCCCGGGATTTATTTAAGATCTTTGGCACCATGCCAATCATTCACCATCTCTCACAGCGCAGTCTAGCGCAGAAATTGTGTTATTTATGTGGACAGTTGCTGGGAGAGCCATTGGAGCTTATCAGGAGGAGTGTTTTTGAGCAAGAGGGATAAACCCTTTTCTTGAGAACATTATCAGAGGAGGGCATGAGTATTTCAAATCTGCCATAGCCTCATACTTATTTTTATTCAGTTGCAGTGACAAGTTATTTGTCACATTGTACATTTTCCGGCATTTCTAGCAATCTCTCCTAGATTGGCTAGAAATCTTGTATTGGAGCTCATTCTTCTATCCTTGGGAATTTCTTTGTATGTATCAGCCATATTTCATGTATTGACATCTACAACAGTAGCTACTCTCCTAGAGACAGCGCAGTCACTTCTTTCCGACATTTTATGCAGTTGTTGCATCTCTTGTATTTCATGTGTTAATCTTTGGAGATTGATTCCCATTGCACGAGGGGTTTATTCCTCATGATATTTTTGTATATTGTTGCTGATATATTAATGAACATGATTGTTGTATTATATTTCATCTTATTTTGTATTCATATTTGCAAATTTTGATGATTGTGTTCATGTATTGCTGTAAGCTCTCTCTTTGAGCATTCTTTAAGGGATCTAGTTTGGGGAGATATGAATAACCCATCTGGAGTCATTTCTTTGGGCTCAAAATCTAGAAGAGAAGTGTTTTATGAGTTAAAAATGGGATCCCAACTCCCTTTCAGCTTATTTTTACATTGCCTTCCTTATACAACTTCCTTGAGGACCATATTGCAGAAATTCCCGAAAAATGATCATTACAGTTGTTGTAGTTCCTAGAGACAGCCTAGAGTTGCGATAGACCAGTGCCTAGGACATCTTATATAGCAAGGAGCATATGGTATAACAGAGGGAGTTATCAATAAAAATCTCTCATGCTATTTCCTGACAAACAAGGAATATTAATCTGAATGGGACCTAGACCTTTAGAAACTGACACAGAGAAAGGAATACTGCAGAGGCAACATGCAAAACTCCAATATAAAAGCAACAGAAAATTCAGAGACAACTTACTGTAAAGAGGGCCAATTCAGAAATACCTCACAGAAATAAATTATCAGAAGGTGTATGTGGTGAATGAAATATTGATAGAATACTAGTTGTCATTGAGCTGATATCCAGATACACAATATTACCATGTAATGGGCTTACCAATCTAAGAATCCATACATGACAATAGCGTTTTAAAAACACCCTCCCAAAGCAACTAATATAGCAGAAATATGGTTTAGATGAATAGTGGAACAGAATATCATGCCTGAGCCATATTTAAAGCGCTTGACTAATCTGAGCATAGGTATCAACTAGGATAAATCCATACCAAAAATCAGTGAGCCACTCGCATTCCAAAAACATGATACAGGAAAGATGGATGAAATGAAATGATCTATTAAAATAACAAATATAAGAGAAAGTTACAAACTGTGAAATACCAAATACCAGAATCCTCTTAACATATGGAACTCCTCCTTACTGAGACCCTACGGGCTCTGTACATTCATATGGGAGCTTTTACAAAATGCTTACAAAAATTCTCTCGCTGAGTGATTTTCTGATAAAATCTGGAACCCTAAATCATCTGTTCGTCGGGAGCTTTATAGGAGGACAAGAAAACTCAAAAAGGGAGTAGGTGATGAATATTTAATTTTCTTCATAAAGACAAGATGGCGGAAACGTGCACGCCCATACTGCTCGATGACTTTGTAATGATGTTTTGTACTTTGTCGCCTGCTTTCTGAAATAAATGCTCTGAGTAGAAGCCTCTTCAGGAACACGGCAAAGAAGCAAAATCACTTAGACATTTTGTCCTTTCCTGAAAGAAAATGGTGCTGAAAAGAAAGCTTTAGTGCATTATTTTCTGCAAATGGTACCCTCTGCCTTCTAAACCCTGAATTACGGTTTAAGTTCTTCAATGCTGAACGTTGAATTCCTCGATCATTCACTGATATTTCTCTGCTGCTCCATTAATATCTACATCTACGCTATCTATGCTTTGAATGACTCTGGAGGGTTCGACAGATTTCAACCCTGCTTCTTTAATGGAAGTCTTGTCGACATGCCCTCACAAGCCTTCTTTCATAATTACAGCCTTTGAAAAATGGTCCTTTGATGTGCTCTCTGTTACAGCAATAGAGACTGTAAATCATGGCATTTTTTAGCCGCTGTAACCTTGCAAAATCCGCAAACTTGTTAGGAAAACTAGGCATGGGGATGGTGAATGTGATGGGGTCAATGAAAGTGGTCGTGCGGACATGGCGAAATGATGAAACAATGCAGGGTGGCGACAAAAAATGCAGTGGAATGATGGTGAATGGACTGATGAAAGGTCTTAACATGGAACATGAAAATTTGACCTATGACTGGGATATATAATGGGCGGAGGAAAAATATGCGACACACACGTGGAGCGGGTGACGTGGAGGTACGGGGTCAACTGGCGGAGAGATAGGTGATCTAGACTGTCAGATCTCTGGAGGAGATCAACGGCTGAAAATGCATTGGAGGGCGATGGACCGTGGGCCAGGGGTACGGTTTCCTTGTGTTAACTTCCACGTAGCTTCGTGGAGCGATCGCCGTTGGATGGGATGCTGTAGATCGGACGGCTCATGTGCATATCGCGCCACGTTCGCTGCCGAACTATAACGGGCGATGAACGGCGGTTTTTGGGCCGTACGCGGAGGCACGCGGCGAACGATGTATGGAATCGCTCTGAAAAATAAAATACCGCCTGTCGCCCAAAGGCAGTGCAATAGAAACCGGGCGGGTTTTGCACAGTGCACGGCGTGGGGACCACAATGGCGGATGGGCTGCAAACCGTTGATTTATGATTTGATCAGATGGTGGACAGGTCATTTGGGTGATGAACGGAGTGGGCCATAGGCGCGATGAAGACTTGCGAATGCCATCGGATCTGTACAGATCGGCGGTTATAAACACACCCGATAGATATATATGTGATAAGCGCCTTCATGACTAGCACTTGGTTTTGACTTCCGGTAATGTGGAGAAAAAGGTGCAGGGACTAGGGCCGAAAGGTGCTAGGCCTTGAATATATTATAATGTGGGATTTCAGCCCTTTATGCAGATTTGAGGCTGGGAGAAGGTAACGATGAGTAGAAAATGAATTTCTCAGGGCAGAAAGAGGGGGTTTGAAAGGTTTAAGCGAGGTTGTTTATCAAAATCTCAATAGAATGCTGACATGATCAACATTGGCTCCACCTGGGGATGGCACGTTCATCTCTGAGCGTGTCAAGAACTTCGCAAACCACTTGATAATCTTCTGTGCGAACTCTGCATCTTCAGCACTTCTACTTTTTCTTTTTCATAATTCATCACGACACCCACATTATTCAAACAATGGGGAAAACAGGAAACTAATATACAGTGTGATATGATACATCAGGCTATCTCTACCTGAATTAGAACTGGAAGTAGGGTTTAAGGAACTGACCATTTACAAGGATGTCAAGCAAGTCACCCTATAAATTTTCCAACTTGAAAGTATTGTTACCCCCCTGTTCCACAATTTTGAGAGGACCAAACCAAAGTGGGTCGAATTTGCCATGTTTTCCTTTTTCAGCCCTCTGGATATCCCACCTGAGCACTCGATCACCAATCTGCAAATTCCTATCCTTGGCATGCTGATCAAAAAGGCATTTCATCTTTTCCTGATACTCGGTCAGCCTTTGATTTACCTGGCTCCGTGTTTCCTCCAATTCTACCAGCTGATTTATTCTCCTGGTCATATCATCAGGCTCTTCTTGACTTTCCTGCATGAATCTGGCTACTAGTAGGGCTAACTGTATAGTGAATGTTGCTGCCCTCCCATATACTAATTCATATGGGGATTTCCCAATTGCTCTCTTTCTCGTAATTCTATTTGCCCACAGAGAAAATTTCAACTAGGAATCCCAATTTTTCTGTTTTTCATTAATAGCCTTCTTCAGTGCCCTTACCAGGGTTTTACTGGAAGACTCTGCCAAGCCATTTCCCGGTGGATAATAGGCTGTAGAGTGACTTAGTGTGATGTTATACTGTTGACAGAAGCTCACAAACTTTGCAGACTTGAAGGCCTGTGCATTATCAGTCACTATTCTGGCAGGACAGTGAAACCTGGATATGATGTTTTCTTCCATGAACTTTATTATCACTGTATCTGTGGCGTTCCTCGCAGGTATGGCTTCCACCCATTTTGTGAAATAATCAGTGGCAGTTAAAATCCACTTATGCTTACCACTAGATGGAGGATGTATTTCTCCTATAAAATCAATTCCCCATTGTCGGAATGGTTCGTCCACGTGCACAAGAATCATGGGCAGAGGTGTCAATTTCTGTCTCTCAGCCAATTTCTGACACTTCTCACAGGCTCTTACCCGAGCAAAAACATCTCCAAAAAGCTTGGGCCAATAGAAACCAGCCTTCAGGATTTTGTGAGCAGTGGCCCTCCAGCTGTAATGACCCCCACATATTCCTTCATGAAATTCAGTTATAATACTCTCTACCTCATCCTCTGTGAGACACAGGAGTAGGATGCCTGAGGGATCTTGCCAGTATAATCGGCCATTGGCGACTATGTACTTCTTTGATTTCAATATCAGTGTTCTGTATTTAGTTTTATCACAGCTTGGAGGGCAGCTGAGTGTGAGGAGATATTGTACTACCTCTTTGTACCACTGACTGGTAAGGTACTTTATATGTGTTTCCGGAGAAGCTACCCCAATTCCCTGGTGTTCTTCTTTCTCTTCAGATTCTTCACTTGCTATTATGGAAAAATTTATACCCAAATCTTGATAGTTTGATTCAGATAAGATTTTGGCAAACCCTTTTCCTTTGATCAACTTAGTAGGGCGGATGTCTAATTCATACTCCTGTATTTTAGCAATCCACTTCCCCCTTTTTCCTTCACTATCCCCTTGGATAAGAATATCTTTTACAGCAGCTGTAGGCACAAATGCAGTGATATGGGACTGCAATATATACATGCGGAATGATTTGAGGGATTTCACTAGGGCATATGCTTGCTTTTCCAATATGTTATATTTCAATTCTGCATCACGGAGTGCCTGACTGGAGAAGGCAATGGGCTGCTCGTACCCTTCCTCATTTTTCTACAATAAAACTCCTGCTATTGTATGAGGTGATGCAAAAGAAAAGATCATGAAAGGTTTAGCATAATCTGGTCCAGCTAGCACAGGGGCTTCTGCAAAAGAATTTTTTATCCTGATAAAGGCCTCTCGTGATTCTTGGGACCATTTAACTTCATTATCTTTCTTCAGCATGTCAGTTATATGTCTAACTATTTCAGCATAGTTAGGGATAAACCTTCTCAAGAAATTAATGCGCCCTAGGAACACTTGTACCTCCTTCTTATTTCTGGGAAGAGCAATACCATTTATAACCTCTACCCTCTTAGGATCTATCTTCACCCCATCTTTAGTCACAATGTGTCCCAAAAGTTTACCCTCTTCTAATGCAAATAAAGACTTCTGAGGGTTAAGAGAGAGACCATACCTTCTGCATTTTTCAAAGGTTCTACGCAGATGCTCAATGTGCTCAGTATCATTCTTTGAAAATACAGTGATATCATCGAGGTAGACTACCAGAAATTTATCTTGCTCTCCAACAAAAGAAATTTCCATGGCCCTCTGAAAAGTGGCCCCTGCATTAATCAATCCAAAAGGCATCCTGGCATACATAAATGTACCCCATGGTGTAGTGAAAGCAGTCTTCTTTTGATCTTCTAGAAATACAGCCACCCAGTTATAACCAGAGAATCCATCCATCATTGACATCCTAGAGGCTCCAACCACTTTCTGAAAGATGTGATCCATCTTAGGCAGTGGATAATTATCCTTTAAGGATTCTCTATTTAAATTTCGGAAATCCACACACAGCCTTATTTATTCATTCTTCTTTCGGACAGCGACTAGGTTTGCCACCCATTCATAGTACCTCAATGGAACAATTATTTTGGCGTTTAACAAATTCTTAATTTCCTTCTCAATAGAAGGAAGCAGTAGGGGATTTATCTATCTGAGCTTCTGCTTATGAGGTTTTGCATCTCCCTTTAGTGGGATTTTGTGCCGCATTACACTGATGTCAAAAGTTTCAAGTCCTAATAGGACCATGCAAACACATCCTTGTAAGACTGAAATAATTTCTGATATAGCTTTTTATATTCTTCTTAGACTTTCTTGGACAATTTTACAATCTTGTGATCAGCATCAATACCAAGATTCAGGTCTTCTACCTGATTTTCTTCTACCACTTTGTTTGGCTACAGTGGGATATCATTCTTGTCAAATAATTTTTCTAGAGGCACCAGCCCTCTAGGTATAATGTTTCCCTTTAATTGCAACACTTTATTACCTGTCATTTTCTCCTTCCAATTTCTTTCTGAAGTGTCTTCGGTCTCTCCTTCTTCATCAACATCAATCTCCATATTGGAGAATTCCCCTACTGTTTCCAGGAATATGTTCATCTGTTCTTCATCCTCAAATACTTGCCAGTGTTTGATGTTATCTGGGATTGATGCTCGATAACGTACCTCAATTTCATATCTTAAAAGAGGGTTTTGAGGTGGATGAAATGTACTAGCAACCACAGCAAGGGAATCAACCATCCTATTCTGTTCTCGAGGCATGAACTGAATATTAAATGCCAAGAAAAAATTCTCTACCATGTCCCAAAATTTATTCCTATAAGCCCTCAGCCGAGGATGTTTGGTATGACACTGGTTCCTGACTTGTCTAACCACCAGTTCTGAGTCTCCCAAAACTTTTAAATTTTGTATATTCATGTTCCTGGCTACCTACAATCCTAACAGAAGTGCTTCATATTCAGCCACATTATTAGTAGCTTCATATTCTAGTTTGAAAGACAATGAGATCCATTTCCCTGTAGGAGAAGTCAATAGTATTCCAGCTCCATTACCTTCTCTTGAATTTGCTCCATCAAAATGAAGTGTCCAAATTCCTGATTCATGACTCTTTGAGGGCTGCTTAGTCTTGATCTGGCAGAAGGATGGTTCATGAGCATAATCTTGATCTCCTTCTAGCATCAAGCATGAGAAATCTCCTTCTTTACTGTAGACTGGTGAATTAACAGAGTTGTCAGCCTTAGTCACCATCTTGACAAATCTAGTCTCTCTGTACAACCTCCTCTCTTGGCCACCAAAAATTGGGATGGTGGCATATGTTAAATCCAACTTAATTGACCCACCAATTTTTGTTCCCCAGGACCTTGACAGTAACATGCCAAAGCGAGCTGGGATGTCAGCCACCACAATGTCCATTACCACACTTTTTGCTGGGATTTGGGCCAAATTGACCACCAAATCCTTGATCATCCCCAAGCATTTAACTCTTTTGGAATCAAATGAATAGAGGTCCTTGTATGGGCAGGTGATTTATAATGCTAGTTGTTCCATGACTGACAGAGGTATAAGATTATGGGAATCTCCAGAATCTAACATACAGTTATGTAATAGCAGGTCATGAATCACTAGAGACACATATAAGGGAGGAGTAAAAGCATCTAACTCCTTAACATGTGGGCCAAAAAAAACCATGGGTCTTTCCTCTTGAAGGTTGAGACAATCTGGGGTGAGAGGCGCTTCTGGAGGCAGCATGAAAGAGGTGACTTGGGATTGATATGCAGGTTTCTTCAATAGTTCAGTCAAGGGGACTAGAATTTTGAATTTCTCAAGCTCCTTTTGCAAACTGAAAGCAGGAGAAGATTTTTCTATTACAACCTCTTTTGACTCTTTATTTTCAGCCGAGTTTTTGACTTCTTTTGACGCAGGCTTGGTATTAGGGGGAATGACTACTTTTGAAAACAAAGGAAATTGATCATTAGACTGAAAAGATTTGTTTAGAGGGCCCTTACCTTTGTCTGTGACTTTATGCATTGTTGATTCCTTCTGAGTAGGTGCTTCTTTGTGGGGTAGCTCTTCTTCCTGATCTTGAGTACGAGTCCTCTTCCTAGAAGATCTGAGCTCATATCTTCTATTGAACTGTGCTTGCATGAAATCAGAAAATTGTTTGCAATAACGATTAATTTATGCGTCTTCTGTGTCTCTGGCCTTCTCTTCTTCTTGCAATGAGCACTCGGTTCCATCATTTTCTTGCAAAGGGTATTCTTCTCCATCACTATTCGAGAAAGCGAGATTTTCATCCTCCAGTCCATAAGCAGTGTCTTTAGTAGGATCATCTACTGGACCTTCCAAGTACAATGGGTGTGGTACTTGATCTTGTTGCTCCTTTGGTTCCCTTGGAAATATTTGCAGGGATGGTTTCTTGTACTGAGGATTGTAGCCTTTGTTTGGAGCATTGTGGAAATTCTTGGAGGCTGAACTCTTGGTCTCCAACTCAAGCTTGACTAGTTTACCAGAAATATTCTTAATTATTTTGCTCATTCCTTCAATTTTGTCATTAGCTAAGTCTTTGTCTTGGTAGGAGGTAGATACCTCCTCTTTGCCCCTTCTTCTAGTATCTTTTTCATATTTTCCCTTTGATTTACCAGTGGAGGAAATGTTTTCTTCCAACTCTAGTGCATCTGTCTAAGCATCATCCAGAGTAGCAGGCTTTATTTCTCTTAGAGAGAAGCCAAATTTTGAATCAAAAGTTGCTACAAAAACAACTTTAGCAGCAGTTTGATGTGGTTTCATATCAGCAGGAAGACTCAAATACAATTTATTAAATCTCTTGATAAATTCTGACACCCCTTCATTATGTCTTTTCTTGAGTTTATTGAACTCAGTAAGACAATGTCCATGGTCTTTCTTCTCTCCCCATTTTTTGAGAAAAGTATCTTCCATTATTTCCCAAGTGGTAATAGAACGACATGCCAATGTCTTCAACCATTTTCGTGCTTCACCATCAAGAGATTGGACAAACAACCTTAATACCACATCTAAATGTTCCACATTAAAATTCTCTGCAAAATCATAGAAGACCTCAAGATGTTTTTGAGCATCAATCTCGTTTTCCCCATTGAATCGGGGTAAAATCTTCAAATAATCCTGTGGCATATCATTCAACACTTGGGGTAATGCCAGAGGAGCATATTTATTTAGCAAGAACCTTGGAACATTGGCCATTGGAGGGGGTGGAGGTAGTGCAATAGTTTGATGAGTAAGAGGAGGAGGAGGTGGTGGAAGTGGGGTATGAATAACAATAGGAATGTAATGAACAGCATCCTAAGGCGTTGAGGGGAATAATGGTCTGTTAATAGCAGATACTTCAGTGACTTCTTTAACCTCTTCAACCTCAGGAGTAGGGTGAAAATTATCTTTATTTTTGACACCTCCTCAGGGTGGGCTATCTGAATAATAATAATCGGTATCTCCCACAGTGGAGTCGGGATCCGACACTTGAGCTTCTTGAGAAGAAGAGGATGGAAAGTCTTCTATATACAATTTAGGGATTTCAGAGTGGACTGGTTTTCTTTCCCTCCAATTTCTTCTATGTACGATCCTTTCAGGGTCAGACACTGAAGGTGTCTTTGGCTGAGACGTATCTGACCTCAAGTGTGGCTTACGAGGAGCCAGGACTATAAATGGATTTATCAAATAAACAAATGTGGAGTCACCAAGGTGAGGGATCTACAACTCTAAACTCTCCATACTCACCTACTTGAAGAGTGAATTAGGTTTTGTCGAGGCCCACGGATTAAAAATTTCTCAACTTCGATCCTTGGCAATGGCGCCAAAAAGATGTTGTAGTTCCTAGAGACAGCCTAGAGTTGTGATAGACCAGTTCCTAGGACATATTATATTAGCAAGGAGCATATGGTATAACAGAGGAAGTTATCAATGCAAAGCTCTCATGCTATTTCCTGATAAACAAGGAACATTAATCTGAATGGGACCAAGACCTTCAGAAACTGACACAGAGAATGGAATACTATAGAGGCAACATGCAAAACTCCAGTATAAAAGCAACAGATAATTCAAAGACAACTTACTGTAAAGAGGGCCAATTCAGAAATACCTCATAGAAATAAATTATCAGGAGGTGTATGTAGTGAATGAAATATTGAGAGAATACTAGTTGTCATTGAGCTAATATCCAGATACAAAATACCACCATGTAATGGGCTTACCAATCTAAGAATCCATACATGACAATAGCATTTTAAAAACACCCTCCCAAAGCAACTAATATAGAAGAAATATGGTTTAGATGAATAGTGGAACATAATATCATGCCTAAGCCATATTTAAAGCGCCTGACTAATCCAAGCATGGGTATCAACTAGGATAAATCCATACCAAAAATCAGTGAGACACTTGCATTCCAGAAACATGATACAGGAAAGATGGATGAAATGAAATGATCTATTAAAATAACACATATAAGAGAAAGTCACAAACTGTGAAATACCAATGACCAGAATCCTCTTAACAGATGGAACTCCTCCCCATTGAGACCCTATGAGCTCTGTGCATTCATATGGGAGGTTTTACAAAATGCATACAAAAATTCTCTTGCTGAGTGATTTTCTGATAAAATCTCAAACCCTAAATCATCTATTCTTCGGGAGCTTTATAGGAGAAAGGGAAAGCTCGAAAAGAGAGTAGGTGATGAATATTTAATTTTCCTCATTAAAACAAGATGGTGGAAATGTGCATGCCCATGTTGCTCGATGAATTTATAATGTTGTTTGTACTCTGTGGCTTTCTTTTTGAAATAAATGCTCTGAGTAGAAGCCACTTCAGGAACATGGCGAAGAAGTAAAATCACATAGACATTCTGTCCTTTCCTGAAAGAAAATGGTGCTGAAAAGAAAGCTTTAGGGCATTGTTTTCTGTGAATGGTACCCCCTACCTTCTAAACCCTGAATTACAGTTTAATTTCTTCAATGTTGAACGTTGAATTCCTCGATCATTCACTGATATTTCTCTGCTGCTCCATTAATATATCCATCTACACTATCTGTGCTTTGAATGATTCTAGAGGGTTTGATAGATTTTAACCCTGCTTCTTTAATGGAAGTCTTATCGACGTGCCTTCCTAGGCCTTCTTACATAATTACAGCCTCTGAAAAATGGTCCTTTGATGTGCTCTCTGTTACAACAATAGAGACTGTAAATCATGGCAGTTTTCCGCTGTTGTAACCCTCCAAAATCCGCAAACTTGTTAGGAAAACCAGGCATGGGGATGGTGAATGTGACGGGGTCAATGAAAGTGGTCATGCGAACATGGCGAAATGGTGAAACAATGCAGGGTGGCGGTGAAAATACAGTGCGACGATGGAGGATGGACTTGTGAAAGTTTTTATCGTAAAACATTTGAAAGATGAATGAAATATATAAGGGTGGAGGAAAAATATGACAAACATGTGGAGCAGGTGACGTGGAGGTACAGGGTCAACTGGCGGAGAGATAGGCGATCTGGATCGTTAGATCTCAGGAGGAAATCAACGGCTGAGAATGCGTCGAAGGGTGATGGACAGTGGACCAGGGGTACGGCTTGCCTCGGCTAAATCTCACGCAGCTTCGTGGAGTGATCGCTGTCGGATGGGATGCTGTAGATCGGACGGCTCACGCGCATATCGCGCCATGTCCTTTGCCGAACTATAACGCGTGATGAATGGTGGTTTTTGGGCCATACGCGGAGACACGTGACGAACGATGTATGGAATCGCTCTAAAAAATAAAATACTTCCTGCCGCCCAAAGGCGGTGCGATAGAAACCAGGCGGGTTTTGCACAATGCACGGCGTGGGGACCACAATGATGAATGGGCTGCAAACCGTTGATCTGTGGTTTAATCGGATGGCGGACAGGTGATTTGGGCGATGAATGGAGTGGGCCACGGGCGTGATGAAGACTTGTGAATGTCGTCAAATCTGTACAGATTGACGATTATAAACGCGCTCGATATATATATATATATATATATATATATATATATATATATATATATATATATATATATATATATATATATATATATATATATCTGTGTGTGTGTGTGTGTGTGTGTGTGTGTGTGTGTGATAAGCACTTCCGGGTTTAGCGCTTGGTCTGGCACCCGGGTTACATGGAGAAAAAGTCTGAGGGGATAGGGCCGAAAGGTGCCGAACCTTATATATTTTCAAATGCGGGGTTTTGGCCATTTTTAATGCAGTTTTGAGGCTGGGAGAAGGTAACGATGAAGAGAAAATGAATTTCTCAGGGCAGAAAGAGGGGGTTTGAAAGGTTTAAGCAAGGTTTCTTATCAAAATCTCAATAGAATGTTGTCATGATCAACACCGTCAAAGACTTAGAACTACTAGAATTGGCAACCTCATGTAGAGAAAACAATGAGAAACACTATGCCACTACCATTACTCCGAGAAACAACTTCGAAAAAAGAAAATACAAAAAACTGAACCAATCAGTAATAATCAAAGATAAAATAGTTGGTCATAGTGTATGTTTTGATTTTAGAAACACTAATGCACGTCCCTATAACATAAATTTTATCCTTCCTACCCAAGACCATGATATATCGATGATAAGTGCTTTTAATCATATGCCTTTGCAAGATGATGTTTCATGTTATAGCCAAATGATTCCCTTGCAAAGTAGACAGCTCTAATATTTTTTCCAGTATGCTGGAAGTAATTCCATTTTTAGACCCAAAATTGCAAAACCACCGGAGATCAAAAACATGCTCATGAAAGCATGTTTCCAGTCCTGAATTTTTTCATTTTAACATACCTTGATGATGTCATTATTTATTTCAAAAATTACCAGGAGTATATGCATTACTTAAGGAAGATTTACAGTAAAGGAAGGAGTGGAAATCATAGGTATAAAGAGGTACAGTGGGAAGATACGGGTTTGTTTAGAGATTCATCCATGAATCCTTATGTCATGCTGGAAAGAGAAAATTTTCCAAATTTCTATTTTCAGGAGTTGAGTGGACCAAGAATGGTAGGAGATCCTTACGAGGATAAGATGCTTAAGTTTCACCATTTCCAAGATTTTTGAGTTTAAAAAAGTTCTCAATCATTGTATATACCACTTTTTGAAAAATAGATAAAACAGAAAAGTCAAAAACAATAGAAGAATAGAAAAGAGGGCAGTTGAAAAATATAAAAGGCCCCATGTTCCAAAAGATAGTCATTCAGAAAGCGCGCAAGTCTAAATGCCGCTACTAGTACTCAAGTGTCTTGTTCAGTTATCTAGCCTAATCATAGTTGAACATGTTTTAAATTTATTTGCTGATAAGTTAGTGAGTGAAAAAGATGCTCAACATTGTGTAAGATTGACTTATCAAAGAGAGTAGATTAGGAAAAGATACTGGTTCCACACGCTCAAAACAGAACCAAAGAGGGAAGTGGGGATGAAAACCAAATTGTGCATCTTAGCCCTGTTTTTCCTAGTTTCCATTTTATGCAAAATAATATTTGTGTGCAGCTTGTTTTTCATGCCGCAAATACATGACAAATTAGACTGTCTAACCCTGATTTGATCATCATTTCAATTTCATGTTTTAGATTAGAGAAAAAAATCCTGTCAAACACCTTAACCTTGACAGTTGATCTAGCATAGGTAGAGTAATGAAGGAGTTCATCAGTTTAATCTGAACTCCCGACATATATAAGCGTAGAATTAGATAGGTTCATTTTCCAAAAAGAAAAAATATATATTGTCAAAAGGGTTGCTAGTCCAAATGCACCCAAAGGAAGAAAAAATGTTAGGAAAGGTAGTTGGGTAGGTAGAAATAGCACTGATGTTAATCATGCTGTCATTTTTCAGAAGTAGCATCAAGGAAGAATGAAATTTGCACCAATCGATAAGGTACTAGTCTTCATAAGCTAAAGATTTGAAATTCTGGACACCTCCTAAAAAGGAGTTGCCCTCCCCAAATGGAGCCACTGTTAGTCATCAGTATTTTTCACTTGTTGGTGATGACTGGTTGTTACAGCCAAGTTTTCTAACAACTGATCTAAAAATTTGTCAAATTTTCCAGCTAGAAAACACCCATAAACTTTTTTTTCCCTCTTACCTTTTCAGCCCACCCATGACGAGATGAAACCTCATTATCAAATCCTACCTAGCCTCAACCATACTAGTCTGCCCATCAGCTCTAAAGAAACAATCCAAATCTATCCAAAAGTCTCCCCTAAGTTAGGAAGTGGCGCTTTATGCATGTCTCCCTTGGAAAACTATCCTAAAGCCAAAGAGCCTCCATCTGCTATAGACCAATCATAACAAACCTTCCCATTCTACAAATAAAGTTGGTTACAGCCATAGGTCGCGCTACTAATACACCCTCAAGTCTCAGCAATTCATGTACCATAAGTCAAACTGATTCTAGGTGTTTTTTACAGTGTTTTAAATGGATCTTTTAGAGACAAAGGCCTACCAGCATATCAGAAGACAATATTTGGCTCCACATGAGAAGACAGCTGCTTCTCAATGTGATCTTGAGCCTGGGATGCAGCCATAGAGCAGAGAGTTTTTCATTAAGCTCTTGCGATCACAGTCAAAGCCTGAAAGGACAGTGAAAGGAAAAATAACACTGTCAAAGGACTGATGATATGACATGAAATAAAAACCTCCTTCATCTATAAGCATAGGGTTTGAAGACTGAAGAACCTCCTTCATTTCACAAGCAGAGGGTTAGGAGCGCCTCCTTCATATATAAGTAGAGGGCAAATGGACAAAGTTTGATTTTAAGAGTTGCACTGACTGTAAGACAAATTTTTTGATAAACAGTGAGATAGTAACTAAGGTTTTCTGAAGTAAAATGATGATTAAAGGCAAACACAAAACAATGGGCTTTAAAAATTATTTTCATAAGCTCCATTGTTATTGAGTTACAATATAAAGCTAATGAGTTGATCACCAATGGAGACACATTATTGAGCAGATAGCCAAAGGAGTCCAACAGTCCTAGTCTCTAACTAGCTTCTGCCATCATGTATAAGGGAAACCAATATCAGTATGATTTATCAAACATTTTGCATTTGGTTGAGACAGAGGTTGGAAGGAATCAGGCATTTGTCAAAGAAGGCCTCCTTTATAAGCAAGGTAAAGGGGCTCACCATTGTTCGAAGATAAAAAGCAATCATGACATATGGCAAAGAATCTAAAGAGGCTACTCTCAAAAAGAGGTGAAATAAATGAAAACCCAGGCTTCTTGCAGACCTTCTTCACAGAAGAACTAAAGGGAAACTCTCCCTTGTTCAATTTTCAAATCTAGAACATCATCCCTGTTTTATCTCCTTAAAACTGAAAACTGGATCATTTTATCAATCTGAAGATAGGTTAATGTTTTTGGGATTGGGGGCCTTTTGTAAATATGATTTGCATTTACAGTGTCCAACAAGTTTTTTACCCACAGTCAAAGAGAAGCTCAAATAGCACAAGTAACAGCAGATGAGCCATACAAAGACAAGAGGTGGAAAAGGGATATTAAAATTGCAGTTGAGCTCCTTACCCAGTAAAAAGGCAGTTGCACTCAAAGTGCACATCTATAATCCTTCATATGGTTCAGCGACGATTTTCCTTCCACAGTACAGGTATCAGAACAGAAAAAGACCATTTTTCATTCCTTAATGAGAAGCAGTAAAATTTTAATTCTAAAAAAGGTTGTTTCATTTCAAAAAAGCGTCGGTCTTATGAAACAAATGGTCATTACCACTTTGACACTTATCCGAACAAAAGGTATCAGGTTGTGTTTTAAAGGATAAGGCTTCAAGTTTTGATTTAAAAACAAAGACCTTTTCAAACATCTCTTAAAGAAACCCTCACCAATCAAATGTGAAAGGGACTTTGGTTTTTTTTTCGCTTCAAAAGGGTTAAGGACCATTGCCAATCCATTTTGCAAATTCCAAAGCGCAAGCAAAACTCCCCTCTGCTATTCACTAGACCGGAGAAAGAGTTTTTGAGCATTTTCACAGAGGTTTTTGGTCTTGGAGACTACGCGACACGCCTGTAGAGCTGCGTGGTGTGTTCAGGTGCATTTTTTACAAAGGAATACACAGCCGCGCAGCGCGCCTGTAGCAACGTGCAGCGTGCATGTAGGCGTTGGTCACGTCGGCCCGACAAGTGACCAGACAGATTGTTTTGCACGACGCTCTTTCATTCTAAACGTGCCGTGCATATGTCAAGCCATTGAAACGCCTCCAAAGGTTTTCAAAGCTACTCAAACCCTTAGCCAAAGCTTGCCATCGAAGTCTCGAGGTATTCCAAGTGCCTCCTTGGTATTTTCAAATTTCTAAAAGGTGTTAAATGCTGTGTTTTTTTCAAAAGACTAAATGTTGGTGAAAAGGGGAAAGTCTTGGTAGGAATTTCAAAGTGATTCGATTAGAATCTATTAACAAAGTCTGTCACAGTGGAAAATGGTGGGAGGTTTATTCAATTTTAAAAAAAACCCTAGAGCTACCCTCAAAAAACAATGACAAACCATGAACTCTGTCAACTATATGTGACGGAGAAAACAGTGCTTGGGATGTTTGATTTTTTAGTTTAAACTCATGATTTGTTGTATTCTCGAATTACTCAAGGTGAACATAGCAAAAATTGTGGGTTCCTATTGATTTTTAAAAACCTATAAACTGCCCTCAAAATAGTATTGAAAGGTGTAAGACAGTGTCCAAAGGAAGAAACATAGTATTTGGAAAAGTAAAACAGTAGGCCAAATTTCATGAACAATGATCATTGTATAAGTATTTTTGATTCAAAATTCATCTCTGTGGGGTAAAAAAGGGCAAAAAACCACTGTTTCCTCCTTTGTTCTATAAAGCAGACTTTATTAAGTAGAGCTACCATTGCATTTGGAGGTGTTTGTCAAAATATGTATGAGAAAACAGTGAAGACAAGGAGGGTGTTTTGATTGTGAGGAACTTTTTTTTTTATCTGCTACAAGGCTGTCTTGATGTCACCAAAACACCAAGAGCTAGATGACCTTACCTAAACATAATGACCCTTTGACTGTGTGTATCTTTTGTTGACTATGTACTTGTTTTAAAAAAATTATTTGTTGATTAGCATTCCAAGAGAAAGGGCAACATGATAGTGATGAACAAGGGCAGCCTAAAGAGGACACACAATAGCCCTATGAGACAGAGCAACAACATGAAGATGATGAAAAGGGGCATGACAGTGATGAGAAAGGGCAGTCTCAAGAAGAACAGCAACCTCCTCAAGAGGAACAACAACTTCAAGAAGATGGCAAGCAAAGTGACAAAGGTAAAGGGACCATGCCCTCTTCTCCTAAAAAGGCCAAGCCCCGGACAACAAAGAAGAGAGTGCCTAGAGTGGTCACTCCAAATGTGACAAGGGCTCTCCAAAGTAAAGAAAAATTTCCAAAGAAGCCTATCATTGATTTGCCTAGGAGGAAGAGCACTAGAATAGCCACCCAAAGCAAACGGAAGGGCAAGGTATAAGGCAGCCATAAACAAGAGAGTGCATTCGACATCATCCCAATCCAAAGCAATGATAGTGATAATGAGGCTCGGATTCTAGAAAACCTCTTAAATCATAGAGAAGGCAAAATTGATGCATTTAAGGATGATCTTCATAGGGCAAGGAATTTCAATCAATTTCTGCAAATTCAAAATAGGCAAATGAGTGTCCATATGGTTGTTTATGAGACATGGGCGACTAAGTACAAGAAGGAAGCCTCTAAAGCCCAAGAAAGGTTGTAAGAAATCATGGGTGAGTTTGATGAAAGTGAAGGTGAATATTAGCCTAAGCGAAAGAGGCCTAGAACCATGGGGCTTAAAAGGGCCCTTGAGAAGCAAAAAGAAGAGGAAAATTCCCTTCTCCAATCTACCCCTTTCATTGCATTGTTTGAACATGAGATAGAGAACAATAAGGCGGCGTGACTTGAGAGAGTCAATGACCATTTGGAGAAGAAGTTGGAGAGGGAAAACAGGGATTTAGACCTTCAAAGGAAAATGACGAGGCACTACAAAAAGTTAAATCAGTTTGCCCGGCGCAAGTTGAAGGCTGCTCAAGAAAAGCTCAAGGAGGCTAAAGGGAAGCGCTCGGCATGGAAAGTGAGGAAAGACATATCAGGACTTCAGATTTTGGCCTCTTCTTCACAACATGTTTCTGAGAACCCTTGAGGGTCATGCTCACCAATTTTGGGCATTTTTCGACATATTTTGGTTTTTTGGCATTTTTGGGTTTTTGGTCAAAACTCATAAGCTTTTCTATTTCAGTTTGGGTGATGAAAAAAGGAGGAGAATGGTATCATTGGATGCCATAATTTCAGGAGCACACACTCAGTGATTTTCAGGACATTTGAAGATCATTTGCTCCCCCGAAATGGCAAAAAATGCCCGTTTTTTCTACACTCTGCCCAGTCTATGAGCAAACCTTATTTTTTGGTTTTTAACACATAGGCCTGTTTTTAGAGGACTTTTGGGCATTAGATTGGGAAAATTCTAGTTTCTCCAAAAATTAGACACATAGAGCTTTCCAACGAGCTATCATGAGCCTCGTTTCAACATCGGGAAGGCTGCCAAAAATTGCCGGCAAGTCAGGGGACCTTTTGCTGATATAATTTTTGAGTATTTTTGTAAAAAATGAACCTTTAAAAACTGCTTTTTCCTCATGTGCGTTTAGCTATTTTTGCACATGAGAAGTTATGAAAAGTCAATTTATTTCCCTCTTTTAGCATTTTTTAGATATTTTATGAGATATTTTGTGCCTTGGGCTTTGCAAAGCCTCAAGGACAAGTTTAGATATTTTGAATAGGCCAATGAGAGTGCAAATTGAACTAAGAGGTTTTCCTCACTTGAGCCTATATATTCCAAAGGATTTCATTGTAAAAAAGGCTGAACTTGATGATAGAAGCAATATATGGTCATATAAGCTTTGGAAGAAATATGTCTCATGCTCTTGGATAGTCTCTTGGATGTTCTTGGATGATGAAAGAGGATTGTTGTTAGATTCCATGACTTGGTAGAATGGTATAGTGTCTCTTTCTTTGTTTTATTTTCTAATTTTAATTCATGAATCCATGTTTCTTGCTTGCTATAATCAGTAGAGAACAAATTTGAGACATGCCCTTGGAGGCACCTCAAATTTCTTGTTTCTTCATAGCTTCCATGTTTTCTTCTTCCTTAGTTACATTAAAGAATTTTTTATTGCTCTTTAATAACTTAAGGATATTGTTGCTTATTTCATTCATGGTTTTATGCATGCTAAGTATGATTTACGGTATGCCCTACTTACTCATGGCTAGCCATAGCTCCATCCATGAAATTTTTCTTTGACTGATTAGATTGTCATTTGTTGAACCAAGGAGGTCTTGTTCTGATCTTGCCCTTTTCCTAAGACTATGCAATCTTTTTTTCAAAGTGCCCAATAACTTGAAGTACTGTGTTTAGGTGTTTCGGCATAGTGATTTGAGTTGTTTGTCTCTCTTAAGTGTATTTCCCCAAATTCTAATAGTCATTTCCCAAAGTTAGAGAATTATATATCTCTATGCATGGCTTGAATGTTTATTTCTATGTATTGATTAGCTTATAGTTACATTTCTCATGATTAATGGTTTTCCCTACCATGTTTATGTTAGCTATTAAACTAGTTATGCTTGAAACCCTTTGTTGTTCCCAAAATTGATGTTCATTTTATTCCATTTTTCCCAAAGATCCTTTCTACCTCGAATCAAATCGGCCCTTCAACAGCCTTGTATCACCGTCTAATAGCTTTCTAGACCTTTTCAACCCCATAGCCCATTTGATCTAACATCTTTTTACCTATCTTATATCTTTGATCATTTTCATCCCTCACAACCTAAAAAACCAAAACCAAAAAACCTACATCATAAATAGCCTAAAATTAGAACACAATAAGAAAAACACACAGATATCCCTTACACATATAGAGAGAGCCCTCTCTGGGTCCAGGAAGGCTAGGTCCTTGGGTTCCAAAGATTATTTTGATGTTACACTGTCATTTGGTTTTCCAATCAGCCAGATCATGGGACCCTAACAGTCCAATCACCTCCTTTGGAAATCTTATAAGCGTTTCTATCTTAGTCGATTTATCTTCTTTCTACCGTCGTCGCCCTGAAACTCTACTATCCTTCCTAAGATTTATTCAATGTTTAAAAGCATTGATCTCTCCTGAGATTTTTCTCCTATTTTTTATTCACTCCAACTTGGGATTATCATGCTTGCTCCACGCCTTACTCAATATTTCAATCCAGAATATAGACCACCATTCTGTATTACGTCTCTAAATCTAGAATTCGTGATTTGTTTCTTACTCGACCTATAAGAGCATATTACAGGTCTTCTTAAAATTTTAACAATTGTTCCTTAATAACCTTGAAATGCTCAAAACCTCTGTTGACTTTTAGCCGAGTCGAATTAGGCTACAACATCTGGCTCCAATTGGGGAAAACATTTTGGTAGTCAAAGTGCTAAGAAATTGTAGATCAATAGCCTTTATTGGGCATGGAGTCAAGGAGCACTTGTAGATCAGTAGCCTTTATTGGGCATGGAGTCAAAGAGGACTTGTAGATTAACAGAATTTATTGGGCATGGAGTCAATCCCAAATGGGAGATGATCTAGTATGAAAACCTCCAGAAACCTGCTACACTTTGGACTCCTTCCTTTATTCTTAAGCCGAAAATACCGAAATGAAAATACTACAACTAGAAATTCTCAGCTTCTAAGCTTATTTATGCACAAATCGTATCTATATACATGTTTGAACTCAATCAGGTGAATTCAACCTTCCAATGGCACAATTCGAACATATGTGTGTTAGATTTAATGCCCCCATACTGTGGAAATTTGAAAATCAAAATAGGGATGTACAATGAAAATTTTCTAGATAGGCTTTGCACATAACCTTGCATAAATGCTTATTGTTGACAAAAGAAATTTGTCATATAGTCAGTCGCTCGATCATAGAATTGATGAGACAAAATTTCGGCTGCCTGCTTTTCTTTAATATCTTGCTGATGTAGACTTCTTTGAATAGGGCAGCTTCCTTCACTGTTTGACTCCTCAATTTTAGTTTGTATGTGAGAAGATTGATTGTTTTTTTCTAATGATAACCATTTAGGCTGGAAAGATAAATCTAAGGTTTGTTCCTCATAATGCTGATGTTCTTCATATAATGCCAATTCTTGACAAAAATCTTACCCCTCCTGCAAACACACTTGAGAAGCTCCATTAGTTTCTCCTTTATTCACAAAATCATTAAAATTATGGAAATTGTAATGATCCTCTAGGCTTTCAGAGTGTAGTTCAGTTGTTGCAACGAATTTCTGACCGGAATCCTCAGAATTCTTGAATTCTTGTGTTTCATCAATACAATAATCCCCTTACTATTGGAAACACTGAGCGGGGGGTGGGGTGAATCAATATTCCTTTCCATTAGAGAATTAGTTAATCTTCAATTATTATCAGTCTTTGTACAATGATAGCAGTAAATAAAAGGAACGCAAATGCACACATTTTTTAAGGTTTAAACCCACTCCGGAACAAAAACCACCTAATGATTTTCTAATAATTCTTTGATATTCAAATCTAATTAAAAATAAAGCTCCAACTTCCTAGAATCTAGAAAAGCATTCTTCTCCAGGTCCCACTGGATGGACGCTCCAATGCCCAAGATTCTTTAGTAGTCAACTGAATAGATGCCCCAACACCCAATGAGCTAAAACTCACCCCAGCACCACCCTACCACCCTGAAGCTTTCATAGGCTTGAACCTATTGGTGACTTCATGCACTAGCCTAGCACCACCCTACCACACTATAGAAGAATAAAAGAAGACTGGACTCCCGTACAAGGGAAAATGGTCCACTTTACAATGATATAGAATGATGTAGAAGGAGGAGACACACTAGACCATAACCCCAACTATGACACAACCACCTAATGATGATCTTAGACCTCCTGACACTGCCTCTTCAACTCTTGGAAGATAGACACTATTGTAGAGGTAAATCCCCTCTGCGGACAGAGGCGATCCCTACTAGCCCAGATCGGGTCTAGAAACAATCATATCACGCTAAGGTGAAAGTTCCTAATTGCAATAAACCAAATGGCGAAGAAGGCTTACCTCAAGTCCAACGCTGTCATTTTTAGAGAAGATGGCACTTCCGTTTCCTTGCTCCATCAGATCACAATCCTCTCGCTTGCCGTGATCGAACACCTGCACACACAAGAAACACGACAAACACAAGCGTAAAACCCAATATATGCAATTATGTATCAGTCAGAGAGGACACAAATCATGATCGTAATGAAAAATACGAGTGGAACCATAACCAATAGTCGCTTATCATTAATTAATACAAAGGAAAATACAACCTAGCTCTGACGCTGAATCTTCCTTCGGCGGGTCGTCAGCAGAATACGTCTCGGTAAAGCTCGTCAGGGATGGGGACAAGCCTCTCTCTTCGATCAAAAATATCCTTGCTATTGATTTGGCTCTATGAGGACTATCAAGGCTCTTGCAGCATTCTTTAGGCTATGAAGGCTCTTGGAGACTAAACCATTCAACCATTCAACCATTCAGCCCCTTCATCAATGGATGAAGGCTATATTTATAGAGGAGAGGAGGAGGTTGGTATCCCTACAATAGTGGAAGGGAGGCCTTATCCCTTGGGAGGTTCCCCATAAGGTGGAAACAAGAGTCCAAAGGAGGAAGGCCGTGGTTATTCAGTCGAAACCACTCCTCATGACTCATCCACGAAGTTGTTGTAATCGAAACTTCGCCTCTTTTTTTAAAAAAATTTCCATAAGAATATCAGTGTGGGTGCTTAACTAGGACAGAGCGCTAATTGGCGTAGGCTCAGTGTTAATTTTCCTCATTGGCGTGAGGACATAATGGGCTACCAGCGCGAAGGCAAAAACAGGTATTTTTAGGGGTCTGCTAAGGAGATGATCAACAGAAGGAATGTTGTCCTCATGGAAAGGGATGCAATGATGGTATTTGCAAGGCATGACACTGATTATTGGTCACAGAAACGACCCTCCAATGGGCGAGATGGGGATTTCAGAGATGGTGAAAAATTACTGTGTAACAGATTCCCCCTAAAGTATGAGGCCCGAAAGAGAGAGAGGGGTGAAATGCTTTACGAGAATGTGTCCAACTGAAAACACTGTCGTTGGAAAACCTGCGTAGAGAAGTACAACTGATATCTAAAATACATGATATATGTGGTATGGGCACAACCATCCATAACGGAGTATACAATAATCCATATCCAAGGTATGGACGCAGCCATCTAGTGAGGATCAATAAATAGACTCACGTATGGTCGTAGCCATCGAATCAATGAGTCATCTAACTAATCATAATAATCCACAAAATCGCAGCCTCAATTCTAATAGACAAAATCCAGGGTCTTCCGCTCCATCTCGACCCGAACAAAGTACAAGTTCAATCATGTGAATAAGTGAGCTGAAGTCGAACATGCAAGAACATCATCTGATTACCAGCCGATGATGAAAGACGTTAACAGAGGTGAGAGGTACCACCAATAATGATAATGGTCCTCAAGGTACTATGCGTACAATCTATGGCATGTGAATCAGTGTGTTGGCGTCGAACACCTGTAGAATCACTCGACCAGAGGCCAATGATGAAAAACTCACATCAAACGCGAAGAACCTGCCATTGAGGCATGCAGGCTCCAAGGTACCAGAAGGGAGTCTCTAGATCAGCTTCCTGGATAATGAGCTGAAGTCGACAAGAAGTGACCTTGATCGAAGGTGGGCCATAATTTTTCCCACATCATCGACGCGAGACAGAGGAACATAATGTTTTCATGAATCAGGATCAGATGAGAATCAGAGGAAGGTTGATACGTGCAAAGGTCAACTTCTCTTGAACATATGGTGGCATGACAATGAGTTTGGCAGTATTTGACATCAAAAGATTAGAGGTCATGATGACGATTCAATGAGAAAATGAGAGGTCAAAAGGGATTACCCAAACCCACAGAAGCAAATGGAAAACGAGATGAGATGTCCCCAACCCGACACAAATCCATACAAGTGCCATGTTCAAGAGCGACATACTGCCGACACGACAATGATGCTGGTTCCATTTTTCCCCACCATTTTTGGCGAGTACCCAAATTATTTTTGAAAACAAGCTTGAAGAGGATATCATATGCTTGTAATGTAAGTTCGTCCTTCGGACGAATCCATCCTAGTACATTTAACGAGCCCTAGGAAGGAGAAACTTGAATATCGTCATTACGACTGGATCCGATTTCATCAGGGTTTAATGAGTCTGACAAAGGAAGAACTTAGCGTCTTTTCATGTTTAGAGAGTTTGAAAAGACAGCAGAAAAGTAAACCCCAATGGTCCCTTTTCCTAAATAGTTTCTCAGATCCGAAAAGGTAGAAATCTATGTCTGAGAAAACCTCCTAGTCGCGATAGGCTAGGGTATTCCTTTTTCATAAATAATCTATTCCAGCCCAAAAAAGGGGTAAATGTATACTGGGTAGATGTCGTTTCGCATCCACTTTAATGAGATCAAAACGATAAGGGACTCGGCAATCTTTTCATTTTTAGAGAGTCAGAAAAGAGCTGAAAGTTGACTCCTCCTGGAGGAACGAGTGGCATCAAGGGGTAGCTATTGGTTTCGGTGATGGTGGAACTACTCAAAAAAAATAAAGGTCAAGAGGTTGGCTAACGAGACCACTCATCACAGCAGTTCCTCAGGAACGGGTAAAGCAACCAAGTGAAGGCATGTGATCGGCCAAGAAGATAATGACGATGGAGTGAGAAAACCAAGGCTTATCTGGCAAAACAGGCTAATAAAATGGAAATCACAAGAGGTAAAATGGGAAAGGTTTCATTTTTACACAAGCTTGAAATCAAGAAACTCTACTTGAAGTTGGTTTCATTTTTACACAAGCTTGAAAAAAAGATAAACTATGCTTGAAACCGGTTTCATTTTTACACAAGCTTGAAATGGAAACAAACTATGCTTGAAAAATTAAGCATGCCCCCAACATGGTGACTCAATTCGAGGTACATTCCCCCCAAGCTTCAATCCATATGAAAGGCAGATGGAGTGAAGGTTCAATTTACAAGATCAAGAGAAAAAACTCGACTGGGATTTTACGAGATCTTAACAAAGACTTGAATTGAACAGGAAAGTGTTTCATTATTTTAACGAGGTTGACAGATTAAAATAACTATCCTTAGGACACCTTTTTTCATGGTTTAAGGAGCTTGACACAAGCAGACGAACCATGCTCTGACAACCTTGTTTCATTTTTTAGAGAGCTTGACACAGGAAAGGAACCATGCTCCGACTGTCTTGTTTCATTTTTTAAGGAGTTTGACACAAGAAAACGAACTATGCTCTGAACACCTTGTTTCATTTTTTAAGGAGCTTAACACAAGAAAACAAACTATGCTCTGACAACCTCATCATAATGAACAATAATTCATGGCTTCCAAGAGTTCCACTCCCGATGGAAGGAAAACATCCTGGAAGTCAAGACCCAATGCCCCCAGCACCTGATGCACAACGGCACTATCACTGAGTATAGGCACGGGGTAGGTATCCACATAGTTGACCTGCGGTGGGGCAGATACAATGGGTGGATAAAAACTAGGAAGGGATGATGGTGGGCCAGTTGCCATATCAAGACCAAAGAACGAAAGCTGATCAATGGTCATGATCTGTCCTTCATGCAGAAAATAAACCGCACGAAAAAGGGAGGAGACAAGCGCTCCCATGGAATAAGTGTAATCGCGCCCCAAGAGCAGATTGAAATCCAAGGGTCCTGGAACAACCATCACGTCCATATGGACGATTTTACCTCCCAAAGTAACAGGTAACCTTGGAAGGATCCCTAACGGTTGACTTATTCTTCTGTTAAAGGCCAACAGATTCTACATAACAGGCGCAAGTGGCGGCGAACCGAAAGCTTTCCAGGTAGTTGAGGGTAGAATACTAACAGATGCACCTTCATCTATAATGGTGCTGGGTATAGCCAGACCAAAGGCCTGTACCGTTATCTCGAAAGGCACATAAGACGGAAGGCGGTATCCTGCAAATCGATTCCAATCAAAGGAAGCGACTAAACTACTCAGAGGGTCTACCATCGAACTGAGATGGTCTTCCCCTGGTGTTACGGAAGAAGAAGAAGCATCCTCGACGACCTCCATCTCAAAGGTGGGAGGGGTATCCTCTGGGACCTCCATCACAGGAGGTGGAGGAGAAAATTCTTGAGGTATAGGGACAGGAGAATCTTTCTCCAAATTCGAGGAATCTGAAGAAACAAGAAGAACCTGAGGGATGTGATATCCACTCTCAACGGAAAATACCTGGTGCACCGCTGACGGGGCCAGCTCAACCGATCCCACGACCAATGGTTGGTCAGGAACAGATTCTTGAATTTGAATTTCCGAGGGAGCGGGATCGACCAAGGAGGACTCTTGACCAATTGTGGCATCAGCTGGTGGAATACGCAAAGAAAGCTGTTTATAACCAGCAGGGAGGCGTGGTGTAGAAACAAATGAGTTGTCCAAAACTCTCTTGGCTTCATCCATATACGGACAAAGGTGAATGGCATGGTGCCCTTCACACAACTTATAGGGATTGGAAAGCTTACCCTGCCTCTTAGGAGCTTTACCAGCACTAGCTGAAGATGTGCCCCCAACCTGACTCCCGGAAGCCAAAGCCAATGGCAGACGACCATTGGACCATACTTCGAGCACCTTGGGAATGTCAGGGCAGTCTCGAAGAAGATGGTATCCTATGCACAACATGCAGGGTAACTTGACTTTCCACAGAGGGTTGGAAGGTTTGTAAAAAGGAAACGCTTTAGAAGCAGTAGCTACAGCCTTAGCCCCTCCCTTATCAGACTTCTTCTTCTTTGTCTTCTTCTTCTTCTTCTTAGCCACTTGGTTACTTGAATCCAGACTTTCACCAGGCGAAGTAGATGAGGAGGACGCAGAAACAGGCGAAGAAGGGGAGAGGTCCACCTTGGAATCAACATGATGTTGTTCAGGCGGAGGAACTGATTGAATAGTAGCCGGGACATTCGGGACCACAGAGGTTGAAAACAACCAAATAGGCAACCCAACAGTTAACACAGGAAGGGACAACGTTGCCATATAAGGAGCGCCAACATTTCCAAAAGGAGGAAAAGGACCATGATTCCCTTCAAAGGAGATTCCTTGGTTGGTGAACTCCAGAAAAGTCGCCCTCGGAAACAAATTTAGAACAACACCCTAAGGAAACTAACTTTAACCAGGAATATTTTGTGGGCAGTGAATTTTTAAAACATTGAAACAAAACTCTGCTCTTTTATATTTTAAGAGTCGAGAAATAGACAAAAGGTGACTCTATCACTTTCAGATTAGAAACAAGCATGAAAAGACAAGCGCTTGATGATATTTTCAAATTTAGGGAGTCAGTAAAGATCAAACTGACTACTCTGGAACTCTAGGAAAGAGGGTGTACCAGATATCCATGAACTGCAATATACACCTTGGTTCAAAAATGAAAGAGAAATCAACCAAGGACTTGACATACGTGCAGGCAATCTCCCCGAATGTTATGTCCGGTGTATCACGGGTATAAGGCGGCAGACTCGGCTTCCTACGGATAAAAGATAGCAACCTAGTGGGGTCTCCCTTTATATACACAATGGTACGGGGAGCACAAATCCATACTAGTGCTATCTAAAGCCAAGAGGCGAACGACAGCTACTAGGTTTAATGACGTCGAAACACGTCACTAGCCTAGACCTCTAAAAATGTTTCGTTAGGTTTCAATGTTGCCTTAGTGTAAATTGAATAAATTTTAATGTTGATCTTCAATTATGTCTCGGTTTCAAGGCCCTACCGCATGTCATCTGAAAATATCCTATATGCAGCGATATGAAAAAAGAAATCTTTCAATTCGATGAATGCTATCTAGTTAAGGGAAGAGCTTCAAACAATGATGAAACAAACAACAATACTGAAAATGAAACTTTTTCCAAACTAGATGACTTTCACTATCCAAAAGTAATTTCAAGCATTCAATGATGCGAATAATGCAATGTAATCTATGCAAAATCCTCTTTTTTGAAAACTATGCAATTGTAATCTATGCACAATTTCCTTTTCTTTTCAAATGATAAGAATGCACTCAATGCATTTTTCGATAAAATGAGAATCTACTTAATGCATGCTTTTAATGAAAGAGAATGCACTCAATGCAATTTTTAGCTTTCAATCATTAAACAATGTAGTCTAAGTTCAATGATGGATCTCAAAAAATACTTTTCAATGCAATGTGATCTAATGCATTTCAACAAAAGAAAACTTTGAGATGAAAACTAAATAAACGCAAATCTTCTTAACGAAAGGATGAATGCAAAAGGGATGCAAACAAACACTAAGAATGCAATCATTGTTTCAAAACACTTTGTAACGAAATTCCTCAAAAGGTGACAAGACATATGAGGTCAAACACAAAAAGGAATTCCAAAGCATGAGATAAAAACAAGGCATTCATTCCCTTTTACATCAAGCAATCATGGAAAGAAGACATTCCAAATAATGAAAAATGTAATATATGCTCATACAGTGAAAAGACCGGAAGGGAAAGACACACTGGTGAAGGATTTAGGGAAAAAGTCTCAATTTTCACACACCCTGAAATTGGCACGACTTTGTCACTGACAACTAGCGCCAACTGGAGTGACTTGCTCACTGAAAACTAGCGCCAATGGCTAATTGGCGTGGGTTGCTAACTGACAACAAGTGCCAACGCCTGAAAATGAAAAAACAAAGAATTTCTCCCAACCAAGACCAAACTTACCACTTCAAGCAAAATCTAAAACAAACCTAGAAGCAAACTACTCACCAAAGAAAACTTTCGAACAAGGGTAAACCCTAGCACCTATAAGAGATGGTGCGACTGTCTAGCTGTAATCCGCGCCAGACAGGGGATGGCGCGAGTGATGAACTGGCAACCTGCGCCAATGGGTGCGACTGTTAGGGTGGAAACTGCACCAATCAAGCCAACCATGAAAAGATAAAAATTTGAAAAATCAGAGGTCAGATCTGATCCTCAGGGGGCTGAACAGAGGTTTTACACTATAAAAAAACAAACCAAAAGAGCTGATCAAGCAAGCAAAGTCAAGAATCAACCGAAAAGACAAGACAATACTCCAAATCAACGTCTCCCTAGTGGAGTCACCAATTTTTTGTAGAGGTAAATCCCCTCTGTGGACAGAGGCGATCCCTACTAGCCTAGATCGGGTCTAGCAACAATCGCATCACACTAAGGTGAAAGTTCCTAATTGCAATAAACCAAATGGCGAAGAAGGCTTACCTCAAGTCCAACACTGTTGTTTGTAGAGAATACGAGGCTCCCGTTTCCTTGCTCCAACAGATCACAATCCTCTCGCTTGTCGCGATCGAACACCTGCACACACAAGAAACATGACAAACACAAGTGTAAAACCCAATATATGCAATTATGTATCAGTCAGAGAGGAAAAAACTCATGATCATAATGAACAATACGAGTGGAACCATAACCAATAGTCGCTTATCATTAATTAACACAAAGGAAAATACAACCTAGCTCTGACGTTGAATCTTCCTTCAGCAGGTCGTCAGTGGAATACGTCTTGGTAAAGAGCGTCGGAGATGGGGACAAGCCTCTCTCTTTGATCGAAAATCTCCTTGCTACTGATTTGGCTCTATGAGGACTATCAAGGCTCTTGCAGCATTCTTTAGGCTATGAAGGCTCTTAGAGACTCAACCATTCAACCATTCAACCATTCAACCCCTTCATCAATGGATGAAGGCTATATTTATAGAGGAGAGGAGGAGGTTGGGATCCATACAATAGTGGAAGGGAGGCCTTATCCCTTGGGAGGTTCCCAATAAGGTGGAAACAAGAGGCCAAAGGAGGAAGGTCGTGGTTATTCAGTCGAAACCACTCCTCATGACTAATCCACGAAGTTGTTGTAATCGAAACTTCGCCTCTTTTTTTAAAAACCTTTCCATAAGAAGATTGGCGCGGGTGCTTAACTGGAACAGAGCTCCAATTGGCGCGGGCTCAGCGTTAATTTTCCTCATTGGCGCGAGGACATAACGGGCTACCAGTGCCAAGGCAAAAACAAGTGTTTTTAGGGGTCTCCTCAAGAGATGATCAACAGAAGAAATGTTGTCCTCATGGAAAGGGATGCAATGATGGTATTTGAAAGGCATGACATTGATTATTGGTCACAAAAATGACCCTCTAATGGGCTAGATGGGGATTGCAGGGATGGTGACAAATTACTGTGTAACAGACACTAGTACAATTTTTTACAATAATGTATTTACAATGACTTAGTACAATGATACCTTTACAGTGGCTGTATGCAGTGCTGCCCACTTGAAGACTTCATGTGATGAAATTCTTGTTCCGATCCTGCACCTTGATTTTTTTTCTTTTCATGCTACCCTCTGCTGTACCTTTCTTTGCTTTGTTGCCCTAGAAAGTCTCGTCCTTTGCAGCCCTTGACAACACATGATCTAGATTTTCCTTGCTTTCTAGGATCTCGATATTGAATCTAGTTTATCTTTGTTATTTCATATCCCCAATATGTGATTTTCGGCCCTATAGTATTCCTTTGAGTCATATTTCCAATGCCACAAGTCTGACCCAATTTGGATTCTTCAAGGGAGAGTTATGCCCAATCTCTCACAATGCCCTAATTATGGACTGTTTCAGTAGAGCGAACTTTTACGGAGTGAAACGTGTCACTGTTTCTTCATTCGGCTCTGAAATTGATATAGAAAAAACTAGATTCCATGCACTATCTTCCACTTTTTACATAATTCCAATCCAATACTCAGAGAGAGAGTTACGACGATCTTCCCAATGTCACTTCTTTGAGATGAATTTCAAGAGCCTACACAAACACTGACTTCCATAGATCATATCTCCAAATATATTGGGCACCTTGATTTGAAATATTTAAAGGATATTCATCAAGATTTTAGCTTCACCTCATAAAAATTTTAGCTTCTTAACCTTCATATAAAATAAGTTAGAGTGAAAATTCCATGATGACCTGTTTCAGATAGTGAAATCCCTACATAAGGAGGATATGAGGATCACAATTTATATAAATTCTTAGGTTGAGAGGGGCTTCAAAAAGTGAACGTGGGAGGTATTTTAGGAGCTTAAAAATTATTAATTATTTACTTTTCAATTACCCATGCGACAACCCTATGGGGTTTTAGCCCACTAACTGAGGTTATAAACTTCAAACATGAATATCTCTTAAACCGTGAAGAATTCGATGGCATGCCATATATCAACGGAAACATATCGACAAGTAGAAACAAAAAAAAAAGAATCCTTGACCCAGAATATTGTAATTTGGTAGGTCAAAATTCCCATGCAATATTGGGGTAGCCCCTGGTGCTACTTGGGTTGATATCAATGACAACCGCAGATCAACAATCTCCCCCTTTGGTATTGATGGAAACACAAGTACTTCCCCTGCGATCATGACACCTCTTCCTACAACATTCTCTCCCCATTTGACATCAATGGCAAAGGGTAACTCCCCCTGACACACAACCATCTTGTGGACCTGTACATGCTTCCACTCCCCCTTTATATTATGAATAAGGAAAATATAATGAGAACTTGAGAGAATCCCAAGCTTATGGCAAAGATATTCAAATGCTTCATGAGGTAAAGGTTTAGTGAAGATATCAGCGATTTGTTATTTTGTACCAACATTCTCAAGTTTGATATTCTTTTCAGTGACTTTTTCTCTAACAAAATGATATTTGATCGGAATGTGTTTTGTTTTTGAATGCATGACAGGATTCTTGGAGATGCTGATGACATTGGTGTTTTCACAGAATATGGGAATAGGCTCACTGAATTGTGCTTGAAGATCTTGCAATTTTTTTTTCATCCAAAGGACTTGAGTACAACATGATGACGTGGCAATGTATTCATCTTCCGCTATAGATAATGAGATTGAGATTTTATTTTTTCCCAACCATCATACGAGACAACCACCTAGATAGAATGTTTCTCCACTAGTACTCTTACAATCATCAACGCTTCCTTCCCAATCTGCATTTGTGAAGGCTTGAATAATGAGATTGTTACCCTTGGGATACCACAAGCCATATTATTTTATGTCCTTTAGATATCGAAGAATTATTTTAATGACAATAATATGTGATTCTTTTGGTGCTACTTGGAATCTTGCTACTTGTCCAACTGCTTGCATAACATCTGTCCGGGAGGCTATTACATATAGAATACTACCAATCATAGATCTATACAACCTCTCATCCACATCCTTAGATGAGTTGTCTATGCTCAATTTGCAACCTGTTACCATTGGAGTAAGGACGGGTTTGCAATCTTCCATTTTGAATTTCTTGAGAATTTCCTTGATGTACTTGGCTTGACATATAAATATTCCTTTCTCTGCTAAGATATTTGAAGCCCTAAGAAGTATGCCAGCTCACCAAGTAAAGACATCTCGAACTCACTTTTCATCTTTGTAGAAAATTTCTTACTTAGTCGATCGTCATTGCTACCAAATATTATATCATCCACATATACCTCAACGATTGTTAAATTATCTTTATCTATTTGTACATAAATATTGATATCAACAGTACCTTTCTTGAACCCTTGTTGACGTAGATATCCATCAAGACGAGCATACCATGCTCTGGGAGCCTGCTTGAGACCATATAGATCCTTCTTTAACCAGAAAACATAGTCTTCTTTTTCTAATAGTAGAAAACCTTCAGGTTGTTCGATGTAAACTTCTTCTTCTAATTCTCCATTCAGAAATGCTAACTTCACATTCATTTGGTAGACTTTGATTTTTCTTAAACATGCATAGGCAAGAAACATTTGGATGGCTTCCATTCTGGAAACTGGTGCAAATGTTTCATCAAAATCAATTCCTTCCACTTGTGCATAGCCTTTGCAAACCAATCTTGCTTTGTTTCTGGTAACCTGTCCATCTTCATTCAATTTGTTCCTAAACACCCATTTTGTCCCATTGAAATTTTTATCTTTTGGTCATGGAACTAGTTCCAAGGTGTTATTCTTCTCGATTTGATCCAATTCTTCATTCATAGCTGCTACCCAAAGTTCATTTTGGTTGGCTTCCTCAAAAATACTAGGCTCAAAGTTTGCTAGAAAATCAATGTGAGCTTGTTGTGATGAATGAAGCTGTCGACCTTTATTTATGTCACCAATGATTTGATTTTATGGATGGTTCTTTTGAATCCATTCTTTTGTTCTCTTTGGAGGAGCTTCTTGTTGTTGTTCTGGTATATCTTGATGATCATTATTTACTTCTTCTTGGTTGATAGTTGCTTCTTGTTCTAGAATTTTCTCTATGTATTTTTCAGCCTCTGTCTCAAGTTTCAAATATTCTAGATCCTCATCATTATTTGTTAGAACACCACCTTCGTCAAATTTAACATTTATGCTCTCCACTATCTACTTTTGTCTTAGATTATAGCATTTATAGGCCTTTCTTATGCGTGAGTAACCAAAAAATATACCTTCATCAACACGTGATTCAAACTTACCCAAATTTTGATCTTCTATTTTGATATAACATTTGCTTCCGAAGATTCTGAAATATTTTACATTAGTTGTTTTTTCTTTCCATAATTCATATGGGGTCTTGTTGGAGTTATTTCTGAGAAGACATCGGTTGACAATGAAGACTGTCGTGTCAATTGCTTGAACCCAGAATATTTCATCCAATTTTGAGTCCTTCAACATTGTTCTACCCATTTCCTGTACGATTATGTTCTTTCCTTCAGAAACTCCATTTTGTTGAGGTGTTCGTGTTGTTGAAAATTGTCTTTTTATTCCATTTTCATCACAGTATTGCTGAAATAATTTGGAAGTGAATTCTCCACCATTATCTAATCTTAGACACTTTATTTTCACATCAGTTTCATTTTCGACCAACTCCTTGTACATATTAAAGCACTCAAATGCTTTAGATTTTTTCTTTAGGAAACTAACGACTGTCATCCTGGTATAGTCATCTATCATTAACATGAAATATAATTCTCCATCTAGGACTTTTTTTCAGACAGGACCACATAGATCACTATGTATCAATTCCAATGGATGTGATGCAAAGTGTTCTTTTGTTTTAAATTGGAATTTTGTCTTCTTTCCGTGCCGAAAGGCCTCACATAGTGTGTTGGAAGGTTTTGAGATTTTCGATATTTCTCGTACAGCTTCCTTTTTGCTTATCCTGACAAGATTGTCAAAGTTTATGTGACCCATTCATTTGTGCCACAACCAGCTTTCATCTTCTTTAGCTAGTAGACATGCTTTAGTTGCTTCATCCAAAACATATATGTCGTTTGGAGCTCAACTTGTTGTAGCCACAATTTTACCATACCTGCCTTTCCTGATTTCACATTTTGTGGAGTTGAATAGCATTGTGTGTCCTTGATCACACATTTATCCAACACTGAGCAGATTATGATTCATGTTTTCAACCAATAGAACATTCTTGGCTATAACATCTTTTCTTCTGAGAGTGACGGTACCTGATCCTATAACATTTGAAGATCCATCATTTCCAAAGGATATGATTCCATCCTTCTTCTCTTTCATGGGTAAAAATTTCCTTCTATCTCCAGTCATATGTGTTGAGCAAACACTAGAAACATACCACACATATTTGTTGTTTTGAGCCTTGAGGGTGAGAGCACAATTATCAGTCTTCTTCTTCTTCCATGATTGTTTGTTTTGTGGCTTTGAAGATTCTTCTGGAGGATTTTCAAGTCGGCAGTCTCTGGCTATGTGTCCAAGCTTATGAAATTTGTAACATTCCATATTATTTCTTAAATGTTCAAATCTATTGATGTTTCGTTGAGCCGTGGGAGTTTCATATTTGAAGGATCTCCTGGAATTATATTGGTTCCTAGGGTACGTGCGACATTCTACAGCTTTATGACCAAATTGTCCACATGAATAACAATATCCATGAAAAATATGTTGGTACCTGGATGGAAATCTTCATTTAGGAATCATCTTCCAAGGATGTGTTATGCAGATAAATCCTTCTTGCAGACAAGAACGATCTCCCTAATATCCTAAGGATATCTAGAAAAAAAAACCAAATGCAAACCATTTTCTCTAGATCATTTTTTATTCATAATTATTAATAACAAAGTACGAGGACATGCCCCTACCTGAAGTCCAACGCTTGCTGAAATATTTTATCCAATCGCTCCAAAAGACGTCACTTCAGCATGTGAAACCTACGATCAAAGACAGATAAAAGATAAAAAGCACCTGCAAGATATAATAATTAAGGAAACACTAACCTATCTTAGTGATCAAGGAATCCAAGAATTTAAATACTCAAATAGATACATGAACAATTCAATGAGAAAATGGAATCCATTTGTATTAACTTGTATAATTATAAGTAACCTTACAACCTTTCGCCTTGATGTTATACAGATTCTTCCGGGGTTTTGAACAATCGTACCTCCTTTAGATTGACAAGCCTTCCTCTCTCTAAACTAGCATAAAGTTATGGACATGAGCATGTGATCATTCTCATACCAATAATGACTAGTGTACAGAGTATGCTCTCTTGAGAATTTCTTTAGCAACTAATATGTGTGTCTACAATCTACCCTTGAGACTAAAACATGAGCTCAATTTGTAGGGAAATGGAGGTATTTTCAGTTCTATGAAGAGGGGAATGGATTCTTCTCATGAAGGTATTTGAGCTCCATATACCAAGGGATAAACTCCATGAGTGAAGGGATAGAGATCCATGAGTGGAGGGATAAATCTCGAACTGATCGCGCCTCTAGAAGCTTCCAGTTGGGAGAATATTCGTCCAACTGGTTTTCTAGAACTTAATCTTTCCTTTATTTTACTGTTTATGGGGCTCCGCAAGTTTTATAAGCAGAACATGCAGGATGTGCTGCAGGATATCGAACAAATATCTGCGGATCCGCAAGAAAGAGCTAGGAAAAGTGTGGAGTTAGACTTTTTAGGGTTTTAATGAACTTTTCTCCAATTCCAAGACTTGGTTTAGGAAAATTAGGGTTTTTTACCTCTAAGGGAGCATAATATAGGTAGTGATGAACTTATATAGACATTCAAATGTCATGGTGACAAAATAATGTGTAACAGATTTCCCCCTAAAGTGTGAATTCTAAGGTAGCTATGAAGAGTTAAGTGCTTTATCATTCGGAGGATTGGATTGCGGACATGCCAATTGAAAACCTATAAAAACATTCAGTGCAATAATTTATATATATATATATATATATATATATATATATATATATATATATCATCGCTAAGGTAGGCATTCCCATACTTAGATCAAAACTAACTAAATGTTCTGGTACAAAAATGATTTTAAAATTACATCAATAGTAGACACAGTATGGACGTAGCCATCTGTCATAAGTAGTTTAATATATCAGGAATAATAAAAATCCTCGCAGCATGGATGTTGGAAACTAGATCCAGGGTCTTGATCTCCGTTTCTCGAACTAGTATGACTCTATCCATGCGATTGATTGTGTCGAAGTCAAACATGGTAGAAACCACTTGATTACCAGTCAAGGATGTAAGATGTTAACAAGTGTGAGAGAAACCACTAATAATGAAAATGGCTCTCAAATTACTCAGTAAATCCAAGAAGTGTGAATGAATGATTTGCAGTCAAACACTTCATGGAATAATTCGATCGAAGGCCAATGATACAACCTGTCGTTGAAGGCAAGAAACCTACCATTAGGGCATGCAGATCACAAGGTATTGATAGGATTCTAGATCAACTTTCTAGATGATGAGATGTCGTCGATAGAAAGTGACCCGTCGTAGGAAAACCTACAACACGAAACCATTAGATCAAATTTTAAAGAAATATTTGCAAGGACTGAATCAGGGATGGTCAATGTGAATGGAGACAAATGTTTGCAATGAATGGTTTATTTGAACTGTCTCTTGAACACATAAGAACACTGTAGATGGTTTGGTAACAATTGACCTAAAGCTAATACCCAGAAACCGGCTAAAGACTTTCAATGTGGTTTGATTAACTATTAGACAAAAGATTTTCCCAACCTAGGTACAAGTGTGACAAAAGTGTCATGTTCAAGAGTGGTATACTACTTTTAAAACAAGGGTGACAACTGGATTTCTTTTCTCTTTTTCCCCCACCATTACTGGCAAATACCTCTTTATTTTTTACAAGCTTGAGGAGGATAACATTTGCTTATTATGTAAGCTCATCCTTCAGATGAGTCCAACTTAGTATTAAAATCGAACCCTAAGAAGGAGTGGTTAGTTCCTGTTTGTAATCGACAAGTCCTTTACTGTTAAATTATAATGAGTCCAGTATAGGAGAAACTTGGTGTTTTTCAGTTTTAGGGAGTCAAAAGAAAAACAGAAGTAAACTTTGTGGTTGTACTTTTTCATAAATTTAGTCTCTCAAGACTGAAAAAGGATAAAATAATAGAGGATATAACTCTATTGACCATGATTAGTCAATGTATACCTTTTTCGTAAATAGTCCATTTCAGTCTGAAAAAGGGGTAAATTAATACTGAAGGGGTGACTTCTCATTTCCTTCAACGAGTTTGAATAGTAAAGTACTCGATGATTTTTCATATTTAGAGAGTTTGAAAAGGGATTAAAAGAGAACTCCATGGTTTTTCTTTTTCGTAATTTTAAAGATCCCAAAAAAGTGATAAAAGTATACTCAGTTGGCCGAATTTCAATTTAAGTTACGAGCAGGAAAAGACAGAAAGAACTTGACATTTTCATGTGTTTTACGAGAATGAAAGATAGCAAAATAATCTTGGGATTTTCATGAGTTTAATGAGTCTTGAAAATAATAAATGAAATGGACTCAATATAAGTTTCATTTTTATACAAGCTTGAAACATAGGAAAAATTATGCTTGAAAGTAGTTTCATTTTTACACAAGCTTGAAACAAAGGAAACTGTGCTTGAAAGTAGTTTCATTCTTACACAAGCTTGAAACAGAGAAACTTTTTCTTGAAAGTAGTTTCATTTTTACGCAAGCTTGAAATAGAGAAAACTTTGCTTGAGATAAGTTTCATTTTTACACAAGCTTGAAACGTAGGAAAACTATGCTTGAGATAAGTTTTTCAATGCCCCCCAAGCATAACTTGCTAGAGCGCATGACCCCCAAGCTTCATTTCATTCAACTAAGTAGACAGCTGGATGGAATGAAGGTTCATTTACGAGATCAAATGAAAGACTCGACTTGACTAGGAGAGGATTTGTTTCATTTTCTAAATGAGCTTGACATATGAAAAGAACTATGCTCATCGCCTGATTCATTTTTTAACGAGGTTGACATAGTAAAAGGAAATCTCCTCATAAGGACCTGTTTCATTTTTTAACGAGGTTGACACAGTAAAAGAACTATCCTCATAAGGGCCTGATTCATTTTTTAATGAGTTTGACACAGTAAAATAACTATCCTCATAAGGGCCTGTTTCATTTTTTAACGAGGTTGACACAGTAAAAGAACTATCCTCATGGGGGCCTGTTTCATTTTTTAACGAGGTTGATACAGTAAAAGAAATATCCTCATGACCTAATTCATTTTTTAACGAGGTTGACATAGGAAAAGGAACTCTCCTCATGGCACTTTGTTTCATTTTTTAATGAGCTTGACACAAGAAAAGGAACTATGCTCAAATATCCTTGTTTCATTTTTTAATGAGGTTGACAGAGGAAAACGACCATCCTCTGGTGAACTATTTCATCTTTTAACAAGGTTGACATGGTAAAAATACCATCCTCATGGAACCTTTTCATGGCTTCCAACAGGAAGAAACACATGTCAATGGACACTTCTCGATCTTCTCTTCCAAGAGGTCTTCATCAAATGGATGAACAACTCCCTGGAAGGAATACATGTCAAGGGAATCAATAGGGATAAGAACATCATGTTGAAATAATACCATAGGGTTTTCCATGTCAATTACCAGATCTAAGTCAAAGGAATTCGAGCAAATAGTGAGAGGCTTGCTTGCATCGGTAACTGAAAACATGGGACTAGTTGCCACATAATTAACCCGTAGCAGGGTAGATACCACTTCCGTATAAGGAAAATTCAGGGATGTTGGATTATTGGTAGTTAAATCAAGACTAATGAACGAAAGCTGGTCTATGGTAACAATGTTTCAATTGTGAGGGAAAGACATCACATGAAAGAGTGTCGATACAACATATTTCATTGCATAAACATAGTCTTGCCCAAGGAGAAAATTGAAATCCAAGGGGGCCTCAAACTACCATAAGATCAATATAGACATTTTTACCTTCCAAGGTAATAGGAAAATTAGGAAGGATCCCTAGAGGTTCACTAATGGTTCTGTTAAAAGCTGACAGATTCTGTGTAACAGGCACAAGCTGAGGGAAACCCAAAGCTTTCCAAGCAGTTGAGGATAAAATACTAACAGAAGCACCTTCATTTGCATTTGTGCGGTTCACATTAGTACCACAAGCCTTCAAAATGATTTGGAAAGGGATGGAGGAGGGAAGACCAAGTTCTGTCAGTCTATTCCAATCAAAGGAAAATACCTCGGTACTTGGAGGGGGTTCTATAGAAACAGGTGAAATGCCCCCTAGCATAGAAGAATATGATGTAACAAGAAGAACCTGAGCGGTGTGAATTTCACTCTCTACAGGGAGAGTGGGATCGACCATATGTGAAATCAAGTCGACCACTTGATCAATTAATGGATCATCAACCTGAGTGATATGAGTTTCACTCTCCAAAGGGAGAGTGGGATTGAGTCTACTTGGAATTAGATTAATCACGCCGTCAGTTGATGGTAGGTTGGGAGAAAGTTTACAGTAACCAGTTGGAAATTGTTGTTGTGGAACAATAAGGTTTTCCAATGATTTTTAGGCTTCATCTATGTGAGGGAAACTGTGAGTTTGATGACTCCCTTTGCATAACCTACAAAGAAACCTAACTTTACCCTTTTTCCCAGGAACCTGACAATCACTGGGTGATGGATCAATAGTAAGTTGATAAGATTTTTCTGACCATACTTCCAACACCTTAGGAATACTAAGACAATTGATAAGGAAGTGGTCACCCTTACAAAGCTCGCAAGGGTATCTGGGTTTGCGATGCATGTTGGAGGTTTCCTCAACATTACCAACACTTACAGCCATGGTTGGTTGGTCGACTTCTTTCTTTTCTTGCTTCTTTTTCTTCTTCCCTTTCTTCTTCTTCTTAGCCACCTGGTTACTAGCATCAAGGCTTTTACCAAGAAAAGAGGAAGAAAGGGAGGAAGACATGTTTGGCGAAGAAGGTAAAGGGTCAACATGAGGTTGGTGATGTTGAGATGGTGAACTCTGTTGAGGTGAAGCATCTGGTAGAGGTTGAAAAATTGGAGTATTCAAGGCCAACGAACTAGAAAATAACCATACCGGTAAACCTATGGTAAATCCAGGTAATGAAAATGTAGCCATATAAGGAGGACCAACATTTCCAAAGGAAGGAAAAGTACTAGGATTCTCGTTAAGAGGGGTTCCTTGGTTGGTAAATTCCAGAACTGTTTCCATTAGATTCAATTTCAGTGAATTTTATTAACAATTTAAATTCACAATCCACACCTATGGTCTCTAAAAAGTAAAAACAAACAAATGAACACGCGCTATCAAATCTAGGAGCCAAACCATGCACAAATAGTATGTTTTCACAATGAAATCACTAGTTGGTGATGAAATACAATGTCGCAGTGATCAATGTGAAAAACTAGTGGTCAGAGCAGTTACCCTGACAACCTACTTAATGAAACAGTCTGGTGCAAGTACCTCCACTATGCCATCTCGAAGTGAAGTGCACCCTCCGAAAATTCCAAGTGAGTCTAGTCAACATCTGCTCTAGGTACAGTGGGACCTTCCCTCCACCGTCACCTTAGGAAAAAACCTAAAGATTATGGCCACTAAGGTCACCAACTGAGACAATTATACCTAGTGGAACATTCTATGATCTGATATACACACAAGGGTAGAGTAACAAGCTCAATCCCCTTGAAGGCTCCTTGATACAATCCAAGTTTTACCAACAAGTGACCCTAGGCTCCTCGAAAATGGTCTATCAAAGGTTTACCATTTTTAGTATGTGCACATCTGCTATCTTTTCCAATGAGATAGGTATGATTACATCACTGGTTCTGACATGATCTCGTGCTTGAATCTTTTAAGAAGATCTTCCCAGAGCATAATTTCAACAATTGGAATTTTTCCTACCGCAAGATGCTACTTGTTTGTTTAGTTTGCTTTGGAATGTTAACTACAACCTATACCAAAACATTAGCCTAAGCTAGATTGGTGGAAAGTGCCCTAGAAAATGTAAACAATTCTGAATGAATTTGATTAAGCATTGTGTTATTTGGGTTGTTTTACTCAAAGGGTAAATGGATATGATACCAATGGTGTTATGACCTAACCCGAAACTGAATACAATCGAATATGATAATGTAATCTTTTCAATTCGATGAATCCTAACTAGAGTAAGGAGAGAGGTTCCATTCAATTCCAACAATGCAAAAATTGATAAATAAGAGAAAATATAAAAAATTCTCTAATGCACTAATTTCAGCAAGAAAAACTAATGCTAATCAATTTCAATTTTTAATTTTATGTTTTTAAAACAAGCATTAAAACATGTAAATTCAAATCAAAGAAACTAATCTAAATTTACGATTGATTTTTCAAAATGTAAACTATGCAGCTGTAATCTATGCACAATTCACTTGAAAAGTATGCAAATGTAATCTATGCACATTTTTCATTCATATTATGAAAATGAGAATTCTAATTATGAAAATGTGATCTATGCAAGAGAATTCTTAGAGACAAGGTGATTCCAATGTAATCTAAAGAACCAATCAAGTGTAAGTAAAGAAAATTGGGTGAGAATTCCAAAGGTCAAAAAATAAAAGCACTCAAAGGCGATTAACACTCAGACAAAAGCAAAAAGATGCAAAATTGTTAAGAGACTCAAAAAAACCTACAAGTAATGACCAAAGGAAATCAAATTAAGAATTTCTCAAAAAAGAGACTCAAAACACCCAATTAACTTAACAGAGACTGACACAAAAGTTTCTAAAAGGAAATTCACACATAAGATTGACAGCTAAGATAGATTGGGGAAAACACAAAGAATCATGTGATTTGGCTCCTAAAAATAGAATCTTTATTTTTTCAAAAATTTTCCAAAGGTCCGCAGGTTTCAATGGAGAACAGTGCGGTACCACACTATTATGAACTAAAAAGTACGAAGGCTACTGCATTGTCTTTAAATAAAAACTACGGAGGCCAGGAAAAATACAGAAAAAATAAAAATTCAGATTTTCTTTTCAGGGATTCTAATAAGTTATCTACCCAACCCAGTTTTAGACTAATCAAAATTAGAAGACTCTTAAAATTCAAAATGAAAAAATAAAAAGGAAAACTAAGTTCTATTCCCCCAGTGGAGTCGCCATTTTTTTATGCGGATAAATCCTTTTTGTAGACAAGAACAATCTCCCTAGTATCCTAAGGATATCTAGAAAAGAAAAACCAAATGCAAACCATTTTCTCTAGATCATTTTTGATTCAAAATTATTAATAATGAAGTACGAGGACATGCCCCTACGTAAATTCCAACACTTGCTGAAATCTTCTACCTAGTTGCTCCAAAAGAGGTCACTTCAGAATGTGAAACCTGTGATCAAAGACAGATAAAGGATAAAACGCACCTGCAAGATATAATAATTGAGAAAAACTAACCTATCTTAGTGATCAAGGAATCCAAGAATTGAAATACTCAAATAGATACATGACCAATTCAATGAGATAATGGAATCCATTTGTATTAACTTGTATAATAAGAAGTAACCTTACAACCTTTCACCTTGATGTTATAAAGATTCTTCCTGGGTCCTCAACAATCATTCCTCCTTCAGATTGACAAGCATTCCTCTCTCTGAACTAGCATAAAGTTATGGACATGAGTGTGTGATAATTCTCATACCAATAATGACTAGTGTAGAGAGTATGCCCTCTTGAGAATTTCTTCAGCAACTAATATGTATGTCTACAATCTACCCTTGAGACTGAAACATGAGCTAAATTTATAGGGAAATGGAGGTAGTTTCAGTTCCATGAAGAGGGGGATGGATTCCTCTCATGAATGGATTTGAGCTTCATATACTAAGGGATAAACTCCATGAGTGAAAGGATAGAGCTCATGAGTGGAGGGATAAAGCTCGAACTGGTCATGCCTCTAGAAGCTTCCAGTTGGGAGAATATTCGTCCAGATGGTTTTATAGAACTTACTTTTTCATTTATTTTAGTTTTTATGGGGGTCCGCAGGTTTTATAAGCAGAACGTGTGGGATGTGCCATATGCTATAGAATAAATATCTCCAGATCCGCAGGAAAGAGCTAGGAAAAGTGCGGAGTTAGAATTTTTAGGGTTTAATGAGCTTTTCTCCAATTCCAAGACTTGGTTTAGGAACATTAGGGTTTTTTACCTCTAAGGGAGAATAATATAGGTAGTGATGAACCTATATAGACAGTCAAATTTCATGGTGAAAAAGTAACGTGTAACAGGATGTTCTTGCAAATCTTGTCCAATGAAGCCTACATGCATGTCAGATCTCATAGGTTCATTGTATTTTGTTGTAGAAGGTCGTGCTTCTTCTTCTTTGTAACCGAGGCTAGTTTTGTCGTTGTAAGATCATTGATTTTTGATGAGTTCTTCCAATGTCCTTGAGCTATTGGCATAGTTTTGGACAATTTTTCCCTTCTTCACTTCTTTACGCAGCCAGACTACTTTGACTTCTAATGCTTCCCTTTCTTGGTTGCTTTCTTCCAACTTCTTTTTAAGTGACTCTTCAATACATTTGTGTTCTTCAACTTCAATTTTGAGAGCTTGAACTTGTTCTTCAAGAGTATTGGAATGGATCTTCTCAACCTTGAGCTATTTTGTAAGCCTGATTGCCTCCTTAGAAAATTCTTCTATGGTCAACCCTTCTTCTTCATTGTTTGATACCTCTTGTTTATTGTGCTTGGCCATAAACAATACTTTCTTATTGGCTTCTTCTTCGCTGTCACTATCTTCATCGGATGATGAGATATCTTGTTTAGAGAGAAAGTTCCTTTTGGATCCTTTATTTTTTCCTTTCTTGTTGAATTTCTTAAAGCCTTTCTTTCCTTTTGAGTTTCCATCACTTCTGTTCAGACATTTTGCTGCGAAATTCCCAACCTCACCACAGCCAAAACATATGAATGGAAGTTTACCTTTGAATTTTCCCTTACCAATTTTTAGTTTTCTTGTAAAATAAGCATATTATTCATCTGAAAGACCTTCTTCATCATCTCCCTTTTATTCACACTTGCAGGTGCATGTCTTTTCAATTGAAGTTTGTTTTTCCTTATTGGTTTTCTTATATACAACGAATGTAGTTTCTAGATGTGAATTACCCTCTTCCTCATCAATTCTCATTTCATATGCTATGAGAACTCCATGTAATTCCTCTTTGCTGAGTTTGTCCAGATTTGCACTCTATTCTAAGACCGATACCTTTGGGTTGAATCTCCCTAGTAATGTTCTAAGAATATTTCGTATAATATTCTTCTCTTCAAATGGCTCTCCCAATCCTTCCAGAGTGTTGGTTATTTCATCAACATATTGGAATTATGCAGCAATGTTGCCATCTTCTTTCATTATGAGTTGCTCAAATTTTTCCTTATATATTTGAAGCTTTTCTTCTTTGACATTTGAATCACCTGCATATATATTCTCAAGCTTGTTCCATACATTTTTGTCGGTTTTACAACCCAACACCTTATGATAAGCATATTCAATAATTCCACTGATAACAATATTCTTTGATTTTGCATCATTTACCAAAATCTTCTTACCCTGTTCATCCGTGGTTGGTGTAAATCATTTTTGAACAGTGTCCCATATTTCGTAACCTTGCACCAAGAGATAGAGCTCCATTCTTCCTCTCTAGAGTGCGTAATTATTTTCATTGAACAGAGGTACACCATTCTTGGTATGCTCCATGACCTCCTTCCATCTGTTAAACTACTAGTGAAGCAACCAATCTCCGATACCAATTGTTGGAAATACCGAGAGGGGGGGTGAATCAGTATTCCTTTCAAATAGAGCATTAGTTAATCTTCAATTATTATCAGTGTTTGTACAATGATAGCAGTAAAAAAAAGGAACACAAATGCACAAAGTTTTTAAGATGGAAACCCACTCCGGGACAAAAAACACCTAATACTTTTCTAATAATTCTTTAATATTCAACTCTAATTGAAAATAAAGCTCCAACTTCCTAGAATCTAGAAAAGCATTCTTCTCCAGCTCCCACTGGATAGACGTTCCAACACCCAAGATTCTTTAGTAGTCAACTGAATGGATTCCCTAACACCCAATGAGCTACAACTCACCCTAGCACCACCCTACCACCCTGAAGTTTTCACAGGCTTGAACCTATTGGTGACTTCATGCACCAGCCTAGTGCCACCCTACCACCCTATAGAAGAATAAAGGAAGAATGGACTCTCGTACCAGGGAAAATGGTCCACTTTACAATGATATTGAATGATGTAGAAGAAAAAGGCACACTAGACCATAACCCCAACTATGACACAACCACCTAATGATTATCCTAGACCTCCTGACACTACCTCTTCAACTCTTGGCAGATAGACACTAGTACAATTTTTTACAATAATGTATTTACAATGACTTAGTACAACGATACCTTTACAGTGACTGTATGCAGTGATGCCCACTTGAAGACTTCATGTGATGAACTTCTTGTTGTTGTTCTGCACCTTGATTTCTTCTCTTTTCATGCTACCCATTGTTGCACCTTGCTTTGCTTTGCTGCCATAGAAAGTCTGGTCCTTTGCGACCCTTTACAACACATGATCTATTTTTTTCTTGCCTTATAGGAGCTCGATATTGAATCTGGTGTATCTATATTATTTCAAATTCCCAATATGTGATTTTCAGCCCTATATTATTCCTCTAAGTCTTCTTTCCAGTGCTACATTTTTTACCCAATTTTGATTCTTCAAGAGAGAGTTATACCCAATCTCTCACAATGCCCTAATTATGAAATGTTTCAGTAGAGCGAACATGTACAGAGTGCCACATGTCACTGTTTCTTCATTCGGATCTAAAATTGATACAGAGAAAACTAAATTCCATGCATTATCTACCAATTTTTACATAATTCCAATATGATACTCATAGAGAGAGTTATGATGATTTTCCCAATGTCACTTCTTTGAGATGAATTTCAGGAGCCTGCAAAAACACTGAATTCCACAGATAATTTGTGTGGAAATATTACGCACCTTGATATGAAATTTTTACAGGAGCTTCCTCAGGATTTCGGATTTGCCTCATAAAAATTTTCACTTCTGAAACTTCATAGAAAAAATGTTAGAGTGCAAATTCCATGATGACCTGTTTCAGATAGAAAAATCCCTGCATAAGGAGGATATGAGGATCACAATTTATATAAATGCTTAGGTTGAGAGGGGCTTGAACAAGTGAACATGGGAGGCATTTTAAGAGATTAAAATTTATTAATTATTGGCTTTTCAATGACCCATGCCACAACCCTATGGGATTTTAGCCCACTAACTGGGGTTACAAACTTCAAACATGAATATCTCTCAAACCATGAAGAATTACATGGCGTGCCATATATCAACGGAAACATCTCGACAAGTAGAAACCATAAAAATCATTCTTGACCCAGAATATAGTAATTTTGTAGGTAAAAATTCTCATGCAATATTAGGGTAGCCCCTAGTGCTGCCTGGGTTGACATCAATGACAACCATTGATCAACACTGACCCCTTTTGAAAATCCTTATTCATCTCTGAATTTTCATTCTCTTGTAAATAAATTCCAATGTTTTCTTGACAGGCCCTCTTGTATTCTACAAAAATGTTCTTTCAACATGATCGGAGAAATTTCTACAATCCCACACATTATATCCGATTTCCTGTGCAATAGTTCGTTTTGAATTCTAAGCGATTTTATGATTGATCTCTTTATTTGTCATTTCCTTTGTTGCATCTATGTTAGGATTGGATCTCATGTTTAAGTAATCATTGCATCGAGATGGTCTAGGGTACGTGATTTAGAACAATATGACAGCCACCAGACTACCCGAAGACCCTACTATGCGAGAAGTACCCATTGTATAGACCGTTGTGCCATATAAAACGAAGAAGGGTCAAACATCTAGAATGTGCAAGTCCCTGCGAGAAAATACCTCCAGGCAATGCCATTCTGCAGGGGAGAAAATGAAGAAACCTATGACCCAAATCCCGGAGACTATTGAGGAAGGGGATGATGAAGTGGTAGAAGTAGCCCCCTTCTTGTGGTTGTCCAGTTATGTTGTGCCACACAAACCTACCATCAAGGTGCCGAAGGAATTGGATAAGGTGTTCGCAGGTATTCGAGTACCTTTGATCCCCGAGAATGTCCCAATGGAGGGGGACATGCTGGCCAAAATCCCCCAGCTATGATTTGATGACTGGGACGTTGCAAACGTTGAAAATTTTCCTGAGCTCGTGCCAGAGCTCTATCTTCATATAGTTCACTACGCAGGAGGTCTGGTGCACCTCGAACCAAAATGAGAAATTCTCGGTCTGCACAAGGCATGCCTCCTCAATCTCTTGAATAACCCTCATTTTGGGCACATCCCCATTAATGATATATGTGTCAGGCAGTTTTTGGCATTGGTGCATGACGATGCGCTCTAGTTGGGAGAGTGCATCCCAATTGATGCCAAACTAATTCACTGAATCACAGGTCTGTCGAGTAAGGGGACTAACCCTATGACAAATTTCGAAGGAAAAGCATAGGAGAAGGTGTTGGAAGATCAAATAAAGAAGAAATATGATGTCACACACAAATACCATGGATTCATGGTGGAAGAGATTAACGACCCGGTAGTCCATTTTGGGACGCTCCTCTTGGCTTGCAAGATGATGCGCAAGTGTAGGCCAAAGGAAGTGATTGCGCATGTGATTGTGCTAGATGGAAGGTGCAAAAAAGGTGTTATATGCAATTGTTTATGTATCTCTGCAAGTATTTTCTCGAAATCACGCGTGAAGTCCAGAAGGAGGGCAAGCACTTCCAATATTCTTGGCTCTTACTATTGATCACACTGATTAGGTGGAAAAACCCCAAATATAACTAGTTCCTTGAACTCGAAGAGCTGATGTGTGAATATGCATGCTACGCAATGCTCTGGAACTCCTTTGACCCATTGCGAGTGAAGGAGAACAAGATATTATGGGTTTTGGTAGCACCCGAATTGGACCCCAGGCTGAAAAGGGAAAAACAGGGTAACAACTAAACCATGCTCAGCATTGTAGCTAGCCCTACAAGGACAGGAGAGGGCTCTCTCCGTGATATGGATATTCAATAAAAACACAATAGTGGACTGATATTAGGCTAGATAAAATGATAGGAAAAGGTTTAATAAAATAAATGAATTTCAGGGATGTGTGGGAATAAATGAGACAGTTTGAAACGGGGATTAAATCAGGACACAGGGTATTTCATGGGGCAAGATAGGCAGGAAATTTTAGCAATTAAATTTTAATAAAGATGGGATGGAAAGACTGGTGAGGAGCTGAAAAGGGCACAATAAATGGATCCTTTTCAAACAGACGAAAAAACACAGAGTATGAATGATTCCCCAAGGCAGGGCATAAAAATGGATCCTACCTTTCTATCTTGAAAACATTCAAAAGGAAATTTTTATGGATGACAGGTGAAACATAAAAATTTACATATGAAACAAAGGAGAAAAACAAATGCTAAATCTCATACCACATGGATCCCACAAATCAGAGCTGCATCACTTATTATTTCCCTGTCAACTATACAATGGAGTGCAGAGTTTCTTCCACACTATTCCCCTACTGCTGAATTCCCCCTTCAGATCCATTTACAATTACAATAAATACATTGAAATGTGGGAATATAGATCCATGAAAAGAGGGAGTTGTTTAACAACTCAGAACCGAATTCTGAATATGGAAAAGAGAACCAACAATTTGCCTCTGAAAATAAGGAAAAAAAAGACCTTTAACTATTTGAAAATTTGCTGTTATAGGTGGATGAAAGAAAATAGGTAATCTGATGAACATATTTCCCACTCTTATGCTGTCGAAAAACTCTTTTTCTAATAAAATCTTTTCGGCCTTTTGACTGTCGCTTTCTGTTCTATTTTTGTTTGAAAAACACTTTTTTTTTTTTTTACAAAAATGCCTTTGAAACTATGGAAATGAAATTGTGCCTTTTATGAAGGGAAGGAATCAAAAGGAGAGAAGGTAGGGCCAGGTCACAATCGCAATCGGAATGAAAGGCAGAGGGAATGCAATATACAATTGAGCGAAGAACTTCCGATGCGATTGAGGGAGGTCCGATGTTGTAATCGCAATCAGAAGGTGAGGAGGGAACATAATATATAACAAAACCTTTGAAATGCATATAACAAAACCCTTGAAATAAGTGTCTGCGATGGATCTTAATACACGCAGTAATCGCAATCAGGGATCGAAAGGTGGGATGGAACATAACACAACTTTGTTGATGCGATTGGGCAAGCCCCGATGGGAAATGCGAAAGGGAGTGGGAGAAATACTTTGCAACAAACAAATAAAACTAAATTTAGGTTTATACAAAGGAAAAGGGTTTTGTATTATGAATAGGGTAGAACAAATGTGGTGGGCCAGAGGGCCAATCAACATCGGAGATCAGAGGGGAGCGGAATGAAGCGATAGATATGAAATTGTGCGATGGACTATGGGCCGTCGGATTGGATTGGGAGATCGATGGCTATGGGATAATCGGGAGTAGGCCATCGGCGGAGGTCAATCGGAGGGGGATGATCGGGGGTGCCGATTGCAATGCAGCGATTGCATATGGGTCATCCGATCGGACCATGAGATCGACTGTCAGGATGTGCATCGGAGGGACTCCATCAGGGAATTTGAAATAATCGCATCGGATTTTTGGTTAAGGGTCAATCGGGGCGCACATTTAACATTTGTGATGCGATCGGGGATATGAAAGGATTGGTGGACGACATTACAATATAAAACTTCAAACATTATATGATATAAAGTTTGAAAGGGTCATGACGGGGAAGTAGTTTGGAGCGGTGGGGGGGAAGTTTTATAATATGAGACTTTGATTTATTGTAAAGTCTCAAGGGCGTGAGGGGAAGTGGTTTGGGGAAAAATCACATGTTTTCTTCAATGATTGATAACACAATTTTGTAAATCAGAAAGGGAAAAAGGGTTTTATAAAAAAAAAATATTAAAATTTAAACATAAAGTTTAGGGAAAAGGGGAAATAGGGGAAGTTTGAGGATATAGAGAACTTTTACTTCACTTAGGCATAAATTTCAATCCAGAAGTCAGTTTTAAGAGTGTAATATATCGTTGGAAAGCTCTTTCTGGGCTCTTTCTGATGGATCTACTTGGAATATGCCTTGGTGCTGAACATGCTATGGAAAACTTCTTTGAAAGCAAGATGATGACTTTGTGGATATGACAGCTTCTGAATTGTGACTTATTACATATGATGACATAAAATTACATAATGATTGATAATAAGGAAAAAGATCATGTTTTCACCTAAAAACATGGTTTTGAGGTGAAAATTACATCAAGCTGAATAAAATATCTCTTTGATCTTCCAGGTGTTGTGACTTTGAGTTTATTGACTCCCTCATGACCTTGCTGATATTTATTGACATTTGACTCATCAATTTGACCATGGTGAGACCCTAGAAACTAATGAGACCCATCCTATGACCTAATGACATGATTTTTTGAAAGTGAGAGTGACTCATGACCAAAGACCATAGAGAGGAGAATCATCAAGTACCTCATGAGGGAAAATTGATGAAAAATTACTACCATCAATGAATCCATGACCTATCGGAATGGTGAAATTTATTCGGTATGAGACTCCTAATATGCAAATGCAAAAGAGCAGTTTTGATCACTGATGGCAATATGACTAGACTGACACTAACAGGTTCTGTATGACGCAAGCTTATATCAAGTAGTACAGTTAAAGCTGTGATTGTCCCCCACTCTATACGATCAATACAAGATGGTAGTCGACTTTAAGTCTATGTTTCACAATATCCACATCTACGCAAAGTGCACCATGGAGGGTGTATTTTATGAGTTGACTTACCTTATAACAGAGCATGATTTGATCAAAGTAATAACGGAATGGTCATCGGCTTGGTTGAATCCACCAGCACAGTTGCGCACTCCAATGGGAAAATCAATAGAGAATTCTACTGAAAAGCCTACTAGAAAAAAACCACCAATTGTCACAAACAAACCTATTGAGAAGGAACATACCCCGACAACAACATGAGAAACCATTGATACCACCAAAGTGCTGGAAAAAAATAGCTCTGCGCCTAAGGAAACTAAAGCAGCAGCAACATCAAAAGTCACAAAACGTGGTGTGCAAGCCATGAGTGGGTCGCAAAAAAAGCAGAAGGGTTCTAAGAAAATAGGATAGGAGGTCCTGACACTTAGAGAGGAATATCTCAAAGAGATCGCAAATACAGTCACCTCGGCGTAGGAAGATCGTTGGACGAACATGGAGGTCCAATATAAATCAACCTTGGAGATTATATAGGTTGGACTACAAGAACTAAAAGTGCAAGTGAGCCAGATCTAGGCGAGCATGATTGAAGCGAGCCCAACTAGTGGTTTTGTATTATGAACGGGGTGGAACAAATGTGGTGGGCCAAAGGGAAAATCGGCATCGGAGATCAGAGGGGAGCAGAATGAAGCGATACATATGAAAGTTTCGATGCAATGGGCACGACAGGTTATGGGCCATCAGATTGGATTGGGAGATCAGCGACTGTGGGATAATCGGGAGTGGGCCATCAACAGAGGTCAATCGGAGGGGGATGATCGGGGGGTAGCGATTGCAATGGAGCGATTACATACGGGCCGTCTGATCGTCGATTGGATCAACGGTCGGGATATACATTGGAGGGGTCAATCGACGTTTGCCATCGAAAGTCGTTTAATGTAATCGCATCAGAAAGTTTGGAAAAGGGCCAATTGGGACATACGTTTGGAATGTTGCGATTGTGATGGGGAGGTCGGCGGGGTTTGATAATATAAAACTTTTTTATAAAGTTTTATTATAAAGTATCATAGTATGGTGGGGAAGTGGTTTGGAACGAGGGGGGGGGGTTTAATAATAAACTTTGGATTGTTTATTATAAAGTTTCACGGTATGGAGGGGAAGTGGTTAAGTCATAAATCGCATTTATGTTTAAACAATTTATAATGTGATTTCATAACTGGAGGGAGGAAAAAGGGATTTTATAAGGAAAAAATTAAACTTTAAACATTAAGTTTAAGGGAAAATAGGAAAAAAAAAGGGGAAGATTAGGGAATAGGGAATGTTTACTTCACTTAGGCATAAATTTCAATCCAGAAGTCAGTTTTAAGAGTGTAAAATATCGTTGGAAAGATCTTTTTGGGATCTTTCTGATGGATCCACTTGGAAGATGATTTAGTGCTGAACATGCTGTGAAAAACCTCTCTGAAGGCAAGATGATGACTTTGTGGAGATGACAGCTTCTGAATTGTGACTTATTACATATGATGACATAAAATTACATAATGAATGATAATAAAGGAAAAATATCATGTTTTCACCTCAAAACATAGTTTTGAGGTGAAAATTACATGAAGCTGAATAAAATATCTCTTTGATCTTCCAGGTGCTGTGACTTTGAGTTTATTTACTTCCTCATGACCTTGCTGATATTTATTGACATTTGACTCATTAATTCGACCATGGTGAGACCCTAGAAACTAATGAGACCCATCCTATGACCTAATGACATGATTTTTTGAAAGTTAAAGTGACTCATGACCAAAGACCATAGAAAGGAGAATCAGCAAGTACCTCATGAGGGAAAACTGATAAAAAATTACTACCATCAACGAATCCATGACCTAGCGGAATGGTGAAATTTATTCGGTATGAGACTCCTCATATGCAAATTCAAAAGAGCAATTTTGATCACTGATGGAAGTATGACTAGATTGACACTAACATTGGCTCCAATGGGTATGGTAGCTCCTTGGAGGTGCCGAGAACACCGTAGACCAAGTAGCCTTATCCATTTGGGCATGGAGTCAAAAATGCTAAAAACTGATACAAATGCAAACTGACTCTGATTCAAGACTAAGAATGAAAACTGAAATAAAACCAAACCATACACATATCATCCAAGTTTTATAGCCTTCACCTCGGGCCCCAAACTTGAATGAGTGTGTACTTGAATTCTGAAAAATAACATGGTATATAAAATGATGATGACATAGATTCTGATCCATTGTCTTCAACAATGGTAGTGCTTCAAGAGCCTACCATTCACTGCTCCTCCAGGGCAATCCTGGCCATCCATTTCTGAAAGCAAGAAGGAATTTTGTCCCCTGTATGCTGAAATTTTGTATGGCGCTTTCCAAAGGTTGTCAAACTTACCATGTTTCCCCTTATCTTCATTCCTTGCATCCCATTTCAACACTACATCATCCAGCTGAAAATTTTCTGCTTTAGTCTTTTGTTCATAGATCTTTTTAATCTTCTCCTGGAACTGAATCGCATGTTGTGACACTTCTTCTCTTGTTTTTTGAAGGTGGATCATTTGATTGATCCTTCGTTGGTTGTCATCGTCCTCTCTGCCAACTTCTTGCAATAATATCATAACTGGGACTGTAAGAGATGTAGGAAAGATAACATCAGTTCCATAAACTAATTCAAAAGGCGACATACCTATTGATTTCTTACTGCTAACTCTGTCTGTCCACAGTGCATTGATGAGCTTTCGGTGCCAATTTATTTTGTTTGCCTCTATCATTTTCTTAATTATATTTATCAGTGATTTCTTTGATGACTCTGCCAGGCCGTTGCCTTGTGGATAATATGTCGTTGAATGGCCCAACACGATATTATATTTGTCACAGAAATCGACCATCTTCTTGGATTATAATGCTGCTGTGTTATCTGTTACAATTTTACATGGGCAGCCAAAACGAGATAAAATATTCGATTCAAGGAATTAAATAATTAACGTGTCTGTTGCTTTCCTCGCTGAGACGGCCTTGATCCATTTCGTAAAGTAATCTGTTCCTATCAATATCCATCGGTGTTGCGCTGAGGATGCGGGGTGAAATTCTCCTATAAAAGTGAGCCCCCACTGCTGAAAGGGCGCGTTCATTGAAACTGGTTTCAAAGGAAGCGGAAGAAATTTCTTCTTTCCTCGGAAAATTTGGCATTCATGAAAATTCATCACTGTTTTGTATAAATCAGAAAATAATGTGGGCCAATAATACCCTCCTCTCAATACCTTATTGGCTGTAGTCTTCCAAAACAGGTGACCACCACAGTCACCTTTGTGGAAATCATGCATTACCTTCTGAGCTTCTCCTTCCACCAGACAATTTAGCAGAACGCCTCCTGTATCTTTCCAACACAGAGCATTGTTTAAAATACAATATTTAGCAGATTCAAGTTTCAAAGATCTACCTTTACTCTTAGACATGCCTGTAGGAGGTGGCAGATACTGAAGGACATAAACAATATCAGAATACCATGGGGACTGTAGAAAAATATCTGAAATTGGAACCAACAAACCTTCATATTCATCTTCTGCTACTGCTGTTATGAGGTTTGTATCTAGGACACACAGATTTGATTGCGCCATCAATTTTTCCAAGCCTTGGCCTTTAATCAACTTCGTGGGTTTTATCTCCAAGTCGTACTCCAGCATAGCTGCTATCCATTTACCTCTTCGACCTTCTAGATCAGTTTGCATCAAGACGTCCTTCACTGCTGCGTTAGGGACATATGCTATAGTATGTGAATGTAGAATATAGACCCTAAAATCCTTCAATGCCTTGATAAGTGCCAATGCCTATTTTTCAACAATATTGTATTTCAAAGCAGCATCTCTAATAGTCCTACTAAAAAAGGAAATTGGATTTTCAACCTCATCTCTCTTTTGCATTAGAAAAAAAAGCCATAGTATGCTCAGATGCAAACGAAAATATGATAAAATCTTGAGTATAGTCGGGACTAATCAAAATTGGGGCATTGGAAAAAGAAAACTTTACCAAATTGAATGACTTGATAGCCTCCTCACTCCATTTAACAGTGTTTTCCTTCCACAACATATTGTTCATCTCTCTGAAATGTTCGGCCAAGTTAGGTATAAATCTGTGCAAAAAATTCATCTTACCATTGAAGGCCTGAATCTATTTCTTATTTCGTGGAAGATCTATGAGCTGAATTATCTCCACTCTAGCTGGATTGATGCGGATGCCACCTTTGGAGATGATATGCCACAGCAATTTTCCTTCATCCATGGAAAAGAGACTCTTTTTGGGATTGAGATAAATCCCAAACTTTCTACAGCACTGAAAAACAACTCTTAAATGATGCAAATGTTCATCATCTGAACCTGAGAATACTGTCAAATCATCCAAATAAACAACAAGAAAAACATCTTTTTCATTTGAAAAAGTAATGTCCATTCCACGCTGGAAGGTAGCTCCAGCGTTCTTCAGTCTGAATGGAATTTTAGCATACCGAAAGGTTCCCCAGGGTGTTGTGAAGGCAGTTTTATCTTGGTCCTTCTCATGCACCAAGATTTGGTTTTAGTCTGAGTAGCCATCAAGTAGTGACATCCTGGATGCTCCAACCACTTTCTGCAAAATATGGTCCATTTTTAGAAGTGGATAATTATCCTTTAAGGATGCCTTATTTAAATTCTGAAAATCTATACACAATCTTATCTCTCCAGTCTTGTTGCGCGCCGGGACCAAATTTTAAATCCAGTCAGAAAATCTAATAGGAACTATGATACTTGATTTGTACAACCTGTTTGCCTCTTTTTCGATGGATGGAAGCAACTTCGGATTGATTCTTCTCAGCTTCTGTCTGAATGGCTTTTGATCCAACTTGATAGGAATAGTATGCTAGATTATGTTTTTATCATACACTTTCAAATCTGAATAATCCCATGCAAATACATTAGAAAATTCAGAAAGAAACTTAACATACTTCTCCTTTACCTTAGGGGACAATGTATTTGAAAATTTCACAAACTTGGGCTAGTCAGATGTTCCAAGATTCACATCCTCTACTCCTTTCTCGGTGGGCACCAAGCTTGGTTTCTTTGCAACATCATCCTGGTCAAAAAGCTCCTTTAGAGTTATGAGACCTCTAGGAATTACATTATCCTTTAGCTACAATATGTATATTTGATTGCTTCCAACTCCTGATCATCAACCTCACACTCACCTTCTATTGGAGTGTCTTTGCATTTTCCATCACCCTGCAAAAATGCATTATTCTCATTATCATCCCAAAATATTTTCCAATACCTTAAATTTTCAGGAACAACAGATCTATGTTTGACATAGATCTCAAACTTGTCGCTGGAGTTCATTGGAATCTTCAAATTACTTGCTGTAGTGGCAAGAGAATCAACAATGAGATTTTGCATCCTGGGTACTACTGTCAAAGTGTACTCTAGGAATGTCTTCAAAATGTCCAAAACTGCATTTCTGTATGCCCTCAATCTCGGATGTTTAGCCTCGTATTCTCCTTTCACCTGTTTGATTATCAGCTCGGAGTCTCCATACACAGAAATCCTCTTTGCATTCAGCTTCTTCAAAATTTTGAGACCTACAATCAAAGCCTCATATTCTGCTTCATTGTTAGAGCAGTTAAAAGCCAACTTATAAGCACAAACTCTAACATTGCTAGGAACCTTTTCAGGCTGGAAAACAGGGCTCCTAATCCATATTCCAATACCAGCTCCATCCTTACCAATAGCTCCATAAAAATCCATGCTCCACAGGCCTTCTTCCTCTTCCTGTAGATGCTAGAATTTTGTTTCTTTCTCTTCTTTACCTTGGTTGATTCTGGTTGTTCACTGTATTTTTGCTGCTGGCAGGTAGGAGACTCAGAAGTTCTTGCTGCTTTGTCTTTTTCCTGTTTGAGGAGTTCTCTAAAATTCTCTGAAATTTCAGGTATTTCATCTACTTGTACCAACTGAACATTCTCATCATTTAAACCACCATCAGAATACAAGACAAAGGACTCTAAATCTGTGTGGAAAACATTAATGGGATGGTTTACTGGCTTCTCTTTGCTAGTAATCATATATTTCATTTTCTTTTCCCTATATAACTTTCTCAACTGGCCAAATACAGGGATAGTGGCATAAGAGAAGTCAAGTTGCATAGTTCCCCTAAGTTTTTCACCCCAAGACCTAGATAGAAGCATTCCAAACCTTGGTGGGACATCAGCAACAACTACATCCATCAAGATATTCTTTGCTGGAATCTAATCTAAAGACACTACCAAGTATTTGATAAGACCAATACAATGGACCCTACTTGAGTCAAAAGAATACAAATCATGGTGTTTTTGAGTAATATCAAGGCCTATCTTTTCCATGACAGCTTTGGGCATCAAATTATGTGAGGCTCCAGAGTCCAACATAGCATTATGCAATATAAACTCATGTAACCTAAGACTTAGGTAAAAGGGAGGGACTTAATTTTCTTCAGATTCTTCTGTGGCTAGACCAAAAATAAGTTCAGGGTAGTCATATTCTACACTAACCATATAAAAAATAGAGTCTATTTGCAAGACTTTAGACACCTGACTCTTATATGCACTATTCTTCACCAGCTCTGTGAGGGGCATAGACACTTTCAGCTTAGAAATTTCATTTTCTAAATTAAAAGAAGGTGCTTTTTCTATCTCTTTAGTGGGAGGGTTTTTTTTCTCTATTTTCTCCTTTACTGTACTCTGTTGTTTCTTTTCATTTGTTGTATTAGTAGCTGCAGGTGCTTTGCTGGAGGAAGGATTGGCTGACTCTTTTCCTTTCTTCTCTGCATCGTTCTTCATCTGGAGCTCTTTTCTTTTCTGAATGGGACTGATCGTAACATCTCTATTTCTTAAAGAGTACTGCCTTTGCTGAGCTAATAGAGCGTCCATATACCCTCTCTGGTAATCATCAGACTCTTCTTCCAACACTGTGTCATTGGCCAAGATGAAATTCTGGTCTTTTTGAATGTCTGGATTTGCCACTGTGTATTTTTTGTCTTCTGTGAGGAAAATTGGCACACCACCAGCTATGAAAAAGTGATTGGCCTCAATCATGGGATCATCGTCATCTGATTCTGTCCCTTGCATGTATTTTTGCTGTAATTTTGTTTTAATCGGCTGTTGTGGTGGCGCTGCTTGGTCCTGCACTCTTTGCTCTCTCTGTTTGATTCTGAATTGGGGCTGCTGCCCTTTGAAATTTGGATTTCTTATTTGAGGTTCGGGTCTGTCTGAAATGGTCATTCTATCAACCATCTTCTCTAATGTTCTGATCAGAGTGTCCATTTTTCTATCTGAAGGAGAGGCCTCCTCTTTCACTGTGACTCTTTTCTCAGCTCTGGCTCGTGCTCTTTTAGCCAACAGATTAGCTTCAACATTTATTTCTATCTTCTGCATGTCTTCAAGTGAAGACGTATCTCTTTCACGCAGCTGATATGCCATGTTGGCATCAAAACCATCTAGACATTTAAGAAATGCTAATCCTACAGGAGGTTTCAGGTTAGCTGGAATAGCGTTATATACAACATTTAATCTTTTACAATAGTCCTGCACAGTTTCACCCACATTTCTCTTAATATTCTCATATTCAGACAGAATTTGGAGTGGGTTATTTTTTACCCCCCACCGGTCCAAAAACTGTGTGTGAAACTCCTGCAAAGTGTGAATTGAGCCTGCTGGTAAGGCTATAAACCACTTTCTAACTTCACCTCTAAAGCTTTGAACAAACAGCCTAGTAGTTACATTCTCTGCTTCTACCTCGTGTAAATAAAAAAAGTCATTCATTTTATCAACATGTTGCTAGGCTGTAATGCTTCGAGTATCATCAAAGATAGGAATTTTACTTTCATAATCAGCGAGCATGTCATTGAGAACCTGAGGCAAGACCAGAGGTGCGTACCGAGCAACCATGACTCTAGGTGGATTTACAACAGGATTTGTATTACTGGGATTTAATGGAGGTGTTGATGGAGGAGATGATAACTGGGAATTGACTAAAGGGGATGCTGATGAATTAGGAGGGGGAAATGTTGTTCTTGATGATTCTGAAGGCTCAGGAATATTAGTTACAGTGATGGACTGAGGAGAATTCAAAATGTAATCGTCAATGGAGGAATTTTCTCTTTGGACTTCAATATCTACAAGGAACTTAGGATCTAAAATTGTATCATTAATGTCAGTTTCAGACTTATTTCTAAATAAATAAAGATCAAAATTCTCGTCAAAGGAAAGATCTTCTACAAAAAACCACTCACTGGGCCAAGTATGGGATCTGAAGACAGGTCTGGGACTTAGTGATCCTTCTTGTCTTCTGAAAATTCTTGGGATAAGATTTGGATTTTCAAACACAGGAGGAGGATTTGGATCTGGATTAGCCCTGGTGTATCTTATTGAAGCTAGTGTGTGTAAATCTTATAATGTACAAAAACTTTGTTTCAGCCTAATAGACTTTGAAAATCATTTACAAGAAAACATTTACTGGGGTGATCTGACTTTACACTGTGTTAACCGAAATATTATGACTGTGAATAAGTGGCTGTGGTTATGTTCTTTTCCAACAGCGCTTTGACAATTGCCACCTTCTCAAAAAAATATATGATACGCTCAAAGAAATATTTAAGCGACTTTACCTAGTCGAAATATCAAAACTTTATAACAATGGCGTGATCCTTTAAATCTTTCGAACTTATATGCTTTGTTATATCAACGCGACATATATTTCTGCAGGGGGCCACGCATCCGTATTCCACTTTTTTATGAATAAATAAACATTTAATAACATAAAAGCGCTGGGTAGTATCTTGATTTATCGCCCGTGCTTCTAGGTGCGTGATTGTCGTCAGATCAAAGGTGCTTCAAATCGAACGGTTCTCGTGGATTTCGCGTTTTTTTAAAGGCCGAAGTTTAACGGTTGAGAGCCGCACGAAATGGGTGGTATTGGAGTGATGACGTGCCCGAACCTCACTGGATCGCGTTTTTTTTGGAGTAGTTTCACTCTGGGGAAAAAGCGTTGCGAAATGGGTGGTTTTGGTTTCCAAAACCCGCCAGTGGTAAATTAAACTGAGCTTTGACTTCAGGCTTTGACTGTGGTTAAGCGCTTTAACTCCACGCGTTAACTCACTGCTGGGTCCCACTAATATTATTTCTCTGTCGGCAAATAAACCAAGATTTTACTTCAATCATAGATATTTCTTCAAAAACGTCGCGTTCAATGTAACCAAGGCTTTTAACCTTAGTCCAAAGGTTTTAATACTAGTTGTTCACACAGGGCCTGATTATGACCTTACTCCTCTTATAGAGCCTCTTTTTTTTTTTTTTTTTGAAAACATAATAACACAGTCAATTTGAAGCGCCGAGAACATAAGCTCTAAGATAGTCAGATTGGCTATCCCCAGTATGGTCACCAGAGATGTTAGCACCCGAATTGGACCCCAGGCTTAAAAGGAAAAAACATGGTAACAACTAAACCACGCTCATCCTTGTAGCTAGCCCTACAAGGACAGGAGAGGGCTCTCTCCCTAAAGATAGATATTCAATAAAACACAATAATGGACTAATATTAGGCTAGATAAAATGATGGAAAAGGTTTTAATAAAATAAATGGATTTCAGGGATGTGTGGGATCAAATGGGACAGTTGAAACTAGGGAATTAAATTAGGACACAGGGTATTTCATGGGGCAAGATAGGCAGGATATTTAGCAATTAAAGTTTAATAAATATGGGATGGGAAGACTGGTGAGGAGCTGAAAAGGGCACAATAAATGGATCCCTTTCAAACAGAAGAAAAAACACAGAGTATGAATGATTTCCCAAGGCAAAGCATATAAAAATGGATTCTACCTTTCTATCTTGAAAGCATTCAAAAGGAAATGTTTATGGATGAGAGGTGAAACATAACAATTTACATATGAAACAAAGGAGAAAAAAAATGCTAAATATCATACCACATGGATCCCACAAATCAGAGCTGCATCTCTTATTAATTCCCTGTCAAACTGTACAATGGAGCGCAAAATGTTTCTTCCACACTATTCCCCTACTGCTGAAATACAGACTTTAGACCCTTTACAAATGATTTATAATCACAATAAATAAGCTGAAATGTGGGAACATAGATCCATGAAAAGAGGGGGTTTTTTAACAACTCATAACTAAAATCTGAATATGTCAAAGAGAACCAACGATTTGCCTCTGAAAATAAGGAACAATAAGACATTTGACCGTTTGAAAATCTGCTATTATAGATTGATGAAAGAAAATAGGTAATCCAATGAATAGATTTCCTACTCTGCTGCTATCGAAAAACTCTTTTTCTAATAGCCTTTTGACTATCGCTTTCCATTATTTGTTTCGTTTGAAGAATACTTACCTTTTTTTACAAAAATACCTTTGAAATTGTGGAAATGAAATTGTGCCTTTTATGAAGGGAAGGAATCAAAAGGAGAGAAGGTAGGGCCGGATCACAATTGCAATCGGAATGAAAGGTAGAGGGAATACAATATACAATGGAGTGAAGAACTTCTGATGCGATTGGGGGAGGTCCGATGTTGTAATCGAAGGTGAGGATGGAAGATAATATATAACAAAACCTTTGAAATGCATATAACCAAACCCTTGAAATACATGTATGCGATGGATTTTAATACACACAATGATCGCAATCAGGGATTGTAGGGTGGGGCGAAACATAACACAACTTTGCCAATGCGATTGTGCAAGCCCTGATGGGAAATGCGAAAGGGAATGGGGGAAATACTTTGCAACAAAAAAATAAAACTAAACTTAGGTTTATACAAAGGAAAATGGTTTTGTATTATGAACGGAGCGAAATAAATATGGTGAGCCAGGGGGCCAATCGGCATCGGAGATCGGAGGGGAGCGGAATGAAGCGATACATATGAAATTGCCGATGCGATGGGCGCGACGGGCTATGGGTCGTCGGATTGGACTGGGAGATCGACAACTGTGGGATAATCGGGAGCAGGCCATCGGTGAAATTCAATCGGAGGGGGACGATCGGGGGCAGCGATTGCGATGGAGCGATTGCATACAGTTCATCCGATCGTCGATTGGATCAACGGTCGGGATATACATCGGAGGGGTCAATCGGCATTTGCCATCGGAAGCCGTTTAATGTAATCGCATCGGAAATTTTGGCAAAGGGCCAATCAGGACATATGTTTGGAATGTTGTGATTGCGATGGGGAGGTCGGCGGGGTTTGATAATATAAAACTTTGTTATAAATTTTTATTATAAAGTATCATAGTATGGTGGGGAAGTGGTTTGGAACGACGGGGGGGGGTTTAATAATAAACTTTGGATTGTTTATTATAAAGTTTCACGGTATGGAGGGGAACGGGTTAAGTCATAAATCACATTTATGTTTAAACAATTTGTAATGTGATTTCATAATTGGAGGGAGGAGAAAGGGATTTTAGAAGGAAAAAATTAAACTTTAAACATAAAGTTTAAGGGAAAATAGGGAAAAAAGGGGAAGATTAGGGAATAGGGGACTTTTACTTCCCTTAGGCATAAATTTCAATCCAGAAGTCAGTTTTAGGAGTGCAATATACCATTGGAAAGCTCTTTTCGGGCTCTTTCTGATGGATATGCTTAGAAGATGATTTGGCACTAAACATGCTATGAAAAACCTCTCTAAAGGCAGGATGATGACTTTGTGGATATGACAACTTCTGAATTGTGACTTATTACATATGATGACATAAAATTACATAATGAATGATAATAAAGGTAAAATATCATGTTTTCACCTCAAAACATAGTTTTGAGGTGAAAATTACATGAAGCTGAATAAAATATCTCTTTGATCTTCTAGGTGTTGTGACTTTGATTTTATTGACTTCCTCATGACCTTGCTGATATTTATTGACATTTGACTCATTAATTCGACCATGGTGAGACCCTAGAAACTAATGAGACCCATCCTATGACCTAATGACATGATTTTTTTAAAGTTAAAGTGACTCATGACCAAAGACCACAGAAAGGAGAATCAACAAGTACCTCATGAGGGAAAACTGATAAAAAATTACTACCATCAAAGATTCCATGACCTAGCGGAATGGTGAAATTTATTCGGTATGAGACTCCTAATATGCAAATGAAAAAGAGCAATTTTGATCACTGATGGCAGTATGAATAGACTGACACTAATAGACTTGAATGAAATTCACCCTATCTCCTCTAATCATGAACTGACACATTTCACCAGATTTAACAAGACAGATAGAAAAATTGTTTTTCGTAGCGTGGCTAGTTCATTTTCTGACAGTTTTGCTATGAAAATATTAGGCAGTTTCGTAGCAAAAACTACTATTTTACAGTGTAAAACGCTATGAAAAGAAGAAAAACTAGTTAAAGTGTCATCTTCAGATTTAAAAACTTGGGAGATGGAATCTGACACCTAATGATGACTGATGGGACATGATGTAACCTATATGGAGGTGGGTTTTGAACCTTAGGATAGGTTAAAGATAGAAAATTTTAAATTTTCCTATACTAACTTATGAAAAATGAACTCTATAACCATGTCAAATAAATTTTCACTTTTTCTGAGTGATAACAGTGGCTCTACTTGGGATGGTGTGCCCCTCTGGTACACCAAAGAACTTGTAGTTCCAGTGCTATCCATATTCTTGCAAAATAAAACTTTGAAATTTTCCAAGCTTCCTTCAAACTCTAATGGCCTTCACCTCAGGCTCAAGCTTGATGATTAACTTGTCTTTATTAGTAGAAAAACATAAAAAAATGGAATATATACAATGGAATGAAATATCATTAGATCCTAAGAGGAATAATTCTTCAAAAAAATTTCATTGACAGCCCTCCAGCACATGGTTTTCCATCCATCTCCTGTAGTATGTAAGTGTTGTTTCCATGGAATGTAGCTACTATGAATGGACCTTTCCAGATATTCTCAAACTTACCATGTTTCCCCTTTTCTTCAATCCTGGCTTCCCACTTCAATACCACATCCTGAATCTGAAATTTTTCCTCTTTGACCTTCCTATCAAATGTTTTCTTAATTCTGTTTTGTGATTGCAGATTGTTGTTATAGACTTCCTCCCTTTTTTCCTGCAAGGCAATCAACTGATTTATTCTCCTCTGAATTTCAATTGGCTCCTCCTCTAATCCTTGCAGTAGCATCATGACAGGCATTCCCAAGGATTTAGGAAAAATGGCTTCAGCCCCATACATGAACTCATAAGGTGAAGTACCAATTGACCTTTTTGTACACACTCTATCAGCCCATAGAGCATACTTCAGCTTAAGATGCCATGACCTTTTATTTTCTTGCAACACCTTCTTAATAATCCTCACAATTATTTTGTTAGAAGATTCATCAAGACCATTACCTTGTGGATAGTAAGAAGTAGGGTGCACAAGTGTAATATGATATTGATGACAAAAACTGATCAGCCTCTTGGATTTGAATTCCTGTGCATTGTCAGTGATGATCTTCATAGGACAACCAAACCTAGACAATATGTTATTTTCTAAGAATGAAATGATAAGTGACTCATTTTCTTTCCTAGTTGGGATTGCTTCAATCCATTTGGTGAAATAATCAGTTGTTGTTAGGATCCAGCGATGCTGACGTGAAGATGATGGATGAATATGACCAATAAAATATAGATCCCACTACTGGAATGGCACCTCAACATAGATAGGCATCAAGGGTAAAGGAACAAGCTTTTTTTTACCATAAAAAAATCTGGCGTTCATGACAGGCAACAATCTTTTTGTAGACATGTTTGAACATAGTAGGCCAGTAGTACCCTGCTCTGAGAATATTGTTTACTGTGGCCTTCCAATAGTGATGAACTCCACAATATCCTTTATGAAACTCCTCAATCACTTTTTCAGCTTCCTCTTCCAGCAATCAATTCAAAAGAATACCACCAGTATCTTTCCAATATAGATTTTTATTTATGATGCAGTACCTCAGAGATTTCAACTTTACAAACCTTGCTTTAGATTTTGTCAATTCAGTAGGAGCTCTATGATTATGTAAGACAAAAACAATGTCTCTATACCACTCATACAGAATGTAATTCTCTTCAATGGGAATCAACTCGTCATCTTCATCTGATAATTCTGAAATTTCTGAAATTAAATTCATATCAAGACAGTAAAAATTAGACTGAGCCATAAAATTTGATAGCCATAAGCTTTGCTAGCTGGGAGAACAAGAGGGGCATACCTAGCAGGTGCAGCAGCAGGTGGAGGTGGAACATTTCCAACCATGATGACAGAAACTGTGGTAGTTTTAGGGACAACATTAGTAGAGGAAGAAGATCTATTAGGAGGAGTGATTGATGTTTGTAGTCCAGTTACAAATGTACTCCAGTAAGGTAAAATAAAACCAAATTTAATTCTTAGAAATATTAAAAATGGGTCTACTTCCTTCAACCTATATAAAGATTCCATTTCTAACAATAACTCTGATGTGACTGCCTCCCAAAACTCTTATTTATCTTTTTGGGTCACTATGGCTGAGGTATAAATACCTCTTCTTTGTAGGTCTAAAACAATCTCTGTCAATTATTTTTCATTTTCAGACCTAAACAAGACTTCCTGAATTTTATCATCAAACTTTTTATCTTCAGGACTTCTTAAAACTTCAGAGGACAAGGCTTTTGTGTGTAATGAAGTACCTAATTGTGCATAATTTCCTTGAATGCCTCTGGAAATTGTGTTTGGATTATCCACAATTGTAGGTGGATTTGGGTCAGGATTACTCCTTGTATATCTCCTTTTCGAAACCACCTTTGAACATGAGAATTTTGAGTGGAGTCACAAAGGTAGTTGCAGCATCGAACAGATTCTGAGCTCCTGCTACCTTCAAGAGTTCAACTTCAAAATTTTGGGAAAAGTATATCTGCAGGTTCCCAGTAGATGTACCAAAATGTTATCACAAAATTGTACTTGATTTGTTGCTTATCAAACAACTCAGTGTAACTATTTCAAACTAGCTTTTGACTGAAGCTTAGCCTCTTCAGTCTGAGAGGGCTCTCTCAAGGGGGTTTTATGATATTAAATAATGAAGGTGCTAGATGGATACTATATTAGAAATGTAACTTGTTTTTTATGTTTGCGGGTTGAAATAATGCAGGTTTGCTACCATTGGGCTTATGGAGTCAATAATCAGTAGTTTCAGTGGCAATATTTCTTGACATGGAAGCTGAGGTAGATAGGGGTCTTTAACAGAGGCAACTCACACATAAACATAGGGCAACACAGTCATTTCATCACTAAAGGAAGTCAAAGCATAAAATATGAATTTTGAGTAATAGAGATGAAATCTACTACAAGTGTTAGAAACATAAAAATATAGATCAATAAGACATTAAAAACCCCATGAGAATCTCAGGTCTGTTAAGAAGAAAGTCACTCTGTATTACTGATATAAGTCAAATACATAAAGAAAAATTTTAGTGCAAAAAATATACAACCCCTAACTACTTCGATGCTTTGTCTTTAAATAGACCTTATTTACAATAAGGATGATCTTCCTGGTGGCTAGACCATCGAATTATCCTATGACACATCAAATAACTGAAAAATATGAATTCTAACAAAAAATTGACAGCTACACCTTAAAGAAGACATTTACTAATAGGAATCTAACTCCTATTTATTACATAACTCTACCTTATCTTTGAAATAGTTATATGATGGTTACAACATAGGTATCACATGCTCAAAAGACACTTGATAGTTCATCACCACTTTACACATTAAAAACCCTCCTAGACTTATGGAACATAAACCTATATTTCAGGAATGCATAACTCTTATCTTAAAAGTTACTTGGGCTGATGACCTGTCTCTACAGCACTTCCTTTGAGTCATAATTATTAGATGATAAGATCCCTTGACATGTTGGAGGAGTCCAGGTGTCCAAAACTGCCATTAAGATGCTCCAAAACCCTCAAAAATTGCTCGCTACGAAAACAAGACAGTTTGGTAGAGAGATTTGGTAGTGTTGAAAAAGTAGCTTCTGCAGCCAATAAATTCGCTCCTTTGTTGTTCCATGGTGTCAATCAAGTCATGAAACATCACCACTATCAATATCCCTCCTTGAAAACTAAAAAAAGTGACTTTAGAGGCAAAAAGGATGCTACAGGTTTTTTCGTAGCGTTTTCATGGCTTTAAGCCTAGGAAACGCTACGAAACTGTGAAAAAGTGCAGAAATTTCCCATTTCAAAACTGTCTCCAAAAGGTGACCTCTAGCTGCAAATACTTGATCTTCTGCATGTAATGAACCCTCTAAAGAATATTCAACCTCAAATTATGGTTCCTGTGGTGTTTCCTCCTCATTTACGTTCATTTGAGAAATGGGCTCCTCAACCATAGTCATCCTCAAACCTTTATTTTCTAGCTCTTCATGAACCAGTTCCAGATGTTCTTGAAGGTCTTTGACTTGGTCCTTCAGTGTCATGTTCTTAGATTGTAAGTGTAGGTTTACCTTTTTGATGTGCTTTACCTCTTTTCTTAGTGGCTAAGTCCACTTTATCAGTTTTTTTGTGTTTTCCAAGGGCTTTGAGACGCTTGTGACTTGATCCTCCCAAATCTTCCTCATCTGTTCAAACTACACTCTTTTCAACTATATGTTTCTATGCCTCTTTCCTCAATATTGATATCTCTTCAGTTGCATATTTCAACTACTCCTTAAGGACTTCAACTTCTGACTTTTCAATGATTTTCTCTTTTCCCTTCTTTTGTTTGATGACTAATTCTTCTTTTGCAGGTTAGGATAGGTCTATGATGCTTGGTGGTGGTTGAGCAGTTTCAATGACCTTCTGAGTTTCTTTGTTACTTTCCAAGACTTTTCTGGCATGTCTTGTCTTTGGTTTTCTAGCTTGAAACATGAATCCTGCATCATCACCTGCAAATTATAACTTCTTAGCTGTTTTTCCTTTCTTAAGCTTCCTTCCTCCCTCGTCTATGTCTTCAGCTTGGACTATGGGATTTTCTTCAATATCAATGGAATGCAAGATGTCCTCTAAGTTACCCTTGGCCACTGTTTGGGTGTATCAACCTTCTACAAAGGCTTTGTCTCCATGATCACTGGCTCAACTTTCTCTGCTATTGTAGGTGATGAAAAATATTTAGGTTTGGGAACTCTTTTAGGAGTGACAGCATCTACTTCAAAACCACTGATGAACAGAAAATATGACCAGCCTCTACCTAATATCTTTAACTCCTCTAACACCAACAACTTGATCAAACCATGATGAAAAAGAGAGGTTTCATTTCCTTCTTTTTTAACTTGGACCTTATCTGAAATTGTAGCTAGACTTCTATATAAGTAAAAGGGAAAGTCAAGAGACCTCTTACCCACAAAATGTAGTAGAAGCCTAAGGTGGTAGGAATAGACCATGTGAAACCTCCCTTCACAGGTGAAGTACTTCTAAGTAATTAGCAGCAGCTTTGAGAAGTTTTCTTTCATGTAGCCTCCTTGGGATGGAATTTTTGAGATCAATTTCGCTATGCTCTGGCTTGATAAATTATTTGCAATCCTGCATGGTGAAAGTAATTCCTTTGAACCACTGTTCCCCTCGCCTAGGGGTTCCTGTTGCTGCTACAATCGTCTCTGGTGTTACTGTGAGGTTTAACATTCCCACCTTAACACCACAGGAACCATACCTTGAGGTTGAATATGCTTTAGAGGGTTCATTACATGCATAAGATCAAGTTTTTTCAGCTGGAGGTCACTTTTTGGAGACAATTTTGAAATGGGAAATTTCTGCCACTTTTTCACAGTTTTGTAGTTTTTCCTAGGCTTAAAGCCAAGAAAACACTACAAAAAAACTTGTAGCAACCTTTTTTCCTCTAAAGTCATTTTTTGAATTTTCAAGGAGGGAGATTGATAGTGGTGATGTGCAATGACTTGATTGACACCATGGAACAACATAGGAGTGAAGTTATAAGCTGTAGAAGCTACTTTTTCAACGCTACCAAAGATCACTAAGAAACTGTCCTATTTTCATAGCGATCTATTTTTGAAGGTTTTGGAGCATATTAATGGCAGTTTTGGACAACTGGACTCCTCCAACATGTCAATGGAGCTTATTATCAAAGAATTATGACTCGAAGGAAGTGTTGTAGAGACAGGTCATCAGCCCAAGTAACTTTGAAGATAGGAGTTATGCATTCCTAAAAAATTGGGTTATGTTCCATAAGTATAGGAGGGTTTTTAAAATGGGTTCGAGCATGCGATACTTATGTTGTAACCATCATATAATTGTTTCAAAGATAAGGTAGAGTTATTTAATAAATAGGAGTTAGATTCATATTAGGAGATGTCTCCTTTAAGGTGTAGCTGTCAATTTTATGTTAGAAGTCATGTTTTTTAGTTATGTGATGTGTCATAGGGGAATTCAATGGTCTAGCCACCAGGCATATCATCCTTATTGTAAAGAAGGTCTATTTAAATACAAAGCATTGAAGTAGTGAGGGGTTGGAGATTTTTTGCACTAAGTTGTTTCTTTATGTATTTTACTTATATCAGTAATACATAGTGACTTTCTTCTTGACAGGCCTGAGATTCTCATGGGGTTTTTATTGTCTTATTGATCTATCTCTTTATGTTTTTACCACTTGCAGTAGATTTCATCTCTATTACTCAGAATTCGTAATTTATGCTCTGGCTTCCTTTAGTGATGAAATGACTATGTTTCCCAATGTTTATGTGTGATTTTCCTCTGTTAAAGACCCCTATCTACCTCAAATTCCATGTCAAGAAATATTGCCACTGAAACTACTGATTGTTGACTCCAGAAGCCCAATGGTAACAAATCTACATTCTTTGAACCTACAAACATAAAAAATAAGTTGCATTTCCAATAAGGTTAGCCATCTAGTACCTTCATTATTTAATATCATAAAAACCCCTTGAGAGAGCCCTCTCAGACTGAAGAGGCTAAGCTTCAGTCAAAATCTAGTTTGAAACAGTTACACTGAGTTGTTTGATAAGCAGCCAATCAAGTCCAATTTTGTGATAACAAATTTGTATATAAGTAAGCTTGCAGATCAAGCATTTTTTCATTTCAGTTTTAAATTCAGCATGTGTAATTTAATTTCTTTAGCTGCTATTGATTTTTCAGTGCTAAGGTTATAGGTTAGAGTAGGTTGCAAGTTTTCATTTTGAAGATGGGAGTAGTCCAATGGAGGTGGCACTGGAACTACAATTTCTTTGTTGTACCATAGGGGCACACCATCCTGAGTGGAGCCACTGGTATCACACATAAATTTTTAATTTTTGATGGATAGTGTCATTCACCTAGGTTCATGCTGTCTCATAGTCATTTTCATGAAAATTTTGAAAACATTGCATATGGTGATGTCTACCCTAAGTCTAAAACCACCTAGAGCCTTGTCATATTAGTCAAGTCTACCTCATGTCCTTTAGTTTTCATTTCCACGCTTTTAAATCAGAAACATATTCCACTTTCCTATTTGACACAATTTCATAGTGAATTAAGTGAAAAATAGGTAGATTTTGCTACGAAACTATGTGACAATTTCGTAGCAAATCTAAGGATTTTTTTGCTTTTTTAATTTTGAGTGGTAAACTTCAAGTGCACTTTATGGGAAAACAGAGAGGTATTCTAAGAAAATGAGAGAGGTTATTTTCAAGAAAATATAAAATAACATTAACCTCATTCACTTTTCTTAAAGGTGCTACAAATTGGGATATTCAAAGATGTCTTTCGACTCTATTTTCAGAATGAAGAATTTTCATGTTTTATACATGTTTTTCAAATGCAAATTATAGACATCTGGAGATTGTTTTAAAAAAACCAGGAGAGTTTTTCTTCAGAACATACTGAACTACAAAAACCTCTTTTTTGAAACATATATCAAGGATGTGGAGATAAGAGTTCATCTCTGAACCCCATTTTTTCAAAAAAAATAAAGTAATTTTAGTGATAAATAAACTTGCTAAAGGTGAAAATGATGTTTTTTGAAGAGGGTAAGAGGAAAGTTTGCATGATCATACTTCATCATATAAATTTTCGGACCTATAGCTGTATTTTTGAAGAAAAAGGGAGAATTTTTAATTTTCTCCATAATTAGGTAGTTTTGTAGCGTGCTCCAAGCTTGAAGGCCGAAAAACGCTACGAAATTTTTGAAGATGCTCTTTTGCCTTTAAATTCAGTTTTATGGAGAACTAAGGAGGGAAAAATTTGAGTTTATCTCATTATCCCCAAGGAAGATCCTCCAATAATCAGAAAGGTCAAAGGTTATGCAAAAGGTGGATTTTGGAGTTTGCTATGAAATGAGCACTACGAAATTTCTGTACATGATTGTTTTAGAAGTCAACTTCAAGTTTGATTTCTGACCAAATGAAAAAGGATTTTGAAATCTGAAAGAGGTTTTTCTTCAGCACTGGTACATATACAAAAAAATCTCTCCTTTTTTGTAAAGCCATCAAGGTTTGGAAATTATACACTCATCTTTGAATCCTATTTTTCAGAATTTTCACTAACCAGATTTGTGAAAAAATTGTAAAAATTAGACTTGGAGGGGGTCCAACTTAGCATCCACGTGGCATAATGACACATAAACACTCCAGTACACTCATAAAATTATTTTTTGAAGTTGATAAGGGTCATTAAATGGATTTTTTTAACTATTAATGAAAGACGAGTCCTTTTTGAATTCAAACTCTGTAAAACAGAAATATCCTTAGGAAGTCTCCAAGTAATGGAATCATGTTTGAAATAGGTCTCTGAGGTGGTAATTCGAAGCTATCAAGGTGGAAATTAATTTTCATGAGTCCTCACTCTATAAATGAGATAGTTTTAGAGTTAGAAAGGGTTTGGAGATGGTTACTTGAGACTATTACTATTGCAATTTTTGATATTAGTAAGATAGATAGACTGTGTTTCTGCTTCACCTGAGATTCTTGGAATGTTTCAATGAGCTTATGTTTTATGGATCTTTTTATCTTACTTACATTATCTTTAGGTTGAATTACTCAGAATTTAGGTCACACATTCTTTGACTTCCTTTTAACATTGAGCTACTGAATATTTTTGTGTTAGTATTGTCCTTCCATTGAAATAGTAAAAGCCTCAGCTTCCACAAGTAGATTCATTTGTCAGTAAATTCCTTCTTAATGATTCCATGAGCCCAATGGTAGTGAAATATATCCCATTTTTTCACTTACAATCACATACACTAAAACACTCACAGAGTTAGCCATCTGTTTTAAGATCTAATTGAGTAAATCCTTTGATAAGTTGAGAGAGCCGTCTAGGACTGAAGAGGCTAATCTTTAGTCAAAAGCTGGTTTGAAATAGTTACTCCAAGTTGACCATTGAAGCAGCCCAACAAGACTCAATTTGGTGATAACATACCCAATGTAGTAGTCTAGAATATGGTCATCTAATTTTTGATCAAATTTCTCCAAAATATAGCCTCTGATGGAATTTGATGATCGGTGAGAATATCAAGCAAGGGCAGCTTGATGAAGCCCTTAATCTTTATTGAAAAATTTGTGCAGTGGATGTGGATATATAGACAGATGAGTTCACATTTACTTGTGTTCTTAAGGCCTATACAACAATATCAACTCTCTGACTGGGTAAGGAGATCCATGAGCGTATAATTAGAAGTGGGTTTAGCTCATATTTTTTTGTAGGGAATTCTCTCATATCAATGTATTGCAAGTGCATGCATATAGAGGATTCATGTAAAGCGTTTGAAAAAATGTTTGAACATAATTTCGTCTCGTGGAATGCCATAATTGTGGGTTATGCTCAGAATGATCATGGTGAAGAGGCATTGTAAGTGTTTCATTCGATGCAAATCTTAGACATTGCATTAGATTTGGCGACCATGGAATGCGTTATTCAAGTCACTACTAGAGTAGCATCTTTGCAGCAAAGAAAGGAAATTCATGCTTATGAAATACGAAGGGGATTTACATCATATGCATTAGTGGGGAATTCACTCATTGACATGTATGAAAAATGTAGAAGCTTGACGAAAGCGCTCCAGGTGTTTGATAAATGCTCACAACAAAGTGTGTGTTCCTGGACTTTTGCCATCAGAGCTTGTGCCTCAAATGGTAATCATGTCAAGGATTTGGACCTGTTTTATAAAATTAATGTGCAAGGTTTCACTCTCGACGTGGTAACCCTTACAAGAATCCTTTCAGTCTATAACCAATCAAGAGCTCTGCAGCATGGCAAGGATATCCATGACTATATAACTAGTATGGTTTTGACTCGGTTATTATTGTTGGTGTTTCTGGAATTAATACCCTAAAGGTCTTGGGTTGGCAAACTTCATAGATCAGGGGCATGCCATTCTAGAAGGACTCACTCTAACCAACTTCTGCATTGAAAACTAGATACTACTAGTTGTGAAACTTACCTGAAAGTCCCTCGGTTGATGTATATCCTGCGGGGTACAAACCCCCTGCAAAACTTTGTGCTCTGAAACCTATAAATCCACAAAGAAAGAACACAAAAACCTAGTTGTACAACATATATAGTTCCTATATCTTAGTGAAAGCCATGTATAATATCATGAAAAAAATATGAAATGTTCAATTAACAATTATTACACATATATTAAGCATCATTAACGCATAAATCTCGAGAAAAAGATGGCTCTTCTTATAATGAATGACACATACAGTAATCAAAACATGGAGAGATCACCTGAATCTTGCCACGGCCTTCAAGCATACTGTCCTCTGGATCCATCCAGCCCTAGCCTCGCAAGAATTCTTCCAAGATGTGTGCATAATAGATGTCATATAGAGCGATGAACATCTCAAGGAAACAAGGGTTTCATGAATATACCTAGGAAGTGCAGGAGGCATGGGAACATTAGACTTGAATGGGACTCCAACAGAGTATAATATCTATATCTTTTCTCTCTCCCTTAGGCCATACATTTTAGGGGCTTTTATACTCCCTCAAATTAGTTTATGCAGTTAGAAGCAGTTGGGCCACGGACTAGGGTGGTTGAATTATTGGAATAACCATCAAACCCACCTCAAATATAGGGCTTTTATATATTGTTTAATAATTAAAAAGGTATATGCAAATATCTATGAATGGAATAATGTATATAAGCGAAAAAGTCTGGGCAAAATCGCGTATGGGTTTTAAGACACTGTTTTTGAGAAAAATATTCAAGTGTAGAGGAAAGGGTGCCCAAGGCCAAAGTGTAAATCATCAAGTATATGAAGGTGAGAAATAACACTATAACAGATGCCACCTAATATATTAGTTCAGAAGGGGTACATAATGTCTGAAATATATTATGTGCATAGAAAGAACCTTGCAAGGAATAGAGAGGACTTCGCCAGATTTTATCCTGCCAAAAAACCAGTGAGAGAAATCAGAGAGATAGCTCATGTCTGAGGCGGGCATTACCGATGCTTAGTAAAATAAAAATCATGTCCGCATATGGAATATAGAGCAGATCCAAAATGTATACAAGTCTAGCTGACAAAATTTAAAGTACATAATGAATCATCTGATCACTGATCACTGCCTGGAATTACAAGTTAAAATCAAGTCCAAGTATCACATATAGAAGACTGATCAATGATGCTGTAATAGATATCTGATCATAAAAGTCACAACTGAATCCCCAAGTACCAAATCATAAGTGGTGGAACAAATGGTACAACACGCAACTTGGGAGCCAACATATAAGATGTTGTTGTGGTAAAACTGCAACATATAAGGGTGTACGACATCACTGGCAGAAAATTGAAGAAGCTATCTAAGTGAACCGAATCATGTTGATGCAAACCCGAGGTCTTCATCGATCACTATGGCACAATTCTACACAATGGGAGTAAATGAGCTGAAGTCGACCATGTGAGAAATCATTTGATTACCGGTCATGAATGTATACCGTTAACAAACACGATACAACCCACCGATAATGATAATGAGCGTCAAGGTGCCCCATCATAATCCAACAAGTGCGAATAAATGAGTTGAATTCAAACACTTGAAAGAATCCACCAATCAGGAGGCAATGATGTATCCTCACTGTCGATGGCAAAGAATCTACCACTAATGACTGCAAACCCTAAGGTACTGACAAAAGGACTCTAAATCTTATTCCCAAAGAAATGAGTCAGAGTTGATGGGAAAATATCTGCTAGAAGGAAGGCATTAAGGCATCCCACATCAGTCCAGTGCGAGTGTAACCCGCAAGCCAAAATTTGGAAGGAATCGGAAGAAGTAGAGTGAAGTAACCAACTCGAAGTACATTTATGACATGCACAAGATGAGGCTAGAGCATGGAAGAAACCCTCTAAACCAACCAATAATGAAAGCTGACAAAGAGGCGAGATATCCACCGATAGGGTCAAATGGAAATCAAGGTACTACATGAATCCCAGGTGTGATAATGTAAGCTGATGTCGAACACAAGGGAAACCACTCAGTCAAATACCCATGATGATGATCAAATGATGAGCACAAGGTCACCTATCAATGATGTAAATAGGGCTAGGGTGCGAGTCTAGGTTTGCTCTCAGAGCAATATGTCGTAGTCGATAAGAGACAAACCCGCCAGCAAGAATTAAATGGAGACCTTCTCAAACCAGCACGAGCATAGGACCAAATATCTAATGTGATAGAACAAGACACTAACAAGATCGGGAAGGCCGACTGAAAATGAGTTAAGAGACACCGCAGACAGGCCGACTCAAGTTAACTTCCCTTGAACAAAATCACAACTCATACTGAATATGGCAATAGATGATAAATTTTTATAGGTTTTTCATGCAGGAGGCACGAAAAAACCCTCTATATGATTGGAAGAGATAACCAACTGGGGGATAATGTAATATTCCAAATCTGGAACAGCTCATGAATCATGCATGAAAACCGCATTTCCAGCAAAAAATGCAATAAAATAGTAAAATGGACTCTTGGATCCCATATATTAGTCAATATACATTCTTAATCCAATATTAGAGCTGAAACAAAGCAAACTAGGTGGGTTAAACAGATCTCCAACACCTAGGATTGCCAAAAAGTGCTAAAACCCCAAGATTGCAAAATGTCGGAGCAACTTCTCAAGGTACTATGCATTATAAGAGAGGTTTTACACATAAAATCATAGGAGAACAATATATCTACTCATATATTGATTATAAATTCTAAAGAACATATATCTAGTCTCCTTATGCAAAATACAAAAGAAATCGACAAGGTTTTCTTGTCAAACACTCTGCATACAAAATGGGAAATTCAGTAATTTACTGAATAACCACTGCAACACTAAAGTACATGACTGTATAAGGATGAAATATGTTTTATATGCTGTATATCCCTCAAGGGCTTCCTCCCATGAAAGGATGAACCTCTCAATCACAAGGAAACACTACAATAGAGCCACCAAACCATGCAATGAACACTGCCCACAGAATAACGCATTCCCTAGCAGAAACAACGTTGGGAATGTATGGGAAATGTGTGGTATGATACCATAGATCTTAAATAAGCTTATGATCTCTCCAAAAATATCTCTCAAGTGAAGGAAACCTCCCTCCAATGAGAAACTATCTCAGAAACCAAGATTCCAATCCCTTCCACTGCTACACCCAGCAACACTGCACAATCTCCGAAAAAGTTGTGCTGATGAAGATGGCTGAAGCTTGGCATAAAAACCTGATGTGGGATGATGTATTCAAACTCTCCAAATGAGTCTCCTTAAAGGAAAGAGGTGGGATTCCCACCCGGGAACACCTAGTGCTAAACAACACTGCAACTTTGCTAAGCAGCAAAGCAGCAACAAGTCTTGGCAGACAAGAATAATAGACTAAGACATGATCCATAATGCTGCCATCCTCTTACTTATATAGGGTATGATTTTTCTTTCCCTTTTCCCCACTCAATTAGGTCATCTCCATCCAAATATGCATCTCCCTCCAAAATTGCGTTATTCCTCTTTGGATTCCTCCTCCACTAAAACTACGTTGTTGACTTGGTCAAAGCAGCTTGATTTTAACCCTGTTCGCACATGGAGGTGTTTTATTAGGCTTGAAAGAGTATCCCATTTCACATTTGGAGTATTTTATTCCTCCTTAGGAGACTTATGGGATTTTCTCCCCATTTATTCACAGGCTAGAGATGCTACTAACTCTAATGTTCCATTTAGCTTGGAGGCTAAAATTTTGGAACATTACAGTCCTCCCATCCAAAATATTTGCTTTTCCTCAAGAAAATGCATAAGGAGAACAAAATTCCCCCCCTCTTCTTCATGTGGCCTCCCATCAATAGCCTCCATAACTACATTAAGATAATCTGCAAATATACTGTCATCCAATGCTTCCTCCCAAGTGTGAAAAACCAAAGTGTCTGCATCAATGGAAGGTGGAAAGTGTGAATGGAAACCTGCTAGCTGTCTCATGGCCTCAAAAAAGTAGGAGTTATGATCATCATGGTGAATGAGTGCCTCCCTCACCCATGCTATCATCCAAATGAAGTGAGACACCCTCCAACATGGCAACTCATGAAAAGTCTCCTCCACCTTGTGCTCCTGAAATGTAGGTGGGCTGAATAAATGAACATGATAGGAAAGAGGGCCTATCCCACACTGTCCTCCTCTCCACTGATGATAATTGCAGAGGGTATGCTGATCTCGGGCTGCAACATGATTTCCCTCCAATGGCAAGAAGAAGATTGAGTCTTCAAAGACCCTTCCTCCAAAGTCATGAGTTATGTCAACCCAAACCATTCCATACAAGATGAATGGCACATCATCACCACATGGCATCCAAATCAGAAAATGGTTGAAGGTTATGTGCAAGTTTGGATGATACATATGATCTCTCTGGTGGATACAGCGCAGTCCTTTCAACTGTTGATTCAGAGCATCAAGTGTCAAGTTGTTCTTCAAACAATTTGCAGCTATGCATGTTAACTCATCCACTATGAAGTAGTAAGCTACAATATAGACCAGTTGTGTACAATAAAAACAATACAAAACTTTCCCAAAGTCATGTAGATATGGGTTACCAACGTTACAATATTTGGCCCTAAAGTGACCATGAAACCCATAAATAATCTTTCTCTCATGTGGAGCAATGCACTGTTTACATATGGTGAGAAAATACAAGTAATCAATAGAGTAATCAACAAGCACATAAATGTATTTCTTACCATGCATCATATGGGAGTTGAAATTTAGGTCCATAAGTGAGCCCTCCCATGAGAATTCCCTCATAAAAATCTGCAAGAAGAAGGGATACATATACTCTGTGGAACACTCCATCAATAAGAACACACTCCCATGTGACAATGCTGTAGGCCTTAAGAATAAGGCTCCATGACTTCTCCCTTTTACATTCCACATGCCAAATCCATCCACCATCATGCTGCTATGTGAGAAGATCTTCTTCCGACATGGAAGTCTCTCATGATCCTCCAATGCTGAAGGGTAGCCTCCTTGCAACATGAATGTGCATTTCTTCTCTTCAGAAATATCATGAAAAGTATGGGAATAATTTTTCCCATACTCTCCCAAATGCAACCATAGCAACAACAACTTTTTTTTTCTGCCTCATCTCTCCCTCATACAAGCCATAAAGTAAGATCATGAAGGTAAACTTATATGATTTCCCAAAAAATAGTTCAGCCATGAAGTGCCTCCTCAAGTTCTCCAAGTGGTTCCTCCCACAAGAAGAGAAAAAGTGTGATGTGGCAATCATGGTTTTCCCATGGTTCCTCCTGAAAGGTACAACATATAAAGTGGGGAGAATCATGCTCCCAATGGGCATCTTCCCTCTCAAGCGCACTCTCCAAACAAAGATCCCCATAAACATAGACATGTCAGCAATATATGGGAGAAAAGTACAATAAGAACAATTTTCCAAATGAAAACCGGAGATTGAATCATAGTTCCACTCATGGAACCAGCGCAGTGCATCCTTTTCCTGTATCAAAATAAGAAATAACAAGTTCTTTACTAGCCACTTGTTTGCTTCCACAGTCATCTCATAAGATGAAAACATGAAGTTACAAGTTGGTGCCAATGGTGAACACCCAGATACATGTGGCTTCCCCCACAAACCATCAAAAACATAACCAAAATCAATGCTACAAGTAGCTGCAAGTACACCATCATATAATATGAAATAAGAGATCATTATTCTTGTTACATCATGCTACTGAGATGAGGAAAGGAAGTACAATACAAAATATGAAATGATACCTCCTCCATCATGTACTTGAGGTCTTGAGCTGAAATGGCTCAACTGGAAATTCTCCTTTACTCCCAATGAGTAGGAAGGTGGCTGTGACATCCTCTCTATCACCATCTGGGCTGTGAATCTCTCCATATGCTGAAATATGTCATGTTAAATTCCCTCCCAAGTGAACTCCTCCATCAACTGGAAATATGCATCAAAGTGCATGGAAGAGAAGTCCTCATGTGCTGCATGTAGCAGCTTCTCCTTAAGACTAGAAGATCTAGTCAAGAATATCCTACCATAGGAATAGATGACCACATCATCTACCATGTATCTGTCATCTCCCTCCCAGTCTGCGTCAAGAATCATGCATGGACCAAGATCCTTGGAGTAATCTACCAAAATCTGAGACCCCCAATAAGGATCACTCCTCCTCAAAGATAGCACTGGTGATCTATCATGTGAATATCTCCTTGTTGAGATTGCAACAAGATGATGAGCTTAATGGAAATAATTCGCCTTCACTAAGTGGGCCCGCAGGTTATTTTTGGCGCAAGTCTATTTTTAGACTATGTCTATTTTTAGACTATGTCTATTTTTAGACATGTCGATCATATTCTATGAGTTGCAGGATACTATTTGTGGATGGTTGGTCGAGCCGGAAAAAATATATGGACTTCTATTTTTAGACATATTGGGTAGAATCTATTTTTAGATTGCCAGTCTAAAAATAGATATGTCAAATATTATTAGCTCTTAATAATATTTGGACTATAAACATTATCTTATTCTCTTGGAGCACTTCAGTTAAGTGCACAGATGTGGCACAGGAGCTGACAGAAGGAATTATGCTATTCTTGAGGGTTAAGTGGAGCTATTGCATGGAGACTTCAGTTAGAACTCATGTGACAGAGTTTGGTGGAGTTATTGAGGTAGTTGGTGGAGTTGTGTTCAGTTTAACTGAGTTAAACATAGTTGAGCTAGTTGTATCTAGTCTAACTGATTGATACACTAGTGAGAGTGGTGTGAATTAATTATTAATTAATTCACTAATTATTAACTCATTAATCAACTAAAGAATACATCAGTTAACTGTAGTGCATGGATAGTTTCAGTGGAGACCAGTGAAGAGGTAGGTGAAAGAGAAGTGTGACTATCAGTTGTGACTATACTGTTGCATGATTTGCAACACATAGTGGTTGGAGATGCCAATGAGGATTGTGTGAGAAAGGCTGAACCAATTCGATTTCATTCAGAGCCATTCTTCAACAGTGATTGTGTAGTAGAGGCAGGCTATCATGTGGTAGAGATTGGAGCATGTGATTTGCTAGATCGGGCTTGATTAGTGTGTAGCAATTGGAGATTGTACTGAGAGCTTTGTGAGGAGATTTGTATAATGATTGTTACATGATCTCTATGACATATAATATATAGATATTTGGGGGTTTTCATCTTTAAGCTTTCCCATAAAATACTGTGTTCGTATGTGTGATTGTTTATGGTTTTAATGTGCACATGTGATTGTTTTTATTTCCGCAATTAATGATCAATGGTAGAAGAGATTTTGTATTGTGCATGAAGTTAAAATAGTGTGTGATCAGGAGAATATCAGTGTATAACAGATCAGTTATCAAATTTCTACATGGTATCAGAGCTATATTGATCATTGGAGCAATTGCAAAACATTGAAGCGATTGAGTTTTGTGCTGGTGGAATTCGAATTTGCAGCAGTGTTTTCTTGGTGTCGAAGTTGAGATGGCTTTCAACGGATTGCGATTGGAGTATTCCCTTGAGGTAAACTCAAATTATATTGCATGGAAGGATAGGATGGAGGCAGTGCTAGATGACAATGAGTTGAAGGAGTTCATAGATGCATAAATTCCAAAACCTGCTTCTAGCGATGCTGCCGCACTTGACGCATGGCAAAAGAAGACAAAAAAGTGTTGAAGGATTCTATTGGAGGGTGTGAAGGATCACATAGTGTCCAACCTTCATGGTAAAGCTTCTCCATTCTTGATGTGTAAAGCTTTGACAGATTTATTCGAAATCAAGAGCGACCAGAGGAAGTTGGCGCTCAAGGATAAACTCAGGAACATAAAAATGGAGAAAGGCGACAGTATGCCCAAGTACCTCATGAAGTTCATCCAATGAAGGGATGAGCTGGGAAGTGTGGGGGTGACTTTAGATGACGAGGACTTGGTGAGCTTGGCTCTCCTTGGTCTTCCGAAGAGTTGGCATTCCTATCAGGACTCTGTCAATGGTCGGGAGAAATTGCCAGGATGGGAGCGACTTTGGTCAGATCTTGTGCAAGAGGAGATAAGGCGAAGTACCAGGGATGGATCTTCATCAAAGAACTCAGATGAAGAAAATTGTGCTTTGGCTGCCAAAGCAAGGAAGGGGAAGAGCAAGAAGAATGCTTCTCAATCCGGTGTGAAAGGCAAGAAGCAGGACATGTTCAAGGTGAAGTGCTTTCACTGTCACCAACACGGACATTATGCCACTAATTGTCCACAAAAGAAGAAAAATAAGCAGGCTGCTAGATCTGTAGCTGGAGAGGCCTTAGCCTCGCAGTTTGCGCTATATTTTTCATTTATCGCATGCTTGGTCTCAATTATGATGGGTTTAGTGTGGTTTCTTGACAGTGGTGCATCTTTTCACATGACAGGAGACAAAGATTTGTTTACTGATCTGGATGAGAAAGATCTTGGAGTGCACATCAAGATGGGCGATGATGGTAGATACAGTGCGACCAGTATCGATACCATTTCCTTTGAGAGGGAGTCTGGTAAACCCTTCGTATTGAAGGAAGTGATGCATGTTCCAGGATTGAAGAAGAATCTTATCTCTATGGCAATGTTAGAAGACAAGGGATATGATGTTATCTTTAGCAAGGGAAAGGATTTCCTGCGTAGTAAGGCAACTGGTGAAACCTGAAGGATAGGGGTTCGAGTTAAGAACCTTTATCAATTTCAGGTAGATGGCTGCGCAACAATGGCAGGCAAGGAAGAAGGAGTGGTGAGCTGGGATGAGGGCGAGCTGTGGCACAGAAGATTGGGCCACCTTCACCATGGAGCTTTGAAAATTTTGCAGCAGATTTCTACTGGGCTTCCTAAGGGTACTCTTGCATAGTCAGATCAGTGCAAGGGATGTACCTTGGGAAAATTTGTGAAAGCCACCTTTCATGAGAAGGATAGTCACACCACGATGATCCTTGAGAGAATTCACACAGACGTGTGTGGACCTTTCTTAGTAGATTTGACAGCAAAGCACATGTACTATGTGATCTTTGTTGATGATTTTTATCGGAAGTGCTGGATCTTCTTCATGCAGAATAAGAGCGAGACATACTCAAAGTTCTGTGAGTTCAAGGCACTGGTTGAGAAATAATCAGGGAAGTAGGTGAAGGCTCGTAGGAGTGACAATGGTGGTGAATTCATCTCTGGCAAATTCAAGGACTTTTGCAGCGCAGAAGGAATTTGAAGAGAGCTCGTAGCACCTCATAACCCACAGTAGAATGGGTTTGCTGAGCGGAAGAATAGAATGATCGTGGGTGCTACACGGGTGATGTTGCATGATCAGGGCCTTCCCATACACTTGTGGGCTGAGGCATGTAATACCGCAGTTTATGTGCAAAACCTTTGTCCTCACAAGATACTTAGCATGAGTACACTCGAGGAGGCGTTTTCTTGTAAGAGGCCTAATATTTCCCATTTGAGGATTTTTGGTTCACCTATTTACATTCATGTGACTAAGGATGCCAGGAAGAAGTTGGAGCCGACTGCAGAGGTTTGGATATTGGTGGGGTACACTGATATGCCCCACAACTATCGTGTGTATTTTCCAGAAAATCGCAAGACTGTTGTGCGGCGGGATATCAAATTTCATGAGGAGAAAGCCATGAAGTGTTCGCTTGGAGGGAGCCACACTTGCATGTAGATGAGGAGCTATTAGTTCCTATGGATGAGCCTCAGGATGTGGATCAGCCACAAGAGGAGGTTCATGGAGTGGAAGAGACCACTCATGCAGCGCCAACCATCAGAGGGCGGAAAGCTGAGCGACTGGCTCAAGATGCAGAGAAGATTGTAGGAGCACCTACATCACAGCGTAGATAGAGACAGTCACTTGACCAGTACACTGGATACATGGCTCTTATGAGCAAGTGTATCATGATAGAGCCATCCTCTTTCGAGGAAGTTGTGGAGGATCCCGCATGGGTAGATGCCATGGTGGAAGAGTATGATTAGATTGTCAGAAACAGTGCATGGGAGATTGTCGCAAGGCCAGAAGGGAAATCAGTGGTGGGTTCGAGATGGATCTACAAAGTGAAGCAAGTAGCTGACGGGAGTGTGGAGAAGTACAAGGCAAGATTTATTCACCGAGGCTTCTCACATATTGAGGGGATCGACTATGAGGAAACCTTTGCACCTGTCGCAAGGTATTCTTCCATATGGACGATTCTTGCTCTCTCAGCGCAGATGGGGTGGCACATTCATCAGATGGATGTGAAGACTGCGTTCCTCAACAGAGTGATTGAGGAGGAGGTGTACATAGAGCAACCCGAAGGTTTTGAGATCTTCAACAGCGAGTCACATTTGTGCAGGCTCAAGAGAGCGTTGTATGGGTTGAAACAAGCACCTCGTGCTTGGTACACACGGATAGACAGTTATTTCACTGGACTTGGATTCTCCAAGAGTGAGGCGGATCTGAACCTATACCAGATTGTGGTGGAGGGTAAGTTGCTGATCATTTTACTTTATGTAGATAATTTGATTTTGACAGGTGATGAACTGTTGATACTCTCATGCAAGACTGATCTTGCAAAAGAGTTTGAGATGAAGGACTTGGGCCTCCATTATTTCCTGGCATTGGAAATTTGGTAGCGTAGTGATGGATTGTTTGTGTCTCAAGGCAAGTATGCCCGGGAGATACTGGAGAAGTTCAACATGCATGGCTGCAAGCCTATCGACACTCCTCTTCCTGGTGGTTGGAGGAAAGAGGATGCTACACGGCAGAGGTAGTGGATGCCACTGTTTATCGACAGTTGGTGGGGTCGCTTATGTATCTGGTCAATACAAGACCCGAAATATGCTATGCAGTTAACCAGCTTTCAAAAGCTATGGTTAAGCCTACCAAGCTCTTTTGGAAGGTGGGGAAGCATGTATTTAGATATCTCAGAGGCATATCATGATATGGATTATGGTACAGACAGTCGGATGAGGTGAAGCTGTGTGGCTTCATGGATGCAGATTGGGCAGGGAGCCCAACGGACAGAAAGAACAAATCTGGAGGGATTTTTAGTATCGGGTTGATAGTAGTTTCTTGGTACAGCAGGAAGCAGAGATCTGTGGCACTCATTTCAGAAGAGGCCGAGTATATGGTAGCGAGTTTGGCTGCATGCGAGGCTATATGGATGAGGAAGATCCTGGTCGGGTTGTTCGATGCACACTTAGAGCCTACTGTGATTTATTGTGATAATCAGAGTTGCATAAAACTCTCGGTTAATCCAGTATTTCATGATAGATATAAACAAATTGACATCCGGTATCATCATATCAGAGATTAAAAAGTAGTGGGAATATCATGTCACTTACACATTCCCACTGAGATCGTGGATGTCGATATCCTGATGAAGGCGCCACCAGAGAAAATTCGAATACCGTGAGGGTAAGATAGGGGGTAAGGTATAACTTTATCTTTTTGAGAGGGAGTGTTGATATTGCAACAAGATGATGAGCTTAGTGGAGTAGTCGCTCACTAAGTGGGCTCAGTTATTTTTGGCGCAAGTCTATTTTTAGACTATTTCATTTTCGTACATGTCGATCATATTCTATGAGTTATAATGCTAAAGAGAGCTTTGATGAAGTGGATGCTTCTAAAAAATATATGGACTTCTCATTTTTAGAAATATTGAAGGAATCTATTTTTAGATTGCCATTTAAAAAGATATGTCAAATATTATTAGCTCTAATAATATTTGACTATAAATATTATCTTATCCTCTTGGAGCACTTCAGTTCGAGCTACAGATGTGGCACATGCAGCTGGCAGAAGGAAATTCGAATTTCCTATGGGTTAGTTGAGCTATTGCATGGTTGACTTCAGTTAGAACTCATGTGGCAGAGTTTGGTGGAGTTGATGGATCAGTTGATGGAGTTGTGTTTTGTTTAACTTAGTTGAACTAGTTGAGCTAGTTGTATCTAGTCTAACTGATTGATACACTAGTGAGAGTGTTGTGACTTAATTATTAATTAATTCACTAATTATTAACTCATTAATTAACTAAATAATACATCAGTTAACTACAATGCATAGACAGTTTCAGTGGAGACCAGTGAAGAGGTAGGTGAAAGAGCAGACTATCACCAGACTATACCACATGATGGAAAACACACAATGGTTGGAGATGCCAATGAGGATTGTATGAGTAAGTGGTTTGACCAATTTAATTTCATTCAGAGTTCATTTTCAGCAGTGATTGTGTAGTAGAGGTGCTATCAAAGTGGCAAAGATTGGAGCATGTGATTTGCTAGATCTACTGATTAGTGTAGCAATTGGAGATTGTACCCAGAGCTTGGTGAGGAGCTTTGTATAATGATTTTTTGTTACATGATATCTATGACATATAATATACAGATAGTTGGGAGTTTTCAGCTTTAAGCTTTCCCATAAAATACTGTGTTCGTATGTGTGATTGTTTATGGTTTTAATGTGCGCATGCGATTTTTTTTATTTCCGCAATTAATGATCAATGGTAGAAGAGATTATGTATTGTGAATGAAGTTAAAATAGTGTGTGATCAGGAGAATCTCAGTGTATAACATATCAGTTATCAAATTTCTACACTCCTCATGCTGCTGCCTGCTACTTTAAGAACACCCATGCCAAATTATTCCTCCAAACTCTTCACCTCTCCAAAATCATAGAGTGGTGAATCCAAAGACAAGATGTCTTCCCTTTGCTCTAGATCAGGTGGCCTCCCTGGTGGAATTCCTCCATGAAGTGAGACATCAATGTCAAGATTAGACTGTATAGATGGTTGGGAAATCTTACCCTTTCCCTCACTATTCAAATCAGTCTGCCTCTTCCTTACATTAGCTTTCTGAGACAGAGAAGGGTGTGTACTTCTCATCAACTGATGCTTCTCTTCCTCCCTTCCTCCTCCTTCCAGCTGCAATGCTGCACAATCATGATACTCACTGACTGTGCTTGGACCTCCATGTATGAGATCCTGGGGAACTTCTTGCAAAGGCACAAGAATCCCTCCTACTGGAGCACGTGCTCCTCCCTCCTCTGCATGAGGAATTGGATGTGCTCTAGATGTGACAGCGTTGTTGCCCTCATCTTCCTCAATGTATATGGGAAACATCCCAAAAGTTGGATCCTCCTGTGAAAAAGAGATCCCCATGCCCTCTTGTTGAATAATATGAACTGGAGGTCTTGCTTCTGGCAATGTGTGATGCAAGATATCAACTCCTCCCATGGTTTTCTGAAATGGGGTTTCCTCCATCACATGCAAAGGTTTTGTTTTGTCAAGTTTTCCTTTCTATTGTGCCTTAGGAAGTTTTTCACCAAACCTCCCCATCAATGTTTCTATGAATCTTGCATAAGATGAAGTGTTTGCATTCTTTAAAGAACAAGATTCAAAAATCCACCATGCATGAGCCTTACCTCTGAAGTGCAGTGCTGCAACTCTGATGGCTTCATCTTCGGAAATGTGGTGCAGCTGCAAATAGGAATCCATCTCCTTCACCCAGGCTCCTGCTAAACATGTAGGTGATCTAGAAAAAGTAGATATAAGAAATATATCTGCTTCCTGCTGCTTGCTCTTCTCCACCTGGACCTTGAAAAACACTTGGAAATCAGTATTATCTCTAAACTTCTCAATTTTAGATTCATACTCCTGCAACAAATCACTAAGAGTTCTCCTCTTAGGAATTTTTCCTCCTCCTATCCATCTCAAGATAGCTCTGGGCACTTTACTATGATGTGCATCATGGAGTGCAGCTGAATTCTCACACTCACCATGTGAAAATATAGATTTAGCTCTAGATTCAACCTCCTTTGGATATTCCATCTCCAATCTCATTTTCTTGAGCTCTCCTTGAAAGCTCTCCATAGATTTTGGAAGAAGTTTTGTAAGATTGTCTTCCTTCCTCCTTTCACATGATGAATATTTCTTGCTTGTGTCCATCTCTCCTTCATTTGATAGTTGAATCTCACAAGCTAAGCCAGAGATCATGCTTTGATACCACTGTAATATTCCAAATCTGGATTAGCTCATGAATCATGCATGAAAAACACATTTCCAGCAAAAAATGAAATAAAATAGTAAAATAGACTCCCGGATCCCATATATTAGTCAATAAAAATTCTTAATCCAATATTAGAGCTGAAACAAAGCAAATTAGGTGGGTTAAACAAATCTCCCACTAGGATTGCCAAAAAGTGCTAAAACCCCAAGACTGCAAAATGCCAGAGCAACTGCTCAAGGGATTGCGCAGTCTAAGAGATGGTTTACACATAAAATCACAGGATAAAAATAGATATAATCATATATTTATTATAAATGCTGAAGAATAGAGATCTAGTCTCCTTATACAAAAGACAAAAGAAACCGGAAAGGGTTTCTTGTCAAACACTCTGCATACAAAATGGGAAATTCAGTAATTTACTGAATAACCACTGCAAAAATAAATTACATGAGTGTATAAGGCTTAAATATGTATGATATACTGTATATCCATCAATTTCTTCCTCCCATGAAAGGATGAACCTCTCAATCACAAGGAAACATTGCAATGGAGCCACCAAACCATGCAATGAACACTGCCTCCAGAATAACGCATTCCCTAGCAAAAAAAAAGTTGGGAATGTATGGAAAATGTGTGGTCTGATACCACATATCTGAAATAAGCTTAGGAGCTCTACAAAAAAATCTCTCAAGTGAAGGAAACCTCCCTCCAATGAGAAACTAGCTCAGAAACTGGGATTCTAATCCCTTCCACTACTGCACCCAGCAACACTGCACAATCTCCGACAAAGCTGTGCTGATGAAGATGGATGAAGCTTGGCCTGAAAACATGATGTGTAATTATGAACTAAAACTCTCCCAATGAGGCTCTTCAAAGGAAAGAGATGGGATTCCCGCCCAGGAACACCCAGTGCTAAACAACACTGCAACTTTTCTAAGCAACAAAGCAGCAACAAGTCTTGGCAGACAAGAATAATAGACTAAGACATGATCCATAATGCTTCCATTCTCTTCCTTATATAATATATGAGTTTTCTTGCCCTTGGCCCCACTCAATTAGGTAATCTCCATCCAAATATGCATCTCCCTCCAAAATTGCGTTATTCCTCCTTGGATTCCTCCTCCACTAAAACTGCGCCATTGACTTGGTCAAAGAAACTCGATTTTAACCCTGTTCGAACATGGAGGTGTTTTATTAGGCTTGAAAGAGTGTCCCCTTTCACATTTGGAGTATTTTATTCCTCCTTAGGATACTTATGGGCTTTTCTCCCCATTTATTCACCGGCTAGAGCTGCTGCTAACTCTAATGTTCCATTTAGCTTGGAGGCTAAAATTTTGGAACATTACAGAGAAATGACGCGTGTAACAAGGTTATAGCTTCTCCTATGTCAAAACTAAAACCATGACATATGAAGGAAAGACATAGTTATTTGTGCTTTTTTCAAGGGCGACAAAGCTGACACTGTAGCTGCCATCAAATATGAAGTAATATCCCGTTCCCGCTCTTTTTCACATATTTAATTTTTTGTCTTTTTCATATTTAAAGCCCGAAAAAGAATAAAAGAATGCTATAGTACAATGGATAGAACGAGTATCATAAAACATATACACTAGTTGCGGGGATAGGAGAAATCCTATGCGTAATGCAAGGAGGCAGAAACTGGTAAGTGATACTCAAAGGAGTGTTCCATCCATGAGTAGCAAGGTGTCAAGTCATGATAGCTAAGTGATTGCATGGTTAACTTGTACAGAAATTCAAGGTCAAAAGATGGCTTAAACATTGAGTCCAAATGAAGCCGGCTAAAGGCCAAGATCAACAAGTAGTAAATATTCAATGTAGTAATACAACTCGACAACCAACAAAATGGAGCCTCTAGGGTAATGGCCAGAAAAATGATAGCGAAGAAGAAGAAGAATGCAGCTTCAATGTATATGTCATGGCGGAACTAAAGAGGGCTCCCAAGCCTACATGTACTGCAGCATGGGCGACAAATGCTAGTGAGGAACTAACTAGGAAGCCCATGTAAAGGAAGGCTCTACCACCAAGTCATGATTAAAAAATTAGCGAGTGAAATGGGATAAATACTCATGACGAGATGGGATTGACCCTATGGCAAGTGATCAGAATGGAGGCTAGTACGCATAATGCAACAGAAAGTGGATTCCCTAACCTATACGCGAGTTAGAATCATATACCTACCATGACAGGTTAGCAGTCATGGACCCGAAGAAATTTGAAAAAATCTCAACTCCAGTAAAATGTCCCTAAAAGAATACCTTTCCCAAAACTTACAAGCAACACGGTTATACATCTTGAGACAGATTTGAAAAATAAGCATAAATAATTTTGGCAAAAAATTTTCAAATTCTAGGTATAAATAGACCATTTACCTCATATTTGGATCATTTTCACATTGCAGAAGTCGAGGAGCAACTTTTGGAGAAAAAATTCCCCTTCTCAAAATAGGAGCAATCGTCCATTAAATCACACTAAATCAATCAGGTAGGCTCCTAATTTATCTTTGCAATCAATTTCATTCCATTTTAAGAGAAAAATTTAGAAATTTGGGCGTAGGAAACATTGATTTTGATAAAACCCTCTGCGCATACGCGGGTTTGTTTGGACGAACCTCCATATGATACACGACTGTGTGTAAAGGAAGTCATGTATGCGCAGACCGAAAATTTAAAATATGAACCTAATGAATGAATTGATGAATTTTTGCAAGATGTCCATAAGTTGGAGGGAGCGTGAGCATAGTACCATTGATAATGAAGTAATGAAGGATCAAAATTCGCTAGATATCCTTCGAAATTGCGCATTTCTCAAATTCTTCAAAATGCCAAATATGAAAAGTAATGTTCGGTTGCTCCAAATGTTGGTAGATCACTAGGAACCAGAGGAATATTGCTTCATTATAGATCAAATTCCTATACACATAGAGGTGGAAGACATATACTTCATTACTAGACTCTCAGAGAGAGGAGATCCAGTAAATTTGCATGAAAAGCCTTTGGGAGGGCTTACTGTGGAAGACTGTGTCCAAGTTTATTACGTAGAGGGGTCTCGAAAAGTAGGGACTCAGATTTCAATAAAATATTTGAAATAATTATGCATGAAAATTCTCCTTTTTACCATCGGCAGGGTAGCAGGATCTACTTCCCTACATTAGGCATCGAGGACTTAGATGAGTATTGCGGTATAATGCTTGATTCACGTCTTTGATTGGTGCATAGCCTTGCTGAGCAACATGAAGAGACAGTTGAATTCGATCCGGAAGGTTAAAACTAAACATTTTGGATATGGAACCATCTTACTGACATTATTCTTTGAGAGGATTCCAGGGCTTCGACCCAAAGTGATCTCTACCATCAGCAGCCCCAGAGATCCAAGAATAGCCCGATGGGCTGACCTGATGAAGAGATTAGGGGGAAGTGAAGTACCTCGGACCACATGGGATGACGAGTTCTTCCAATGGTGGGAGGAACAAGTTATCGTAGTGGAGGATTATCCCTATGCTGGGATGGATTTTCGTGGTGATCCAAATCTAGTCCTTCCACTCGGTGCAGCATGGGGTGCAATTGGTGAGATTGTTATTTTTTATTTTTGATAATATGATTTTTTTGGATTTTTTCAAAATATGAAAATGAAAAATGTTTTTTGATTGGACTCAAATGACTTACAATATTATGATGATCATGATACAGATATGGGACCAGTCAAACCTGAAGGATACCCAAGGCATAAGCACTGCAGAGGTGAGGCGGATGTTGAAGACCCAGGTAGGACCCTCCATGCCGTTTAGAGGAACTTGGAGTGTTTGACTCGCCAAGTGCCTATTCTTGTGGTAGAGGACTTACCAGAGGCTATCCAGAGACAGGTAGTGGGAGTACCATGAGACTGGGTGCAATTATTCCACTGTGTAGCAACTGCTATTGTGTTCTATAGGAACACAAATATTGGACAGGGACCACAGGATTATATGTATAGATTTTACTGGATGAATGTAATATATTTTTGATACTGAACATGATAGGGCTTAAGCCCAAATTTTCTACGATAGATGGGTCCAGATTTTGTATATTTTTTAACACTCTGATGATATATATATATATATATTTATATATTTATATATATACAACGATTTATGCGATGTGATGACTCAAATGTATGAAAAATAGATGATGTATTTGATATATTGATTAAAATGTTGAATGATGAATATGCCAATCAATTGCTTGATTAGCCAATAAGTCTGCTATCCAATTATCAGCTCGAGGAAAATGAATGAATGTTATGAACTCAAATGATCTCTGTAACAAACGAACCCTAAAAAACAATCGGTGAAAAAATGGGTCTCGAACCCGATATGTGTTGTTCAAATATGAAACCACCAACTGGGAGTCCAAGAATACTACTAACGAATCAACACCTGAAGATATTGCTTCCGAGAGTAGATAAACCACTGCAGTGTATTCTGCTACATTGTTCGAAGCAGGACCAATGCAAACACCTATTGAAACCAACAACTGACCGGATGGATAATGAAGTACCCAAGCCGTGGAAGCCAAGTTCCGAGTATGTCTACTAGCACCATCATCGAAACCAAAATGACTCATGACATCCAACACAACCTGCCAAAGCAGATGAAATGCATCATAATCACATCAAAAAGAAAAAACTCAGATATGTACAAAAACAAAAAATATATACAAAAGCAAGATGCTAGGCCAAAGCCTAGGCATAGTACTTTTTCAAATAGAGCCCATTTCTGGGCTTCGCCAACTCATTCCCGTCAAAATAAACCAAGACATAAGCTCCTTTTTTTAGGACTTTTTTAATGATGAAGGGGCCATACCACATAGATTTAAACTTGCCTGCTCCTCGAGCATCCTTATCTTGTGCATAAACCAAGACAAGGTCCTTCGGAGAAAACCCTAGGTTTGACCGCTTTATCACACTGAACCTTAATCCGTTTCTAATGTGCCTCATTCATCATGGTGGCATCTCAACACTACTCATCGAGATGTTCTAGATGAAGGAGGCGTTCTTTAAGACTAGAGGTGGCAAGAATAATCTCTACAACTAACTTAAGAGAAGGAATTTCACATTCAATGGGAAAGATAGATTCCAACCCGTAAGCTAGTTGAAATAGAGTAAAACTAGTTGCATTTTTAACTGACATCTGGTATGCCCAAAGCATAGGATACAACATAATGTGCCAATTGGATCTAGCTTTATCAATTTTCCGTTGAAGAATGGTCTTCAAGGATTTGTTTATGGCTTCCACCTACCCATTGGCTTGAGGATAATATGGAGATGAGTGCTCCTGCTAAAAACCTAATTTCAGAGCCAATTCAGCCATCATGTTGTTCTGAAAATGACTGCCATGATCAGTGACAATCTCTTTGGGAATACCAAAGCGAAAAATGACTTGATTGAAGAGGAAAAGAGCTGTTGTCTCACCATCATTCCCAAAAGTAGGCATAGCCTCGACCCACTTCGTAAAGTAGTCTACGGCTACAATAATGTACTTGTGACCTTGTTGAAACCTCGAAAATCACTGCAACAACATTGGTGGATAACTACCTAGTACGGACCTTAATACAGCTCCTTTTCCATTTATGATAGTGGCTCCGACTGGTTTAAATAGGTCTAGTTACCTTTTCCCTATCACTATTGGTTTACGATGTATCTTTAACTAACAATAGACAGGGATATTAGATAAATTATTCTTGCTGATCGAGCAAGAGAATGACCCTTAATCTTATTTGGGTTCAACCAAACCACAACTAATATTTTTCCTCTTTGAGAAGAGGACTTAAAAGAATGTAGAATTTAATCTAAATGCAAACTTATTATATAATGCAAGCAAAAGCAACTAATCTAAATCCTATCTCAATCAGGTAGATATAGATCTAACCCAACTAAGAGAAATATAATAAATGATGAGAATTAAAATATGTCTAGCTTTTAATTAATTTCAATCTAACGAAGAAATTCAATTAGCTCACATTTTTGAATACCAAAACACATTCTATTGAGACCACACTAGTAAATTTGGCCCAATTTCCGATGGCCAATTTGTCGGTTTTCCGACACCTAGTTGTCGTAAGAGCGATAGTTTGAGGCACTTCAAAGCGTGGCTAGCCATAACGTCGGTCTTCCAACACTTCCATAAAGCGTCGATATTTCGACACTTGTTCCAACGTTTTGCAGAAGCATCGCAATACCGACGCTTCCAAAGTGTCGCAATACTGACGATCGTAAAGTGTCGGAAGACCGACGTTATGGCTAACGACACTTATAAAGTGTCGCAATACCGACGCTTGTATAGTGTCGGAAGACCAAAGTTATGGCTAACCACACTTTTAAGTGTCGCAGTATCGACATTGAGCAGAAGTCGCTCTTCTGACGTTTGGAAACATCGCTTTTCCACGTTTGGGAATGTCGCTCTTCCGACGTTGGCAAACGTCGCTTTTCCGACGGCATAGTAATTTTTGTTTTAAATGTAACATCGATCTTCCGACGCACGACTTAAAATATTTAAAAAGAAATGAATGTGACCAATCATAAAAATGAATACAGATCTGAAATAGTTGCAGGCCTAAAGTTTCTTGCACATGGGTCAAAATTACAGGCTTCCACAGAGTGAATTTTGTTGGTCACAGAGTCGAGTTGTAGACTACAAGAGGAGTCAAATTCAGGATTTTACTTAGGCCTAATTACAAGCTTGTTGAAGGCTGAGTTTCAAACTTAAAAAGAGTTGAATTATGAAATTTTTACAGAACTGAAACCTTGCCCACAAATCCAAAATAAATTCATTGTCTAGACTCCATAAATTAATTGATTCAAATATGCTTCAGAGATGTCTTATTCTTGCTATGCCTTAGAACCCGGTTGTTAATTGGCTACAGGGGAGTAGCAGTCTAATGCAGTAAATGCCAAGGGTACAATTTAGCAGCCACTGAAGCCATACTGAACTGTTATATTAATGAAGCCATACATTGCACTGTTTTACTAATGAAATGTAATGCCACATAACTGTGACTATGATGCCATGTATATTGTAATTTTGTGATACCACATATACCACTATAATTTTAATGAAGCTATATAAATATCCAACTGTGTTAATATACATACAACTGTGATGCCGCCAGACATGCAATTGTGTTGCCGCCAAACATGAAATTGTGCTAAGGTCAACCATACTATTGTGTGCCAAGACCCATACTAGAGTGCAGAGATTAACTATACATCAGAGTGCTGAGACCATCATATTACTGTACTGAACTGAGATCAATTACATACTTTATTGTAGCAAGGCCTTATATATATTGAACTAAAATGAAACAGTACATACTCTGTACTGAAGCAATATTATTCATCCACTGAAGCGAGACAATACATTGTGAATACAATTATGCCAATGAGATTGTGCATTCAATTGTGAATCGGTGCCAAATGATGTCGTATATACACTGTTGTTCAAGACTTTGTTTAGATATTTATTTATAATAATTGGAGTGATTTCATAACTTAGATGTGTTGAGATCACTGTGATAGTGTCGAGACTTGTGTACATATGCCACTGCCAAGACTGAGAATCACATATGAGACTAACCATAGAGATGCGAGACTATGATAATAAAATAGAGATGTGAGACTGAGAGTGTATAGTCTGGTATCATGAGCAAGAGAAATAAATGAGCCAGCCCTGAGAAATAGTCTGGTATCATGAGACTGAGTGTGTATAGTCATGGTATCATGAACCAGCCCTGGATTTGAAAATACTGCTCTTCAGCTCTTCTAATCGCTACCCACTACCCACCTTAACTGTAATTCACAATCTATAAAGTGATTTAATTGTTGTGTTCATATGCCTTCGTGACTTTGATGTGGGAGGCTTCTACTCTCTTCCTTCGCTACAATTTCACTATTATGCTATGCTTGCTCAACAACCTTGCTCCAGGTTCTGAAATGTTCCTCCTTTTATTTGAACGAGACTCCTATGTCATCCAGGTGCACGATGATGCAAACAGAGTTCTGCACAAATCCGGTATTTTCAATTATCTCAGCACAACTACATACCCATCCAAAACAAACGCTCAGTAAAAGAATTCAAAAGCATACAGTTTTTATTTGATATTAAAATATATCATCGCAGAGTTTAATTGCAACAACCAATGCAACATCTTCTTCAAGTTGCACAGCTGCTACAGCTGATGCAGGGCCCTGTGGTTCATAGTGTAGAGGCCTGTGGTTCAAGTTGCGCAGTTTCTCCCAACAATTCAAAGGACTGTGGATCAAGTTTTGCAACTTCTCCCACCATTACAGGGACATGTGGATCAAGTTGTGTAGCTTCTACCACCAATTCAGGGGCCTTTGGATCAAGTTTCCCGACTTCTACCACAGTTTTAAGGGCCAGTGGATCAAGTTGCACTGCTTCTACTACTGATGCAGAGGCCTATGGTTCACTTTGTATAACTTCTATGGATGCTCCCACCACTTCAGGGACTTGTGGATCAAGTTTCACAGCTTTTACTACCAATGCAAGGACCTGTGGATCAAGTTGTGCAGCTTCTACCACGGATGCAGGGTTCTTTGAATCAAGTTGCCCAGCTTCTATCACAGATGGAGGGGTTTGTGGATCAAGTTGTACAGGTTATAATTATAATTCAGTGGCATGTGGTTCAAGTAGTGCAGCTGTTGTGGCCACTCCAACCATTGCAGGGACATGTGGATAAAGTTTTGCAGCTTTTACCACCAATGCAGTGGCCTGTGGATCAAGTAGCACAACTTCTACCACCGATGAAGGTACTTGTGGATCAAGTTGCACAACTTCTATAGTAGATAGAGGGGCTTGAGGATCAAGTTGTGCTGCTTCTAATGCTGATGCAAGGGCCCGTGGTTCAATTTGTGCAGCTGCTATGGCTAATGCATGGACATGTTCAACTTGTGCCTCTACCACTGATGCAGGGACTTGTGGATCAAGTTTCACATCTTCTACAGCCGATAGAGGGGACTATGGATCAAGTTGTGAAGCTTCTAATGCTGATGCAAGGGCCTGTGGTTCAAGTTGTGCAGTTGCTACGGCTGATGCATGGACATGTTCAACTTGTGCATCTACCACCGATGCAGGGGCCTGTGGTTCAAAATGTGCATCTCCTATTACTGATATAGCAGCCCGTGGTTCAAAATGTGCATCTACCATTGCTGATGCAGGTGCCTATGGTTCAAGTTCCCTGTCTCCTACCCCTGATGCAAGGGCTTGTGGTTCAAGTTGAGAAACTGGTATAGCCAATGTTGGGGGCTGTAGTTCAAGTGGAGCAGCTTCTATGGCCGAAGCAGAAGCCTGTGGTTCAAGCTGATCATCTACCTTAACCAATGGAGGAGCCTGTGGTTCAAGTTGAGGAGCTTCCATAGTCAATGTAGGGGCTTGTAGTTAAAATTCAGCAGCAGCCATAGCCGACGCAGGGATCTGTGGTTCAAGTTGAGCATCTGCTGCCGTTGATGCAGGGGCCTGTGAATCAAGTTGTCCAGTTGCGATAGCTTTCACTTCCTTCCTATCTACGGTCACACACCATTTCTGTTTCTTCTTTTTTCACACCATATGCGTGTCCCTATGAACTGCTATATAACCATACAAAACTCTCTTTTGCTGGTTTGTTTCCTTGTCAATTCTGACAAAATCAGGACCTTCTTCAAGTCCCTCGTATCCCGGTAAACCATTCCAGAAAGGATAAACTCTATCCCATTCATCTCGACCACAAGCATTTGCTTTGAAGTGTTCATGAAGCCACTCAGCTTCTTTCAACCCCCCATGGGTAGGCTGGTATTGTACTACTACTTGGCCTCTGTGGCCCTCTTTACCCCATGACGATTTCGCCTTCCCAGATGTGTGCCTGATCTCTGCATAGAGTTATTTGCAGATATCAGTTTTCACATATTTTACACATGAATGCCAGCTTTCAAGTTTCAGCCTGGAAAATCATCTTTTTGAACCAAGGGAAGCACTTTAAAAACTAGTAAAAGTGGCCTGACGTTGGCTTTGTAAAAATTAATTTCCACTAAAATATGCATACATAGATATAAAACACAGAAAAAAAAATTACTTTTGTTACAAGTAAAACTAAACTATGACCACCTTTTCAAAAATTAAGACTCAGACCAAAAATTTAATGGTACGAACCCAGACATACCTAGGCATCCTGAAAACATAGTTTTTCAAGATCCAAAGATATACATGTCTCATAAATTCCAAACAACAGATGCATAAACTTGGAAAGCCCTCAAATGAAGAACAGAAATGGTAACTGGCAGCTAGCTATTTGATCATGATCTCACTTCTTACTTTCATCAACCTGAACAGTCGCACAATGTTGAGATAGAGTTTTAGACCAGAGTGTGAATTATTGAAAAATGACTAGTAGTGATCCTAGTAATGAAAAAATTTCCAACCATTCAATATATAAAGCTCAAACACTTGAATCGACCTATTAATAGAGTAGTGAATTCTGAATTTAATATTCTGGTCCCATTTCTCAATATCCCCCAATGCACCTTTTTTTTTAAATCTTCAGCATGTACACGTCTGTGAATCTCATATCAAAGCAAGTCAACTTGGAAAACTTCCTCAATGGAAAATGGAAGTAAGAATTAAATATCTGATTATGATCAAAATTCTACTTTCATTGAGTTGAAACCATCCTTCAGTGGTAATATTTTCTAATTATTTTATCTGTCCCAAAAATGAGAATAACTAATCTTAGCATAAATATTATTCCTAAACTTCGCCTTGGATATTCTTACAGTCATATTACAACACTAAAGCAACCCTGCCAAGAAACTTGTCTTTTTTAATTTAACTTTCTCTAAAATTCGTAGATCTTATGTACAGATGTCTCAATCTTATAATTGCTAGTTGATTAGATGAACCCAATATCCCTTAAATGGTTATGTAGTTCATTGCATCAATTTTCCTAGCAAGAACTCTCTAAGACGAGTGAAATTAGGTGCAAGGAAAATTACCTACAGTTTTCTAAACTAACTAGAATTATAAAATCATGCCCTAAATGTAGTAAGATTTTCTCTCATAGTCTGTTATTTTAAAGCAAAAAAAAGAAAACCATTATCTAGTCTTATTGTGCCAAGAAATTTGAGAAGAAATTTACAGTGAACATAAAGGAACGTATAAAAATCAAAATGAGACCCTCAAATCAGTCCCTAATGCCAAAATAAAATAAACAGAAAACAAGGTGAACATGAATGCAAAAAAAAAAGTGAAATACACAAGCCTCTAACCAAATATCTTGTTGAATCAATCATACTATGAGGTAGATCCTCCAAGTGACTAAGTCCACCCTCTTCTTACATGTGAAGTATGTGTAAAGGAAGCCGGAAAAGATGAGACCAAATGAGCCAATTGGCATAGAGTAGCAAATATATCAGTGAAAGAATTCACTTAACTCCATCTAGCACAATAAATCCTTTAATAAGTTGCATCAAATATTAGCTTCTCACAAGGGACTTCTCTTAGTCATGCACACACATAAAAAATATTCTCTCTCAAGTCCTTTGCAGACTAATACCTAAAACAAAAAATTCTGAACCCATGATTCTTTTAATAAATCAGACAAAAAGACTTCAAAAATCAAGTTTAATCCTTCTATTATAAACAATTTCTTGAGATTCAAGAAGGGGAAAGGTGAGTCTTCTAAAGGGACTGCAATATAGCACTAGAAATGGATTTTTAGAGCTTGGGACAATTGTACAAACTGCAGAACAATGGTGCAGTCAAACAATCTGAACTGCACATATATGCCTTTGGTTGCTTGAGTGCCAAGTAAGCCTATTTTTGCTATTTTCTTGTCCAAAAGTTGGATTTGAAAGAATTACAACTTGTTTCAAGTTTTGGATGGAAATTTTGAGATGGCTAGATTTCTGAACTGGAAGCACAAAGAGGGCTTATGTTTGATGAAATGACATGGAAAAAACTAGGAGTTGTTAGTCATATATGGGTTTACTCCAATATTACAAAAATCAACGAATTAGACCCAGACTTGCAGGTTAAACCTAGCTTGGCCTATTACAAAGAGGCAAGTTGATCTGGTAGAGAGTCAAACTCACTGGCCACAAGTGTGACTCAGCAACTATGAGATTGACTTGGGAGTAATCACAAGTCAAACTCTGGCCCACATGTACTTGCTGAGTTTTTGACAGGTCAATGAATCTGACTTGCAATCCTGTCAAAAAAATTAGTGTGCCTTATTTATATTAACCCAAACAATAAAAATAAACTCAGTGGTCCATACTTTTATTAGCCAAATTCCAAGTTTTTGCAGAGTTGAAGTCAAACTCTTAACCTCTGGCCTCATCAAGTGCTGAGTATTTACACTGGTTTGATCTTCAAGGACTATCCACAAGGATTTTAAGACCTGGGAAGGAGCAGGAATACTCAAAATAAAACGAAGTGAAAAATCTAAGAAATGGGTTTAAGTGTTAAAATTGATCATCTTCAGGATTTCAAGACGTAAGTTAATCCAACTGGGAGGACTCAATCTAGGATATATACTATATAGCCCACAGAATCCTATAGGACAACAAAAATATGATATTCAAGGTCATTTGGCAAATCCATCATTAAGTATATGTATGAATCCACAGGATAAAAGCCTTATATAATGATATATCTTAAATATAACATCACCATTGAAACAAGGCATGCACTAGTAGAGATGATTGTAGTACACTACATGGCTTTCTCTACTATTAACTAAAATTAAATATCTATCTTTAACCAGATATTGCATTTCCTCATTTTTAGTATTTCATAATGAATAGTACCTATAAGAGTGTTATACCTTGTTGACATAGCTCAATAACACAGTTCACTACCTTTTGTGGAGAAAAAGCAGTTGGAAATTTGTGAAAACACACATCCACAAGATCTCTGAAAAGATGATATACCAAACACTCTAAAAGTGCATCTCACATTTCAATATTCTTACAAACCTCTTTAATAAATACATTCATGTTGATCATTATTCGTTGTTCCACTATTCCTTTCCATAATCATTTCCAAGTTATGCAAAATATTATTTAGCACTAAGACCTAAATCAGTAGAGAATAATACATCACATCATTCTGATTTAACTTAGAAGCGCTAACCTCATCTAGTACCCATCAAGCACAACTGAAGACATATCACAACCACTACTTAGAATATTGAAACAAGTTACAAAAACAAACAAAAAAAGGAGCCATAGAGAACAAGATGATCTTAGGAAAGCACCATACATCTTTTGCAAATAAACATAGACTAAAATGGCACTCCTATCCATAGCTTGACTAAATCAATTGATTCAAAGAATATTTTTTCTAGATAAAAAGTGAGACAAGATAGATGTTATTCTCATCGCTTTTCAATCTTCTATAAAGTTAGGCTTCTTTTACACATTTATCGTAGTTTTAGATGATATATTATTTGTTTTTTCCCTCTAAAAAAAAAAACAACTTAGAAAATGACAAACACACTTACCACAAGTCCATGTGCTCTAAGAAAGTTGAAGGCTACAAAGACATCAAATTCGTTATAACCAATATCCCCAATGAACCAAGATATGTTTATGGTAAAAAGAATAGTTCCATAAAGTTAGCTTAGAAATTTTCAAATAAGAGGGATGCAAACCATTTCCACTGTTTTCTATTTATGGGGGATTGTGAGTTAAAAGAGAAGCTTATACACAATGTAGCCATGCGAGAAATTTTAATCCATCGACCAGGTGCTCAATTTTGTTTCCGTATGGTGTTCAAGGTTTAGAGTTGATGATTTGACAATATACAGTCCGAGAAAGATTCATGCATTTTTATTGATCTCGACTCTTGAATACCAAAAGACCGAATGAGATGGTATTGCAAACTACACTATTGAAGGATACAAGTGTTGATAGACATCTCAGAACCGCAAGTGGAGTTCATCCGATCAAGTCACCTTGATACATGTATAATCCGACTGGCCCCTTAATAACCACATTACTCAACTTTTTGAATCTTCATTTCGAAGAGTCGCAAGTCGTGCTGGCATTAATAATGTCAAAATATGAAACAAAATTTTCCAACAAACTCGATTAAAAGTGCGTAGTTCTTGGCATATAAACTCCAGAAATGTGCGAAGTGGTAGTTAAACTATCCAAATCCAAAGGTATATAAATCCTTGTCATATGCTGAAACCTATTTTGACTAATCATAATGACACTTTTGAAAGCATTCGGTGAATTTGAAGTAATCTCGAAAGAGACATGGTATTGTGGCATCAATAACCGAAGAAACCAAACCGTGAAAATATTAGTCATTGTTTCTGAGAGATGGTTTTCCTGAGTTCCCTTTGTGAGTATTACAGTGTGAACTACTATAATACCTTACTAATATATGTTAAGAGACAACATGGCTCTAAATGAAGGAGATTACTACGCATCAACATCAACATGTTTTCAAGTAGGAGTCGCCTAATTTTTTGTAACAAACTTCTCTCCGGATGTCAAAATTTGTCGACATTGAAGATTACTCGGTGGGATGCTCGAAATTTCCACAGCAATCCTATAACAATCTTAGATTTGTGATGTAAATACTTTTGCTAATATATTAGCTTACTCCTTTTAATTTTTTCTCATTCAACTAATAAAAAATGTTTCAAAGAGTATAATGAAACTGATTATGTGTGAAGCATAAAATAATCATTGATGCTAGACTTGAAGTTAAGAAGTATAATAAGAAGTAGATACACTTCTCTAAAGCATAATACCGAAGTCAAAGCATAAGACAATCATTGATGCTAGGACTTGGAAGTTCGAATAAGATGATATCAAACAAAGAAAAAGGCATTCCATTACTTGCATGAAATATGAGTACTGCCTTTACCGCAAGGTGGAGCAAGGTCTAGATTTTAATCAACGATTCTTTGTGAACTCAAATTTCAATAAAACATAATTTTTTGTATGGTTCTTCAGCACATGGTTAAAATGATAGTGCATCAAAATCTATATTGTTGAGCCGAATACATAAGTAATCAAAAATTCTCTTTACCAAGTTATTCGCTTCATCAAAAGCCCGATCTTCACATGCGACACTTTTGCTAGGGATAAATATCAAGTGGGTTGTGACATTTTAAAACTTGGTTTGCGGTGAAGTGCTCAAAAGGAAAGTCTATCAAAGCATCTCGGGAGTCAGTTTCTATTTCATAGTAGTGGATGATTTGATATCATAATGGAGGTGCTCCAATTCAAGCAATGTACATATGTGAGCCTGCTGCTGCGTATCCAAACTTTGGAGAAGATCAAGGCAGTATCCCGGGAAGAATGAAGAATTTGGGAATCCGGGATCTCTTCTCTAGAGGCCATGATACCAAACGTTTGTCCCGTTTGTAGATATTTCTCATCTACATCCAATATAGCCTTAAATTCCCACACAGATCAATGTCTATTAGGTGAGTCAAATGCTAAAAAATATGGAACAAAGTTTTCCAAACCTAAAGTGAAGGTGAGAAAAAAAACGATCAATCCTAGATATAATTGTTGTGGCACCCGTTTTCATGCTAGAGGATTTGGATTACAGTACCAGTAAAAGAGAAATTCGATCATCGATGCACATCCATTAAGCCTTTGACTGTGGCTCAATCTCGCAGACACCAACAAGGTAGGCAACATCAATGCAAAGATATCAATATTTCAAAATTAATGCAAAGATCTCGTATAGTGGTAATGCATGTATTTCAAAAGAAATAAATAACAATGCACATTGTAACCCATTCGAATAACCACCATAGCAAGGGTTTACATCTAATTATCCAATCCGTATATCGATGGAAAAAATTAATATAATTACATTTTCCGGTACAGAGGAGACTTTGCGAAACAAAAGGAATTTAACCTACTTGAGCTACGCTTATAACTGTGGCCGCCCACGAACCAATCATATAATCTTCCAGTTCTAGTAGTATTGAAGTTCAACAATGAAACGATATCTGGTGAATCCAAGTTACCTCATCCCCGAGCCTCTCCGCCTGAAGAGCTCTTCCCGAGATTTTTTATAACATTTACAGTAAAAGTCACCGGCCCCGTAGCGAAATTGAACACGTGACCTTCATCTCGCACCGGATCCGAGAATCCTATTCGGGAGTTGCGTAAGATGTGGTGCCACGTGCTCATGCGTATGTATGTGTGTTTTGCCGTGCATCCTCCTCCTTCCCCTCGGACAAACCATGCAATCGAAGGGAAATGAAAGAGGTAAATGAATTAAAACTTTGATATTTGAAATTTAAATTTTGAAGAGGGAAATGAATTAAAACTTTTGACTTAACAAAGAGTAATAGCATATAAGTGTTTATTGCGACAAAATTTCAAAGTTTTGCTATTGCGACAGATTTTTCGAAACATCGCAATTGCGACACTTAGACAAAGTGTCGACACTTAGAAAAAGTGTCACAATTGCGATGTTTCGAATAATCCATCACAATAGCGACACTTTTGACTTAACAAAGAGTAATAGCATATAAGTGTCGTTATTGCGACAGCCCCAAAGCGTCGCTATTGCGACAGCATTCTTCCAAACGCTTCTAATTCCGACACTTTGTCTCAAAGTGTCGCAATAGCGACGCTTGGGGCGCAGTGTTGGCATTGCGACGGATTCCTCCGTACATCGCAATTGCGACACTTTGTCTAAGTGTCGCATTGCGACACTTGTCTCTAAACGTTGGTATAGCGAAGGCCAAGCGGGATTTGAAAACGTTGAAAAAATTTGGGGAAATTTCCGACATTTGGTCAAAAGTGTCGGAATTTCCGCAAAATGTACTAGTGCCATTTGACTGAAATAATAAATCAACAACACTCCGGAATAAATTCACAAAAATGATATTGATTGTCAAATCAATCAAGTTAATAATTAAACAATAATATGTGGAAGAAATTCACAACACATTACTATTTAATAAATCAGTTTTATAAGATAGATTTCTCGAGTAATGGTTACTCATAAATCAATGTTTAATTCATAAGAGAAGAGATACATAACAATATTAGGACAAGTTATCCATATCAATAGAAAATGCATAAACACAAATAAAATGAAACAACAATTTTATTATCATAAATTGAAACTAGTATTTGATACATAAATGCCAAAATAATTAAGTAATTGAATTTACTTTCCGATGCTTCTGTCTCTAATAGTACTTTACATTACTTCGAATTTCTCGTTTTCAAAACTAGAGTCACAGTCGCAAACTCGTCCATCATACATAATTCACATAAAGAAAAAACCCTCAATAATGTTCGTATTTGAAATTTTCTCTCCTCCCCATCTACCACTTAAATTCCTATTGGCGTAAATGTTTTGAAGTCTAGAATTGAAAAGGAGAGTGGCCCTTTTTTACATTTTACAATCAAGTAATTTATAATCTTTCCAAAAGTATTTTGAGAAGAGAGCTTGTTGAAGAAAAATCTTGCCCAATCCAATTTTTACTTGTTCAAAGATTCCAATCTTTAATTGCTGGAGATTTCTCATCGATTGGAGACTGCTTCATATCCCTTCTATTGTTTTTTTTTTCTCATAAAATAAATTAAAATGAATTAAGATGCAACAATAAAATCAAAATATTATTTCTAGCATTAAAATAAATCTAATCAAATTCTATTTAAATAAACAAAAGGAAATTTGAGCTTCTTATTGATGCTCATAATGATTTTAATTAACCAAGGATATTATTGATGCATGAATCGCAATTAGAAGAGGCTTGGGAAAATGAAAATGAAGAAAATAAACTCATAAAATTGATTTGATTTTTAGAAATTTTTAATGGATTCTCTGCCTCTCGATTTTTGACCCAATAAATGACCAAATCTCGTTAGTAAATGTTCTCCTTGATTTTCTTTTCCAATGAGCCATCCCGGGCCTCATAAGGTCAAGTAAAACTCAATCTATGAGCTTCCAAAGTTGATAAGTCAAATCCGATATAAACTGAAATTCATTGTTGGGCTAAAAAAATAGAATTTTAATTAAAAATTCAATTCTAAATTATTAGATTATAATTATCTAATAGTTAATCCTAATTTAATTTTTTAATCATAAATTAAACTAATTATTTAAATTAATATTAATCTAACTAATTAATATAATTAACTATTTATAAACAAATTAACGAATTAATAATAAATCTAATTTAATTAATTATATTTTAAATATTGATTAATTTAATTAATTTAAAAATAATTATTTTAAATATTTAAATATTAAAATAAAACTAAATTAACACTATATTAATTTAAAACTAAAAACTATGCTAATATTAAAATTAACACTACATTAATTTTAACTAAAATTAACACTAACGTAATATTAAATTAATACTACATCTACCACTAAAACTAACCTACCACTAACATTCCACTTAGACTAACCTACCAACTAACACTACGTAACCTTAATATTACACTCCAATTGAAAATAACACTACCTACCACTTAGACTAACGTTAATACTAACCACTAACACTAATACTAATAAACATTAAACTAACCTACCTTTACCACTAACGTAAACTAAAAATTAAACTACTCACGTATGAGAATATTTAACGAACTATCGCATCGGAAAATGAGTTGTAACTCATCGCATCACATAAAACAAATGAACCTAATCGCATCCAAGATGTAACAAGTGAGTTCATCACATCGGCATATAAAAGAGATGAGTTCATCGCATCGAAAAATACAACTCATCACATCTGGATGTAAGAACTCATCGCATGAATTAAAACTTAAACATAAAGCAAATGAGTGATTACTCATCGCATCGGGATATCCAAAGTTAAGGTTATCGGAGCTTCAAAAAAATGCTTCCATGGATACCTCCGATGCGATGTAATTGTTCATTCTTGATGCGATATATATATATATATATATATATATATATATATATATATATATTATTTTAATTTAATCAATTAATTATATAATAATTAATTTAATTAATTTAAAATTTAATGTTGAAAATTAGCTTTTTTTGTTTTGGTTTTATTTTAATGATGTTAAATGATAATTTGCCTATCTAAATTACCCACTTTGTCATTTTGAATTTTTTTGGAGATTAGTCATTTATTTGAGAATTGGAAATTTGGAATAAATGACTCAAATCTCGATGTTTACCTACGTATAAGTAAAATGAAAATGTTAGTAATAACTAAATATGGGTTAATATTTAAACTAAATGCATTATTGAACTAATTTAATTACAAAAATGAAATATTTTACATTTTACTAATTCTTAACCCGTATGACATAATTGATTATATCAAAGGAGTGCCATTTATAAACCAACAGATCAAATGAGGAGAAACAAGCATCAATGGGAAGCTTATAAAAAATCGATTTCAACCAAGAAATCAAAACAAGAATCTAAAGAAAATGAAAAATTAACAAAATCGTAGGATAAAAAAATCCTAAAAGGCGCTAGCCAAAAAATTTTATAGAAAGGGTCCCCATTATTTGAAGTGAACAAGTCAAAAATGGGGGGGTTGTTTTTTACCACAACATACCTTTATCTCGATGGCGCGGTTACAAGTAGTATAATCAATACCCCACTTTGTAAAGGGGCCAACAAAGATAACAAGAAAGAGCAGAGGTGGATGCGCGTGCATCTTTCGAGTATAAAATTGACACGGATGACACTTTTTGACCGCTTCCATATAATATTTCAAAATCTAAGGCTAAAAATATCCTCGCACGCAATTTTTTAAGCGAGCTCCGTATAAATGGCCAACACAAGCTCCACTATGGCAATCATTCAAATATTAACCCCGCCTTTCTTGAGAGGCTAAGCACCGCCCAAGGATTGAATAAACCCCGCGACGATATAGAGTGTCACCAATGATTAAGTAACTTTTAGCTAGGTGACGAATTTACTTACATTCATCTTTCGAAAATTTCGAGGGAAACTTCGCATTCTAGAGATATACTATGAGATCCCCGTACTGGGGATCCTACAAAGAAATGAGAAAAAGATGCTCATCCGGGAAGAAATCATCATAAACCATCTCTTCTCCACAGGAAACTCGTAAATCAATTCCGCAAAACCAATGATTTCTTGGACTCGCGTACATAAACTCAAGATAAAATTCTGTGAAATCATAATCCATTTATTTTAGTTTCCCAATCACTCGCCTATTGGAGAACAAATCGAAATGGATTGACTCGCTACCAAAACATAGGTTTTGCTAAGAAGAATATAATGTCTAAGCTGCCTACGTATCGTACAAATGCCAAAGCAAGCTTTTCTATCATAGAGTACTCGCAGTTCAGTGTCCTCCGCTCGGTGCCTCGTACCAAGTAGTAAATAGCATGCTCCGAAAGAGCATCGTCTTCCGAACTTAACCATACCAATGGTAGATTCGCCGCCGCGAGATACAAAATGAAATCTCTCGCTTATAATTAGGTGGAATCCGTAGAGGGGTGTAGAGGTCAATGCTTTTTTCAAAGCATCGAATGAGCACTACAAAGTCATCCCAAAAGAATGGAACTCCTTTCTTTAATAATCGCATAAACCCTTTCGTAACTTCGACATAATTTACGATAATTTCCACCGAAAATTAGCTTTTCCTCGTAGACTTTGAAGTTGAATAATTTAACATGTGATGCAACTGAAGTATTGCCTCAAATTTTAAGGGATCTACACGAATCCCTCCCGTAGACACAATAACCCCAACAACCGACCGGATCCGACCGCGAAAACACACTTGTTCGTATTCAACCGGATTTTATAATACCGACATCGTTCAAATACTTGACGGGAGGTGAGAAGGATGATCAATTCTCTTACGAGAACGAGTAGCTAAATGGTCCAAATATGCTCGATGATATGCTTGATGTCATGGAAGGCATAGGACATAGCCCGGTTGAAAAGTAGCTCTAGTATTTTTAAGGCCAAAAGGCATCTTCTTGTGTAAGCAAAGGTACCCCAGGGGCAAACAAACACTCGGCTCTATGCTAATCTTTAGAACGGATATTAATCGTGTATTGAGCACTTGCCGCTCATTCAGCAAGCACTTTAATTCCCGTCAGGGTGGGGAGTGAAGTAGCCGAGCCATGCACACGAGGGGAAAGGCATAACCTCTAGCCTCGTCGAATGAATCTATAAAATCTCATTTCCCTCACACTCATCGATAATATGATCTATAAAGTGGGGTAGTTATCTTTAGGACATGATTTATTTAGGTCCCCAAATCAATGCAAACTCGAATTGTTGCTGTTTTTTGTCCACAATGAACTAGATTCGAAACCCATTCTCCACAAAGGAATAGGAAAAATGAACTCTTCCTTACAAAATTTCTCCACCTCACTTTCGATAGTTGTTGCCTTCCTAGGGTTGACCGGATGAAGATTTTTTCTTAATAGGCCTAGCATTTTCGTACACCTTAATCTCATGCTGGAAAATAGATGGATCAATACCCGATATTTCTCATAAGACTAAGCGAACACATCCCTAAACTCTCGAAAGAGATCACATAAATTTGAACTCTCTTCTGTGGGAACATTCACTTTCGATGAAAATGTTCTCAATAATGTTGGGATTTCTGGAAATGTTCACTAGGATAGTAGGTGAAATCACAAGCCATGTTCCCTTTAGCAAAACCCGTGGCCGGTGCTAAAGGATTCAAGTTTGGGTGAACAACTTAAGACCTGGGAGAGGCCAGGGAAACTTGATTCAACCGCTCAAATCGTAGAAAGTAAAATCGATGATGCAACCACTGCCACGCTCTACACCGCCTGGCTGTTTGCAAGATGGCTTCTTCGTATGGAAGAGTGGTATCAAGACACCCTGGTTGAAGATGAAATAAGAGTCCAAGTCGGAGCCACATCTTCTATCCAATTCCTCCGTGAAAGAGAACCGGGGATGGGATTCTGTATGGTAGTCAACAATAGATTTATAAGAAATCTCAAATTACAGACATTGAAATTCCATTCCACCCACTTGACCTTCTGATAATGTGTAGGTAGGAGAAGTTAAGGTCCAATGGTATGAACATAATGAGTTCTAAAGGAATCTCTTTGAATGGGAGCCCGGAGGATGAAATTGCATTAATATGAATCGAGGGAGGTGGAAGATCAAAAGTACGCATCAAAGAAGAATACATTCCAACCCCCAAATTATCACTGTGTGCCTTGGTATTATCCACCAAAGGAACATTTGAGTCATAAGATGCATTCTAATATATAAGATAACAACCTAGTTGGTCAACTATGACGATTATCCCTTCAAGGAGGGAAACAAAAAATACAAAATAAAGAGGATGCAATGGCATCCATGTCATAGATCCAATTTTTCCCCAATAGAAGGTTATAGTCTAAGCTTCGCATCGACTATCTAACCGTTAACACGCTTCCCCCAACACAGATGGGCAAAGCCGAAACAATACCATGTGACTCGTGAGAATGACTATCAAACGTAATCAAGAGTAGGTGAAGGAACAATTGCTAGAGATCCAATAGCCTTCCAACATGCAAGAGACATTATACACGTGGAAGCACCTTCACCATTCACCGTTTGAAAGATATTACATTTTCGATAACTTGATCTAATATGGAAATCCATATCATGAGGAGTCTTTTTAAAAATTATAATACATATCAAAGGTAATCATTAGAGAGTTTTTTGGATCTACAACCCCAATAGCGGTGAGAAAAGCACCCCCCGCCGAGCAACGAAAAAGACCGGAGCACCTCCTCGTGGTAGACATAGCACAAGGACTCGGGCCAGATTCTACAATGGAGTAGTTCTAATCAGCCTTAGCATTTGGATTAATCTTGTGTGTTTCGTAAAAAGATGCCTTCGGGATCCGAGGTATAGGCTCAACAATAGGCTTCGTAAAATGAAGTGGTTCAACACTATCAGAGTAACTTAGCTTTAGAAGACTCAAATACTATAATCACGATATCTCATAGCGATATCTATGTGAGCACTCATCATATATATGTTTGACGGAATTTCCCCTTCCGGCTGCCCCCGCAGGGAGCCCCGCATTTTGATTCGTGCGCAATCAATTGATGCCTTGGGGAAAAGGGTTTGTTAGTAACATCCAGGAACTATAAGAACCCTATCGAGCTAAAAAGCATCATATCCTCGAATTTTAGAAAGGTGTTAGTCCGTAAGATGGTCTCCGTTGCATAATTTTCATGGAAACCTTACTTTCCTCTTATTGTCCTTTTCGACCCTTAAAAACATTATCGTTGGTTTTTTTCTACATTCCCTTCCCATCCTCGCTTTCTTTTTGTTATTATGTCCTTTCTTCTTTCCCATCGGATTGTCGACTTCCTTTGGGGTTAGAATTTCGGACGACATTAATTTCCAAGGACCCAGGTATGGTAGACACTAAAGCACAACCTAACCGTGTAATAGTTGCATTGAATAGACAATCAACAGACCGATCAGCAAAGCTAGCTGCATCGCTATTGATCGACACACAAGCCCATCACCATAAGGACCAGGTTTAGTTTTGGAAATCTACCATGAGGAGGATCCAAAGAAGATTTTATTGAGGACCTCAAACCGAAATCAATTCCAATTGTCGAGCTCCTAAAAATAGCCTCGGCTTCTTCGGTAAATACCCTTGAGAAGGATACATCTTTAGAAATATCTAGTTGCAAAGACTTCAAAAACCATTCAGAAGGAATTCATTCCGAATATGGGTTTTAATGAGCCTTCTTCCTTATGTGCCATTCCCGAATATGATCATAAATGTGAGTTGCCTTATCCTCGTTGAAAATTAGTCGTAGAGGCCGGGCCCCGGCATCATAATGAATAGACAAGCTGAAAGTGGCTTCGAAAACATTGTAGCCAAATCTCCAAAAGTGGAAAACCGCTTAACTCAATATACCACTTGGCAACATTTCCGCTAAGGTGCATTGAAATAATATCAACCTAATTGAATCGTCAATCAGGAAGTTGGATGAGCACCATAAATGGAAAGTGGTGATGTGATCCGCCGGATCCTTCCATTACTCCCTTCAAACTTTGGGATGTCCTCGAGGAGTTTGGTGACTGAGGCCATCCAGGATTATATAAAATCATATTGTTAGTCAATTTCGACAAATCTAGCAAGTTTAACGCGTTTAAATGTAACCGCGGAGGAGCTCGGGAATTCCATCCTCCAAAGGAAGGATTCCACGTTTTGAAAAGAATACTCGGATTTTCTAAGGCACCAAAGTTGCCAAAAGTTGTTTGTAGAGAATTTCCGGGGCTACATGAAAATCCTTGTAACCAAGCATTCTTGAGAAGGACCCCCTCTAAACATAGATGTAATGTAAACAAAGGACCATTTCCCCATCAAAGTAGTGAATCACTAGAAAAATTTGGCCCAATTTCCGACAAACACTTTATCGCTATTCCGACACATAGTCATCGCAAGAGTGATAGTTTGAGGCCTGATAAAACATGGTTAGCCATTACGCGACAATTTCGACGCTTTTCCGAAGTGTCATGCGCACCGACACTTTTTCCGACGTTTGCACAAGCACGTCTTCCGACGTTTTATAAGCTCCGCCTTCCGACGAACCAAAACCGTCGGTCTTTCGATGATCACCAATCGTCGGCCTTCTAACACTTTTCATGTTTTCAAAAAACGTCGCAATTTTGACGTTATGGCTTCCAACGTTTAATTCCGACGTTTTACAAACCGTCGACCGACGAAATGTCATCCAACGTTTAGAACGTAATTTTTTTTACGCTATGTAACATCTCTTACCGATGAAAAAGTTAAAAATATTCAAGAAAAAACGTCGTTCTTCCGACAATCGAGGTGTCGATCTTCCGACAAAAAAGTAAAAATATTAAAAAAAATAACATCACTCTTCCGAAGATAGAGGTATCGTCTTCCGACAAAAATGTCAAAATATTAAAAACATAACGTCGTTTTCCGACACGCAGAACTCGTCGCAACACCGACGAGCAGCTAAAAAAATATGTAAAAAAATAAATGAAGAGATTCACGCACAACAAGCTCGATCTCATGCTGCCGTATTTGTCAAGGTGTCGTGGATTACATTTTCAAATTTTGTGGGAAATAATTCCGCCTATCCACTCTAAATTTCGACTCTTCCACAATAGCTACATGTGCCCGCCCAGCGTACATACGCGAAGGCATGTACATGTGTTTTTGAGGGGATTTACTGCTGGCAATCTAGCACAGATTTGGAGGGAGCTTGCCTCCTTCACCTCATTCGAACCACACTTGGCATCCACAAGAAATACTATGCATGGTGAGAGGGTAATACACTAGGTAGTAGAGAAATAAACTCGCATTCATGGATACCTACAACCGCTTGACATAGATTTGGATTGGAGATTTCTCTCATACACTTGATATTTGTTGAAGCATGAGGATCATCATTTCTTTGCCACTTGTGGGTTTCAGTTTTAAGTGGGATTCATTCCCAAATTTGTATCAATAAATTATCTCCCATTTTGACATGGTTGGAAGTTTGCTTGATGTTACTATGGCTGGCTATAGAATGGGTTCTCTAGTTTTTGTAAGACAACATGTAAATGGGCCTCCCTAACACCCCGAATATCTAAATATGATAACAAAGAATCAAATTCTCGCATTGTCCAAATAGTAAAAATATATTATACTAAACTTCAAAAACAAACATGTTACACCTTCACACTTTTTCACATTTATACAGCTATTAATTTTTTTGTTACTGAAAGATCCATCTATGAATCCTCCGTGAATAAAATGTAAGGAGGAAGAAAAACATGCCAAAGGAGAACGGATAATAAAGTGGATATAATCATGATTCATTACTATAAAGAGGCAAGAAACATTGGATAACCGTAAATAATCAAAGTGATCTTCGATGTTATTAATCCTTGGATAAGAATACTTTCTTGGAAGTTGTGTGGGAATTTGATGCTTTAAAAACTTAACAATGCATACTTGCTATAAAAAACAAGAGTACGAAACTTCCCAAGCATTTTTAAGAATGTCGTAAAAAAATTGCAAGATTTAAAGTGAAAGGTCTTCTCCCCGCATCTTCCCCTCTCTCGGAGTCTCATTCCTCTCGAGATACTCTAAACCTTCCACATGTTGGCCTTTGAGAGTGCTTCTCTGCATGTATGGACTTAATTTCTCTCCCTTCAATATAGATCTTCATAAGACCTATTTCAGTGTCTCTTTATACAAAGAATAATCTCTTAAGATTGGCTTCAGGCCATTTGAGCAAAGAAGCTCTTATCTCCTCATTCACAATATAATTAGACAAGGATCTCTCGAATCACAAGCCGCAGCTAAAGCTCAAGATTGCATGTTGTAGCAACACAAGAGTATAGGAACATGTGCATTCATTGTGGATATCAAGGCAATCATTTGGGACTTTCAACCTCATGGGTGGTCCCTAGGTTCTCTAAATAACAGGCCCACTAGGAGAGGTAGCAACGGTAAAGGATTTCAATGGATTTTTGGAATTACTGAGACATTTTGGTCTTTTTCGGGCATAACATTTGAATTTGATACTCTTATTTAGTGTTGCAGAAATTGTCCTCAACACAATCGATACTCACAATATTTGAATTTTAAATATGAAGAACAAAAATTAAATCTTAGCAAAAAGTAGTTTCCGTAGTTGAACATAATATAATCCAAAAAATAAGTAATTTGAATATAAACACTTTGGGAGAAGATAAGGATGTGAACTCGTGCAAAACCAAGGCAATACGAACGTTGCTTTTGTCTCAATTAGTCCTTTCCGTACAACCTCGCAATAGCACTAAGCACACCTTATAAAAAAGCTCTTATTCAAATGCCCAAGAACCATTTTGTAGGTGGTTGTTCCACTTTTTAGAAAAGGCATGGATCAAAAGGGCTAATGCATGATTGTGTATGGCATTAGCATGCTAAACTTTGATGCAGAAAATTATCTCGGGGAGATAGGGGTGTTACTTTAAAATAAAGCCATAAAGGTGATGTTATTGTCTAAGAAACAATGTAGTTTGTTAGATGCAAGATTAATACAACAACAATGAACATGAGTTGAATTAATACTCACATTGCATTTTACTTTTAAATCGTAATGAGAAATTTTTTTATTAAGTGAAAATATGCATTTGGAGCGCAACTGTTACATCAATATACATCAAGAGGTTGCAAAGACTAGCCGGCAGACTAAAACAAAAGAGATTTTCCAAGATGCCAATGTCCCCAAAATGCCACCTATTATCTTACCAAAACTAATTTCATTTGAAGCAATCACTTTCCAAAAATACTCCCAAAATTTTACAAGCTTTAACAACATACCGCTTTGTAGACCGATGGGTAGGATCACCATGGGCTATACCCATATCCTTAATAGGCCTGTTCATTAAGTCCGTGAAAAAAAACTTGATAAAACCGACAAAGTCAAGGGTGAGGAAGGCTCGTATTGACTTTGACCAAAAATAGACATTGGGTACCCTCCAATTGATGCCGATTGGAGAGTTCATCCTTAGATTTTTGGATTCAAATTTGTGGTAAGAATCCCCATGGTTTTTGTGATACTGAAGACCTCAGCTGATTATGTTTTAACTTGAAAAACTTGGATCTCCTCTCGCATTTGGTGCATCTAGTCCAAGAGCTATTGATGAGAAATTCTGTTTTGGACATGTGGGAAAATTGAATCCATTGATTCAAAAACCCTTTGAAACTTCAAATGATGAAACACCGAAACTACCGAGCCAAAACTAACATACATAGAAGTAAACACTCTTTCAAAAATACCTCAAAATTTTACATAAGCTTTAACAAACATACTACTTTGTAGAGACTGATGGGTAGGATCACCATGGGATATACCCATCTCTTACCGTATTTGTGTGAAGGTTAGGGACAACAAAACCTATTAAAATTGACAGAGTCGCTGGATGAGAAAGGACCGTATTGAATTTGACCAAAGGAGAATTGCAATTCCTCCGCTGTTGATGTAACAGAGAATTCATCTTCGTATCTTTGGTTTAAATCAAATGGGAAAATAAAGTTCATATGTCAAAAAAAAAATTCAATGTGTTATTGTATTTATCTCAAACATCACTTATTTCACGCAATAAATTTCTTGGGAGGGGATTAAATAACAGGGGAGTAATTTTATTGCTATGTGTACTTTTTTTTTTCTAAGTAAGAGTAATTCTATTAGTAAAACATATGACACAAAGAGTGCTGTGTGGCCTCAACATTGCAAGCCATCACCGTGGCAAAAGTCTAGCAAAATAGAAAAAAAATTGAGCGTTCTCATGGGGAAACCAGCCCCATGTAAATTTTGAATGCTGCTTCCGTAGAGGAAAACCAACTACATGATAGCATAAGAAAGTACATCCTAAAATAGCGAAAAACAAGAGTGGGTTGGAAAAAAATACTTGGACAAGACCTCGTAAAACTAGACACCATAATCAAATAGAAGGAGCATCTTCAAACAATCGAGCACCAATACTCATCATCATCACCGTAAGGGGGCCACGTTGAGCGTCGCAGCATCAAAAACCGCTTCTGCCTTTCCCGCTTGCACGTGTCCTTGAGGTGGCTCAAACTTCCTTCGCCCACCATACTGAATTATGCCCCGTGGGTGCTTGAGGAGGCTTTATAATATTAGAGGGACCAGGTTCGTTGCTTGGACGCATGCGAGGGGAAGGGCCAGAGCCACACCGTGATCTCATGAAAAGAAACAGAGATATGGTCGCCACAACAAGAGGGTGGCCGTAGCCGCATTGGAATTCGAAGTGTGTGGTCGGGTTATGCGCAGGAGACAGAGGCGGTGCTGGGAGGCGGGAAGGAGGAGGCGCCATCCGCCGTAAGTAATGTGCCGAGGGAGGAGGTGGAAAGACGAACACGCTCACCAGGGTATCGGCATCGACCCCAGAATTTCGAGAGATGACAAAGAGGAGCCGGACCTGCTGATGAACGGTGAGGGCGAGAGTGAGCGAGCTCGGGAACCCGCCTTGGCATCGCACACGCATGCCCGAGCCGAGGCATGTTAACACTCGGGATGAAGGGCGTTCGCAGCAGTAGCAGTCAATAGAGTCGGGCCGAGGCGTACAAGAGAAGCGGAGGGAGAATTGAGGTTGAAAGAGGTAGAGAATCTCAAAGGACAAAAGAGGCTCGAGGAGTAATGAAGTCTGGGAGAAATTCAACATAGCTACCTGTGTTGCATCTTCCGCCCATAAGATGTGCTAGAGCTGGGCTCTACGTGCCTCGTGAGCAACTAGTCTGGCTGCAGGTGAGAGTAGTGGCGACATGTAAACAAATCTCAGAGGATCCAAAGCATCATAGGTAGGGGAACTAGGCGTAGAGACAAAGTGCCGAGGAGGAGACCCGTATGCAGATTTGTAATGATGAGGGCCTCGAATTTCACAACGGCATAAATTCCACGCAAGGTGACGGCCCCGAAGGTTTTAATGTAGGGGCGCTGCGAGGTCTCGGTGGGTGGCCATGTGGCCTTGCCACGCGCCATCCTACGTGCCAAGCGCTCGTATAATCTCGCAAATTAACACCCACATCTCGGGGATTGCTATGTGTACTTTGTTATTGTTTCATCACAAAAAATATTTTAAGAAATTGCAAGTTATGGGAGATTCTAAGTTCGTAGTCGACTCGTTTAAAACAATAAGGTGTGTATGTTGAGAATGTCTTCCTTCAACCCTTGCTTTAAGATATTAGAGAACCTCTTCAAATTTTCTTAATGGACCTCCTTTCACAAACATGTGCTCAAAGAATTAAAAACATGAAGGTTTATGCCCTCTCGAATGAGGTTGTGGAGATGCCTATAGGGTTCTTTATATAAATTATGGATGGAGAAGAAGTGGATCAAATGGATTTCAAAGCTAAACCATGTGAGATACCTCGAAATGGGGACCAATAAAAAATACCAAGATCGTTAACTCGAAAGTGCATACATATCTAGGAGATACACGTGTATCCGAGGTTGAAACGGATGTATTAGAGTTTCAACTCATTTCGTTGGTTTCTCATTGTATAATCAATCAATTCAATTAGCCTGTGGACTATCGCCTGGGTGATTTCAATTGCTCGAAGTGCTTTCCAAACAACATTTTTTCTACTCGAATCCACTTCCAAATGCAATCTACCAAATCTAATTTCCTTTTTGCATACATACATAACAAATTGAGCTTCAAGATGTGTTTCCAAAGAGATGTAGAGTCATCCTCGAAGCCTATACATGTATTGGCTCGAGATGAAAGTTTTTCTAAAACTCATAGATCATCGTTTCCTTCTCCAACATGAATACAAAAACGATCAAATGCAGTTTTTTCTTAAAATCTAGAATATAGGGTTTTATATTCATATTGAAGACCTTCTCCCAAATAACGCCGGGCAAAGAAAAGTAATTTCTCACTAACGAGAAGAAAAAGAGGTCCCATAGTTGTGATATTAGTCTTCAATATTCTCTCGCGTGGCTACTCAAGAAATGGATCGATGACTACTTTTCCAAGTGCGCTCCCGAGTTTCTCGTGGCAATCTTAACTCGTGTCAATTCAGTTGAAATTTCATGGTGTATTGACTATTTCGAACTAATTGTGATAGGATGAGTTAGTTGCTCCGCCTTTGCAAGGTGAACCCTCTCGTAATTGGGGTTTAATTGCACCTCGTACGTCATGGAAGAGGCTCGTATTCATATTGGTGATTTGGTGTTTATTGAATGAATGCAACCCTCATGAATTGAAGTCCCGTGCGGTTGGGTTGTCGATGGACAAATGAACAAGGGGCAGAACCTTTATAAGGACTCCCCCGTATAAGGCAGTAGAGAATTTCGTTGCATGAACAAAGTGTGGTTTTGAATTATGCTATAGACACGAATTGAATTAATTGAATGTATTGAATTCGAGAGAGGTTAAAGAGGACCCCGTTAGAGGAATGAACCATTGTCACACTCTCGGTTGCTGTGAGAATTGTGTTTATCGAGAGTGTTATCTCTCGTCTTCGGGGAAATAACATTATTTGTTATTAGTGGAGCAACTATTAGGAATTAAACTCGCAGTTAATGACAGAAATAAGATAAGAAAGATGTTAAACTTCAATGAGAAATCGAGGGCGTTGGCGACTGTAAATACCGGGAGTGGGTTTCAGGAAACCGATACCACCTTTTTCGTGCCGCTTTTGGCCTGTAACGAAACCACTTCAAAATCCAATCCAACACATTTTCGCCACGTTACAGGCAATTACCGCCCTCATCATGTTTTTGGAACGATAATCTTCACCGGGGAAAAATGTGATATCAACTTGGTTCGTCCGATCAGAGGCCGGTAGATCAAGCGATGGTCGCTAACAAGTTGCATGGGAGATACAAGTTAAGGTATGGCCGGTTGTTTTATGTTGAAATCCATTCATTTACTCGTTGAGGTGTGGGGCCCGTAAGTGAAATATATATTAAAATTGTTGTGTTGATAGCGAAATCGGGTTAAAATACAAGCCTAAATGTTGGTGCATTGTATTAAGGTTTTATTATAAGTCGAGGTGGAAGTTTGCAAAAAAGGGTAGAACCATTATATAACGTTAAGTGCTAAGGTCAAAAATTAATGACCTTTAATGTATTGAGGTTAGTATTATAAGTCTATGGTTGGGATTTTGAACAAATCAAATAAAAGGCATGGACCTTAGCTCGAGGTGGAAGTCAAGGTATTTCACTATATCTTGGTTAACCTTAGAGTGTTATTTAAAAAGGGCTGAAGTTGGATTATTTACCTTTTGACACAATGTACAAAGGAAGGTTGCAATTATAAGTAAAAATCGCTTTGTAAAAAAACCAGGGTTTGTAATAAAGAGAGATATAGTCTCGCACGCTCGAGTGTTTTATTTAAATTATCAAAGGTCTTATTGTCCGAGGGTTATGTACGGATCGGCTCTTGGTATTGGTCTATATGCAAACAGTTAAAGGTATTTCATTAATCAAATTTAATAAATTTGATGAATGAAATTGAAAGAAAAAAATTGAGTAGGAACAAGGTGGATGAAATTTACAAGATAGGAAAGTGGGACCGTGGGTAAACAAACTTGAGAAGTGTACAGATCTATCATTCTCGCTTGAAAACAAACATGAGAAAGTGTGCGTACTCATCACTCTTCATTATCTACTAATTCAATGAGGAAAATATACACGAGACAGATGTGTATCATGCTTTGGAATAAACAAATTTGGAAATATTCATTTTAACAGAAGACAACGTTTGAAATACTAAAACACTTACACGAGGAGATAGCTCCAAGAAAACTTCAACCGTGATGTTCCTCGTCCGCCGCAAACGACTAGGGAACATTCATTTTTCCTCAAAAAACATTTCTCGCCAAGATCTTTGTCGTGGTCAAGTGTTTTTATCGAAGCTGTTATTGAAATTTGGAAAACCCCATGTGTTACACCCTATTTTTTTTAATGAAAAAATAAACAATATACCGAGAAATTCATACATTCACTTACGAGTAACCTCGTAATTTTCTTCAACAAGCCTTCAAAGAACTTTAATTAATGGATAACGAAAATTCACAAGGTTGAACATCGACTTCTTCGATTCGATTCTCCGAGAGTTTCGAAACGTAGGTCGTTTGCCATGCCTGCAGTTCATGAGAAAAAGGTCGAACACATGCCTCTTATCTAAACAACCGTAAAATGTCGCTTGCATTGCCATATTTGCGTACATAAAAACACAGATGCCCAAGTTCGAAGCTTGTTGGCCCACCGTCGCTTTAAGTTTGATGCAGAAAAATATCAAAAAATCCCCACCAATAAAAGAATAGCCAACGCCTATGTCGTCACGAAACGTTGTTCGTCCTCAAAGTTCAAGCCCATGACCCCACCGGAGCTTTGAATTCTATGTGAGAAAAAAAAAGAAAAGAAGCTAGCTAAGTTAAGAAAAAAAAATTGAATAGGGTGCAGAATGGAATCACATAGGGGCAGAAATGGGAAAGAAGGCATAAATAGTCGAACAAGTCGAGGGAAAAATTGAATAGGTCGATTAAGAAAATTTGAATAGGTCGAACAAGATGAGCAGTGAAAAATTGAAACTATGACATGAAATCATATGAAAATTTCCCACCAAACATTAGTGAATAATTTATTTTATTTAAATTATTTTATATATTTATTGTAAATCGCTCGTAATATTTTACAAAATAAACTTATTTTATTTTATTTAAAAACAATTTATCAATATTTTTGAATGTAAAAATCAATGCTTATAGTATTCATTGTAATTTTTCATTGTAATTATTATTTATATAATAAAAAATATTAATAAATATAATATTTTTAGGTAGAATAATTACTTCTTCATCATACTTATAGGTTTCTTCAAAATTACTTTCATTATTACTATAATTATTCAACTTCATTAGCTTGATTGCCAATATTTTCTTTGTTATATGAATCATCGTTAAATACCCTTATAGTAATTTTCATAATGTTCATGTATGGAGATAATTCTATGATTCCACAACCATTTTCCATAGAGTTGTTCATTCAAGGGATGTCCTTAGAGTACCAAGTTATGAATATTCCAACATCTTCCATATGTTCTAAAATGCTTTGCCTCTTCTTATTGATTTCTACACTTGTTGTGACACTTCCACCAACCACCTCGAAGTATTTAGCTAGCACTTCTTTGTGTTCATCTCTATTATTCCAAGTCGGGTCATAATCACATGAGTTACCATCAATTATCATCATTAGAAATTTTGCAATTTTTCTCAAAATTTACTAATTAGGTCTACAAACACATGGTAATAATGGTATTACCCACAAACACATGATACCCTCATAACCTAGTATTGTGTGCTAGGAAGGCTTTCCAAAGAAGTTGGCCGGCATCACTATGACACTATTACAAGACTAGAAGGGAAGAGAAAGGCAAAGGCTCTCATCATATGAGAGAAGGAAGAAATTGGCAAAATTGAGATCAAAAGCAAAGTGAGTTAGCCGAAAAGAAGCTTGCCCCGCAGATGGATAAGATAAAAACTTGACAACATATTGGTCAATTTCTCGACCTTTATTGGTTATTCGTAAGGAGTATGAATACACCACCGTTAATATCAAGGTAACTGGCTCCCTAGTGCACGAAGGGCTACACAGTTTTCCTCGAACATAAACATACCACAAACATGCTTACAAATCCTAAGCCTTCACATTCATGATCTGATTATATAGTGAATTAGACAAAAGTAAGAAAACAATTACTTTCAAAGCTAATTCGAATTTGGAGGGCTTAGTTCTGGGATCGGGGGTTAGGGGTTAGGGTTAGGATTTAGAGGTTTAGGGTTTAGGGTTAAATGGGTTAAGGGTTAAGGGTTATAGGTTTTTAGGTTTAGGGGTTAAATGGGTTAGGGGTTATGGGTTATAGGTTTAGGGTTTAGGGGGTTAAATGGGTTAGGGGTTCAGAGGTTTATGGTTTAGGGGGTTAAATGGGCTAGGGGTTAAGGGTTATAGTTTAGGGTTTAGGGTTTAGGGGGTTAGGGGGATTTAGAAGTTAAGGATTTTAGGGGTTAGAAGTTAGGGGGTTACTTAAGTTAGGTTTTAGGGGTTAAGGGTTTATAGGTTTATGATTTAAGGGGTTGTGTTTAAGGGTTTAATGGTTTAGGTTTAAGGGGTTAGGGGTTAAGGGTTTATAGGTTTAGGTTTAGGGGGTTAAGTGGGTTAGGGGTTAAGGGTTTAGGGGTTAGGGGTTAAGGGTTTAGAGGTTTATGGTTTAGGGGTTAAATGGGTTAGGGGTTTACTAGAGGTTTAAGGGGTTAAATGGGTTAGGGGTTGGGAATTAGTGTTTAAGGGGTTAGTGGGTTAAGATGACACGGCCACAAGGCGCGACAAAATGGGTGCGCCGGCCATCCGTAGGAACAATGATAATGGGGTAAACCTATTACCCCCGTTTACTCACCAATCAGACAAAGTGCCTTCAATTTTTCTTGCCCAAGCAATTGCCACAATTTGGGAAAACCGCACCGTTTTGATTACTTGAGTCGGCAAATTAAATAACCGTTCGATGTTTTAATATCTCAAATTGGAGATTTGAGATATTAAATTAATACTTCCTCTACCTTTATGTGTTTATGTATAGCAATGAATCTTCTCTTTATCATTCAAATCAACGCCCACATTTACACTTTCAACCATTAGCTTGTAGACACTTTCTTTCAAATTCACTAACCATAAGTTATAAGGCCATACACCTAAATATACAAACGAGCTTTTTCTTTTTTCATCAATGGTCAAATTCCAACTCTCTCTTACCTTTTCTTCAAATGTTATAAAACCCCTTCATGTATATAATATGCTCCTTTATTGAAACCATACAATCCACCGGCTTATTACATTAAACTCAACTCATCCTTAGGTAAGAGTTATTTCTCAAAGGTTTCGTTATTTACCTCGATTCTCCACCCAAAACTTGTTATTCGCATCAAATACCATATACGTACCCTTAGTCCTTTTAATGAAGTGCTTCTATCATATCTCACTTCGAAAGCTCTTATATTCGGATCCTCTTTTAATTTCGGTCCTTAATTATTTTAAATAACGCACCCCCCCGACTATGGTGTCTTCACCTTTAACCACTTTGACTATGGTTTAGCCCCTTTTTATAAACACTAAACTTCAACTCATAACATTAAACAAAGCGCGATATTTCATTACATTGCCCTCATGGCCCCACACATAAAACTTATCAAATAAACATTTAAATGGCAAAAACTCACAATAATAATTTTAGTTAACTCGTCGAATGGATCCAACAATCCATGTTATGTCGCACCCCAAACCTCTATCCAATGGCAATAAAGAAGTTTCACAAAAATATTTACAGCCGAGCGTTAACGCTCAAAACAATGCGAAACTTGCGCTTTACAAATCCGCTCAGACACGTGTTGGTCTCGTGAGCATATCACATTTTTTTTTTGAAAACAACTAACCGCCTTTCAAAGAATGTGAATACCACGGTTTCATTTCTCAAACCACCTTCGCTAATGGTGCCTACGATTCCACCTCCTTCTTCGTCATTACCCGCTCTACCTATTCCATTCAACGCCTTATTATGTTCTACCTTCAAAATTTATACAAGTTTTATCAACCCTTCACACAGAATCATATTCTCCACTAATTACTTCATTGTGGCTTGGAAGCATTTATGTCGATTTTGTGAATCAGTATACCAACTCGGCTACGCATGTTGATCTGCAGTATCGCGCATTCAAATTAACAGAGGATCTATATAATCCGTGCGAATTCGAAAGGAACCAAGTCCTTTCTTCGTGCAATGAACCCCAAGTTCGACCTGATCGTCATCGCCTTACACAAAGGCCTCAATTTCAATGAGACTCCACTGTAAATTATTCAATTCCTACACACACCTGGAACATATGGCTTACTCCCAAATTTATGATTCGACCCCACTATTCAATCAACCATTTCTTAGACACATATATAGGTTCCCTATTAACTCTTATCACGTAACTATTCACGCATTCCTCATATGCTCTTATCACCGAATATAGAGACAGTCTTTAAACAATCACAGGGTTCACTCTTACACTGTTCACAGAGACTCGAGACTTACACAGAACTAAATCAACAAAATGCATGAGAAGCACCGAAACAATTCTTTTATGACATATACTTGAAATTAATTACAGCTTTCCGGTCCTAGCTAGATCTTCGATTCAAATGGCCTCCTACTTCGATCCTTCGATTCTCAAACCGTTGCAATAGCAACACCTTTGTCATGAACCGTCGTATTTAGCGATGATTTCCTCAAACTTCACAATAGCGACACTTTCTCTATGCCGTCGCAATTCCGACGCTTGTTTGTCGAAACCGTCGCAATTCCGACGGATTCCTCCAAACATTGCAATTGCGAAACTTTGTCTAAGTGTTCGTATTACGACACTTGTCTCTAAACATCGGTATAGCCATTACTTTTGGGCGGGATTTGGAAAAAGTTGAAAAAAATTTGGGGAAATTTCCGATATTTGGTCAAAATTGCTCGAACCAAGTGTCATAATTTCCGCCAAATGTACTAAGAATGCAGGAACCCCTCGATAAGGTTTCCAACAATTTTCAAATGGGGAAAATGCTCCGTGAAGTACTCGATGAAGGGAAAGGAGCACTCCCTTGCTAACCACAGTGAGAACCCGATTCCCCTCTCCCATCACCATAAAAATAGGGTTACAACTCGTAAAGGTATTAGAAATTTGACCTCCAAAACCATGGATTGAAACCCCGGGTTTGAGAAGCAAAGGTTAAAGATCCTAAGGAGGGGGTCAAATGAGGTATATGCCCACTCCCAAAGTGGAACCCTTGAAAAGAAGCTGATCCACTAGCCATAGAAGACATGGGTGCAGACGTGCCTAAAGTAGTAGAAAAGGAGAAAGAAGGAATCCTCTAGTGGGCATCCCAAAAGAGAGGGACCTATCAGAAGACCCTCGCCCGGGTGTACCCGCAGCCAAACATCAATACTAGAAGTGATTTTATATAGAGTAATATTTTCTTCTACCGAAATAGGGGTCTCGAACACTTGTAGCACTCACGTCTCGAAGTTGTGTTCGCAATGTGGCCATCGAAAGGTGCGAATATGAAGGATAAGGATCATGTCTTTCGAGACTCGGGTCCGATGCATCGAATGATGAAAGGATGATTAGTAGGAAGAGAGATGGAAGAGACTTAGCAGGCTGAGTGAAATTTTTCTACTTCTACTTATTCTACAGAAATAAGACTCGAGATGAGTGATGCACTCTTCTAAACTAACACCAACACCGTAACTAGCCAAACAACAAGCCCCGACGAAGGATCTCTACGTCGCATTCGAAACCACCGGTGAAAATCACCCTCCAAATTACTTCCATGCCTTCTTGAAGAAGGCTTGGCACCAGAGAGACAACCCACAAAGCCTCCTCGATCGACGGCGATCACTACCCACTTTAAGAGATTTATATTAGACTCGAAAAAAATTTGAAGTTAATCAATCTAGGAGCAAAGAGCACTCTCTAAAAAATTTCCTAAGATCCATCCAAACAAGGTTCCCAAGTATTTCCGCTCCGGGTGATGAGTACCGGGACACCAAAATATGAGAACGAAATAAGAGGACCTCCTAAAAGTAGTCCTGGGTAATTACGACCCATATCTACTAGAGAAGGCAGCATTTAAATAGTTACATTGACCTCTAACAACAGCCTTTGCCGTGCAAGTACCTGCGTTTTGCAAGGGCACCCCTCCGTAAGTACCGATGAAAGTGATGCAAAGTATGCCAGGTACCATGGGTATTCTCGCAACACCGTGTGACCTCGAGATAGGCAACTATGGGCACCAATCTATATCGGCGGTACCGTGTTGAACTGTCTTAGGTAAAGATTCAGCAAATAGGAGAGGGTATATCTCTCTCTCGCTCGCACTATCTCTCGCGCTGACTCGGAGGAGAGCTTTCCCTGTGACACTTAATGTTGTTTGATTTCTTTCATTAATCAACTTCTATGTTTAATAGCTTGAGCGGCCGATATTTAACTCTCCACCTCACCCAATCCAAGGCCCTACAACGTAGCTAGTTGGTGTAAGATTAATGACAATAATACAAAAACTACTATTTATTTTTAATTATATCGCTTATTCTATATGGGTTGCTGTTTTTAAGTCGAGGTACGAAGTGAAACCGATGGTGTTTGTAAGACATGTAATAGAAACCACAATGAAAACCAAACTACATGCAAATGCAATTATTTCTTTCGATGAAGAGTGATTTCTACTCGTGTTCTACGAAACTAACAATAAAATTTTTTGTTTTCTTTTCACCAATCACAACTCGTAAATTTATGAAAAAGACTACAAAAATGGTTGAATTCACTTAAATGCAAACTACCAATGCAATGAAAATTCTAAGATGCTAGTTCTAAAGAAGAAAAAAGGAAGTCTCTAGGGAAACCAAAATTTTAACCACTTTTTGACAATCAACAAGGGTAGTTCCAAATCAAAAACTCGTGTATAAAAACGTCAAAAATCACTTGATATAAAAGAGGAAAATAAAAGACAGATTTCCTTCCAAATCAAGCCATGAACCAAAGACTAGAAACTTGACCAAAAGCTTGAAAAGGTGAAAAATAAAACATAAACAAAGAAAAAAGAAAAAGCAACGGAAACCGCAAATTTTTTTTTTGAACTTTTCAACTTATCAAAGAAAGAAAAACAGATTTAACAAGACAAGTGAAACTATCCGTAAACTGAATCAAAGGAGACAAAATTCCAATCCAAGGCTTCAAAGTACTCAAGCCAACCATGCAACTTTCGGTTATGGCTATGGAGAAAAATAATCAAGAAACTCAATCCATCAACTCAAAGGAAATAGCATAATCTTTCAAACAAACAACAACTCAAAAAAAAATCAACAGAGATCTTTCTGTGAATCACAACAAGACAAGTCTACGAAATCAAGAAAACCAATTACACCAAGGAGGAAAAAATCAAAAGTGAAGTAATGCATAAGGCCAGGAAGAGAAAATGAGTAAGAGTTTAAGCCGTTTTGAATGTTTAGAAGCCAACCAAGAATTTTCGTAGGAAGTTCTTGGTGCTCAAGCCGCAATTGCTAATACACAAAACAATAGATTTCACCAAATGGCTAGGTTTTCATTCAAGAAATAGAGAAACAGATAAGAAGTCACTAAACATACCATAGGTTCTAAGATGCTATAGAACATCTCAACACAAACAGACAAGACCACATAGGGGTTAGAAAACTAAAATTTTCAATTTTCTCAGCATACGCACTTTTTAATGGTAGTCATGACATGCATACGTGATCGTAACAAAGGAAACCCGCGTATACGTAGGTCCCTTTGCAAAAAAATAAATATGTATACACAATTGTGTAAAGAAAACTACGTATGTAAACCAAAATAAGGAAAAACAAAAATTTAAGCTCGATCAAGAGACCGTGTGTCTTCTCGTCCGACTAAAAAAGAACTCGCTAGACCGGAAACAAGTGGGATAGAAAATGTTGGGAATCGACAAGATGATGAAACAACCAAAACAGAAATCACAAGAATGTGATCCCCAATGAGTTGCCATTTGCTTCGTGAATTAATACCCTCAAATGTCTTGGGTTGACAACCTCTGCTGCATCGTGGGATTCCATTCAAGAAGGACTCACTTTAACCAACTTATACACTAAAAACTAGATACTAATGGGTTGCGAACTTACCCGAAATTCCTGCTGATGTATATCCCAGGTGCAACCCCCGCAACACTTTGTGCTCCGAAACCTATAAATCCACAAAGAATGAACACAAAAACCTATTTGTACAACATGCATAGTTCCTAGATGTTGTGTGAAAGCCATGTATAGTATCATGAAAAAACAATATGAAATGTTCAATTAACGATTATTACACATATATTAAGCATCATTAGTGTTAGCCACCTATGAATTTTTCGACAAGAAAATAGGTGGCTAAATGTTGTTGAGCCTTCAAGAAATACATTTCTCCGAAACATATCATTCTTGAAGCCCTCCTTATGTCCTTTTGCCTTTGGACCATCTTCACCGTTGTTTCCATTTAAAAGCCTCACCGTTTGTGAAAAAAGAGTTTTGCTCAAAAAGGCCTTTTTCCCCCTTATTTCATTCCCACAAACCCTCTATTTCCATCACCTTTTTTCCTTTCAAAATATATCACTAACCCTCTAAACCTCCCTAAATCCTTTAAAACCTCATAATATCTTTTATTTGGTTAAAAATCCCTTATTCCCTCTACCGAAACCCTCATTTTGGCCTCAAAAAGCACTAAAATTAAGCCAAAATGCTCCCTCTTTTTCATTTGAGGCCTTAAGCCCCTTTTGGCCAGCCCCTAACCACTTCCCCACCATGTGACCTAGCACTTGAATCCAGTCGCTAAGGCCCCGGGCGCTTATCGCAACCTGAGCGTCTACGTGAGCGCATTTTCTTTGTTACGCTTATTTTTCCAAATGCGATGACCTTTGGTCTATTCAAACGTGGGCTCGATCTCGAGCCGTAGATCTACATAGATCTAATGTTCCATGATAATTCTACAATGCACCCCATCGCCCCTCCCCATTTAATTCTCCGATTACATGTAGACCGTTGATCTCCCCGCCAGAGTCCGACGGCGGGCGCGTAATCATATCACCGCCAATCACACCAATCCCATCGCATTTGACCTCTACCGATTGGCGAGTCTCAATTTGATCTGAGCTATCCATCCCGCATGATCCTACAACCATATTTCTCCTCACTCGATCGTTTTCCCTCGTCTTTCCCCCTTCCGATCAATCTCCGCCATCGATTCCCCGCCGATCCAACGACCCCCGGTGTAATCGCAAGTTCAAATTCAAGAGCCTCGGCCCCTCGCTTTCTCCGATTGCAATTGATTACCCATCATGGATCTCCATAGATCCAATGGCTCTTGTTCATCCCACCATTTATTTACCACTTTTTCCTCTCGTCTCCCCTTTTAATCTTGACCGTCCGTATTTCAGATCCGACAACCGAGATCAAACCTACTCTTGACTTTTCACCGCCTAATCGACCGCGCATCTTCCCATTTTGCGCTCCACCCTACATCGTCCGATATTCCACCCTCTATCCGATAGTCCAAATGCACATCACATTATTTTGGCATCCAAACTTTAATGATCGTAAATCACGATAAAAAGTGGTTTTGTTTGGCCACGTGTCTAGCAATGACTCATATCGCATTTTTTCGGAGATTTTTCAAAACCATCCTAAAGCCACACGACATAGGTGATTCTCCTCTCGAAACCATCTTCCTCCCCTCACGCTCCCGCAACCTCCATAATCAACCCCGCCGTCTGCTGATCCGCATCTATGATCAATATTGCATCGCATCTCCGTCTATGATCATTCATCGAGCTCTGCTGCAGTTCATCCAACAATCCCCATCGTTGATTCTCCCCCGAGATTTAATGGCTCATAGTTAACTCTCTCCACTCCACCGGGTCCCACCATCCAAAGGCCCCACTTTCATTCCTTTTTCTTATTTCCTTTGTATTCGCCCATGATTAAACTTTTGGTTTCCAGTATATCAAATCTTATTTCTTCGCCCCACTTACTATTAACACCTCCATTCGGTGAATCCCGATCGTTGATTGTCATTTCATATCTGACCTGGGATGGTTCACGACCCTTACCACCTAGCCTTCATCAAGCCTGTCCCTTCCACCATTCCGCAAACATTTTTCATCGTTCTGGCTGTGCCCCCCACAAGATTTCTCAAAACCTACTCTCCTTGGGTTTTTTTTATAATGAGTTTATTGCATTTGTGCAGGTTTACGCAGTGAGAATTTCACTCTGCCTCCGCGCTCATAGCCACTATGACTAAGAGTGTAGAGAAACCATTGTAGTAGCGGAAAAGTATATCAACAAAGAGGATTAAAGGTTTTCGAGCTTGATTTTGAATATTTAATGCTTTAATTTCGTGTTCAAAGGATAAAGACGCAGCTTTGAAGACCATGAAGATGATCAAGATACCTATTAAGGTCTAAGCACATGAAACAAGCCATATCTATGATGCAACAACAATGGGTAACGCATTTTCTCGTAAAAGTACACCTTTGACAAGTTCCCATGCCTCCCCAAGCTCTTAAAAAGCCATTTCACCGACAGTAAAATTCTAGGCTATCAGCATCTACGTTTATGGAAGTATGGGGAACTTGCATTTCTAGCCGCATTACTTGCTTCGTAATACGTAACAGAGGCTCATGCCTTAAGGACTTCAAAGAACACATCCGAGTCAAATATCGACCCGACAAAGAATCCCATACCTACTACAAACAGCACTATGCAGCATGTTGAACCATTAAGCAAAGTGAACACGAATACTTCCTCCACTATGTCTTAATGAGTCAATTTAATTCACATCTACTCGCTATTTAATTCTCCTATAAGAACCTCAAGGAACATATATTGTAAAGGTTTTTGTTGTTGTTGTAGTTAGAGGATCTATTCGACTATGAAGAACAATTTTGGGGGAAGTAGTTTAGTAGTTTGTAATTTAGTAGGTCGGGAGGAGAAATTTTGGACCCAGAAGGCCCATCGAGCTCAATGTATGTGAGCTGTCGCAGGTACATCAATCAATAAATCAAATTTCACAGATCCCGGGTCTATATTATGTGGTGATAAGCTTCTATCTTATTTCATTTTAACTATGATGTTCATATTTCTCTCGATAAGAATCATTAAATCAGGCTTAGGATATACCCCCCGCATGTTACCCTAATGCCCACCGCTCTTCTTGTCTTTGATGTTTTCTCTGCTTAATGTGTATCTCGAGAGAAAATTCATGTAATTTAACCGCTAAAGATGTTGGTCTAGGCCCATGCCATCGATGTGAATTCGGGTTTGTTGCTTAGATTTTCGCGTTTTAAGCCGGAATACCTTTGGGATACCGGGGATTTAGTGTAATCCCTATCCACCGGGGTCCTTTTCTAACATTGGCCTTTCAAGATCTCTTGAGCCGGTGTCAAAGCATTTAAGGTTCAAATTTCTTCTCTAATATTAGGCCTAGTTCCCCGTGTTAAACTTTAACTATTTTTCCCTTTGAGAGTATGGCCGAAAGGTGCCCGGAGTTAAATGACCTCCGACCTCGATCTTAAGTCGCCCTTTGTGTCTTTCCTCTTCACTCCTTAATGTTTAATTCCACCATCTATCTAAAATATCCTTTAGTATAGATGGCTTGCCCTATGAAAGCCTTGCTTAGTTGTTATGCAAGTAATTCCTTTCATGACTACATAGCCCAATGGACCGACACTTTCTCGGGACTTATCTTATTTTTCCGAAACATCTCCGCCGTTTTCCTTTCATTCCATAACCTTTCCCGCTAATGATCCCCCGACTCAACCCAACAACCAAACCAATTTAAAACCTTTCACTTCATACCTAGCCTAATACCTCATTCGAGCTTTCAAAGATATATCATTCTTGCTTATGGAGAGATCCTCTCGGATCTAGGAGGGCAGATCCTAGGATCCCAAAGCAGCTTTGATGTTGTCCGGTCTTTTGGTCTTGCCAATCTAGCCAAAACACTGGAACCCCAACAATTAACACATAAATCTCAGGAACAAGATGGCTCTTCTTATTATGAATGACACGATACAAAACAAAAAATGTGGAGAGATCACTCATCGTGCCACGGCCTTCGAGCATATTGTACTGGATCCGTCCTGTACCCCTAGCCTCACAAGAATTCTTACAATATGTGTGCACAATAGATTTCATATAGAGCGATGAACATCTCAAGGAAACAAGGGTTTCCTGAATATACATGGGAAGTGCAAGAGGAACGGGAACATTAGACTGAATGGGGCTCCAACAAGAGTATAATATCTATATTTTTTCTCTTCCTTAGGCCATACCTTTGAGGGGATTTTATACCTCAAATTAGTTTTTACGTTTAGAAGCAATGGGCTGATGGGCCAGGGTGGTTGAATTATCGGAATAACCATCAAACCCACCTAAAATATAGGGATTTTATATATTTTTTAATAATTAAAAAGGTATACATGGATATCTATGAATGGACTATGATATAAGCCAAGAGTCCGGAAAAAATTGCGTATGGGTTTTAAGACACTCGTTTTTGAGAAAATATTCAAGTCTTGAGGAAAGGGTGCCCAAGGCCAAAGTGTAAATCATCAAGTATATGAAGGTGAGAAATAAAACTATAACAAGCTTGGGAATGTACCCTTATAGAAATGTATGTCGTATATGGGGATATGTAAGGTGATCATGGTGTATTTTGTAGAATGTCTCATAGGGATGTGATCACATGGATACAATTATAACATGTTACTAACCGTAATCTTACAACCCGTAGAGGCATTACAATATTTTCCTCAATTGTAACTAAATTGAATCCAAACCCATTAACAATTTCATGTATTCTCCCAGCATGCATGGAGCTTCAGCAGCGTTGAAACAAGGCAAGGAAATTCATGGCTAAACAATTAGGAAATGATTTATTATCCGATGTATTTGCGGAAATACCTTGATAGACATGTATGCTAAATATGGGAGAATCAAATATGCATGCAATTTGTTTGGACAACCTTATCTCAAAAATATTGTCACATAATTTCAACAATACAACAATGACACCCAAAACCCATACATGCATAATACAATTAATTTATTTCAATAAATGACTCTCTCACATATGTATGTCCAAAACCATGAGTATACAATCAACTTGACCGAGTAATAATAAAGTACATACAAGGCTAGATAAAATTGGTGACCATCACACAAGGAGTGCCTTAACAACATACCCAATCACCAACTATTCTACACCCCATGGGCAAGACAAACCTAACCATTAAAAATTACAGCTCATCATATAAAATTTTGGACAAAAGAAAGGGTCAAATTAACAACTCAAGTCATGGTTACATTGTTGGATGTAGTATATAGACCTATATTCAATTAATATGCAAGGTATATGTAGATTTACACTACAAAATCCCAATCACCTCATAAGAAGATCGAGTGCCATTGGTAAAACCACATGTATAGAACTATTTATATTGGCATTCATGTGGCCACAAACAAAGAAATAACTTTTTCCCATCTTGACCAAAGACTAACTTATGCAAAAGGTAATTTTCGTGAGGTTCAAAATATTTACTTACCGAGTCCATACCTTATGTGATACCGCAAAAGCAAATTATACTAGGGTCATAACTTGAAATGGGAGCAATGTTGTCAATGGCTCCCAAAGAACAATTCCAAATTTGTACACATCAACTTTTCTTGTATATGGATTTTCCTTTGATCATCTCTCGTGCCATCCGGGCCGATAAGTACCCATAAAGCCTCTCATTGTGTCACATTGGGACTCAAAACATGACACCCCAAAATCAGCCACTTTCACACACACATGTCTTCACCCAAGAGGAGATCTTCCGATTTCGCATCCCTATATTTATTCCTTGAGAATGAAGATACTGGCCCCAAGAAATATCAAAGGCCATCTTCAAAACAAAGTTCTTAAGTGGAATTGAATGTGGCTCCCGCCATGGAAGGTATGTCCTCAATGAACCTCCAGGAAAATATTCCATGATGATGCAAAACACATGAGGCTTCGCATGCCGCAACAAACAAAATCTAGTTGCGCCACTTTGTCTATTAACATGTTGAAATTAAAAGGAAATATTATCTTTACCATTATAGGGCTTACTAGGATACTAGGAGGCTGTATTCTTTTGAAGAAAATCCCACATGAATAGTAAGAAGTAACTTCAAGTACACCAAGAAGATCAAGTTTTCAACAAACGAGAATGAGAAGGCATGTTTCCGTAGCATCACATTTTTAATCCATCATCAACTTCATTGATGTATGGTCAAGTTTAGTTCTTAGAACTCGGTGTAGAGCTCAAAGAAGGATGCAAAAGGGTTGTCCAAAGAAAATCTCCCAACCGCGATTCCTTAGAGGTATCGACTCATGGACCACAATGATTGTGCTTATGGTAAGAATGGTGGCCAGTAAAAGATGTTCTCCTTCTTTTTGACCAAATTCAAGAGGCAGGTGTTATTCTTAAATCACATAACCTTCATTTCTATTCTTTATGCCCGTGCCCACGTAGGCTTGGTTGAGGAAGGTTGGTAGTTCTTCAATCTCATGAGCCTCGAGCAGCATACTACATCGAACTGAACACTATGCCCGCATGTTTGATCTCCTTTGCCAAGCAAGGATGCCTAAATGAGGCATATAACTTTATCAAAGGTATAAAGCATCGGAACTAGATGCTAGCATCCGGGGTACATTGCTTAAAGCTTGCAAATACATTGCAATATATAGCTTGGAGCACTAGATCGATTTTTTGAGTTGGAACCTAAAATGCTAAATATAAGTAACTATGTCAAACATTTATGTTGACCCTAGAAGATGGAAGTAAGTAGAAAGTAAAAAACAAAATGAACACTATGAGAGTGAGAAAGAGTCTAGGGTGTAGTTAGGGAGGGGAGGGGGGGGGGAGAGGGCGTAAGAAAGAGGAAAGGAGAGGGAGGGAGGAAGAGAGATAAATATAGAGGGAGTGATCCAGTGGGAGGCTTGGTGGTCACCCGCCTATTCCACTTTGGGCTCCACCATTGTCTATTTCGCTTTTCGCCGCATGTTTACTATTTTTAGTGCTTTTTCGTCCCAAACTTCCGAGTCACGCGAGGTCTTCTAAAAACGTTTTTTGGGAAAACGGAGAGCAACATGGGTCCATGGACCGATGTTGCTTGTTCCAAATTTGTAGTCCTCGGATAGATCTTTTTCAACGAGGTATGGTACGCGTCAAACGGAGATCGCATGCCGTTACGCCTAGGAAGTTGGAACACCAATTTACCCAAACGGGCCCATAGTTTTGGCGCTTCATCTCCTGTGGTTAGGTTTTGGCTGTTTAGGATTTCCTATTGTTTCTAAATGATAACAGGCCCTCAAGCCTCATCAGAACTCACTTCGTAGGCATGTAGCCGCCACATCTCTTCTCGCAGATAGCCACTGCCTCAGCTAGTTTTATTTTCATTCGCTCCGTAAGCAAATTTCAAGCTCTTTGATATTAATGAAATGAAGTGTTATTTCCGTCGCATCTCTATATTTATGTTTATATGTTTATTCTCGTTGCGTTCCCCTCGCACAACCGTATCGTTGTACCGAGCGGTCCGTTTTTTTCTCGATCCTTCGCATGTCCCCAACGAGGTCGGGGTATACAAGGGAGCTAGGGGCTCGATCCGTGGAACCTTTGCAAGATCAGCCTCCCCGCAAACCTCGATGGACGCCCATGGGGGACGAAAAGAAAGATGAGGGAGCAAGAGATCCTATCAAAATATTGCTCGAGGAGGCCCTCGAAAGACAAAGGAACGTGATGATGGATAACTTTGCTCAAATCCTTCAACTACCCACCCATGCACAAGATTCCATCCGAAACAGCCCACTCGGGATAAAGGCCGACTCCTTTTTAAGGCACAAATAAATTTTTACATTCCCATATTTGAGGTCAAATAGACGCGTATGCCGTAGATAGATGTGGTTGAATCATAGGAAGGATATTTCTCGTTCATGACTTTTCGTACCGGGAGAAGATTATTTTTGCACTCTCAAAGCTACCCCCTCATGTTAAGAACGGGGGAAACCTACCGTGAGAACAAGGACCAAAGCGTAACCCCTCTCCGTTCCCTACTGCACTAACCTGGAATTCTTTCCGAGACGCCCGCTGGCGAAATGTATCATCCTCGGGGGAGCCGCAGGACAAGTACATCCACTGACTACGCCGCGACAACAAAGGGACCAAGATGTGTGATGAGCCGACGAACTGCTCCATACCCTCGCGCACAAAGTTGGGTATCAAAGATTCGCAGAAACATCCGGTGCTAAAGCATCGCAACTATCCGCACAAATACATTTAGGAGGAATGGAGTTCTCGACATCTCCTCGCTTGGCACGACACGGCATGCCGCCAAGATTGAGCGTAAATTCAAGCAGAAGAAGCGAGACTTTGGATCTCATGGAACCGAAAAGGCAAAGGGAAAGGTGCTTCCAAACCACAGAACAAAGGACCGAGCCAAGGCATGGCAAACAAAGACAACTCATCGAAGCCACAAGAAAATAACAGCACCTAGCCAAAGAAGGACACGGGGAAAGGGTGTGAGTTCCATAAGAGCTCCACCACAACACAAGTGAGTGCTCAGCGCGGGGCCGCTAGTGGCCGAGATGAGGGCTTCTTCGAGTCGATGTGCGCGTTCGACTCCGAATCCGAACCGAAAAGGTGAATGAAAAAGGAAACAGATTATTGATGCAGCTCAACGCCACCGTTGCCACTCGCAAAGATCCAAAAGGAGGAACCTAAGATCCGCAGGAGGAGGAACGTCTCTTCCACTCCCGCATGTGGGTAAAGGGCTCCCCGCACGCTCACGTCGACAATGGGAGCCAAAATCGAACCTCATTTCCCCCGGTAGACACCGTGAAGCGGTTGGGCTTGCCGACCATAGCTCACCCACATCCATACACCATCGGGGTGCTTTAACCAAGGACGAGATCTTCCGCGTCGCCCTAAGAAGACGCTTCCCTATAGCATCAAGCCCTTCACGGATGAGGTATTATGTGACGTTGCTCCTATTGATGTTTCGATGTATTATTGTGACAAATCACATCATAGGAAGGCCATGCTATGTATGAGTCTCGGCCTCGTGTCGTTATTGTTACTTTGGGAAATAAGCTGTATAGGATACCGCAGGTACCACCTCCCCCGCTCGCTATCTCTTTGTTACCGTAAACAATGCAAAGAAGCTCTTATTTCCCCAAACCAGAAATTCGTTTTTCCCCGATGATCCGCCTCCGTGCAAGAAGAAGACCGTGGCCACGTACCCCCGTACGTGCTCCTCCGCACAACAACAACAAATGGATAAGGTTGTGGAGGAGTATGGGGACATATTCACCTCACCTCCATAGGGGTTCCTTCCGCATCGTCGGGGTGCCGGGCACCCGATCGGGACCGAATTTCCTGCGCCGCTACCTAATGGACCGATCTACCTGCCGGCTCGTTCGGGAGAATGAGAAATCAAGAGTGCGTATCTTGTGGAGTCGTTGCAGAAAAGGCCTGCGCACGTACCGGTGTTCATCGCTTCTGGGAGCCCGATCGTGTTGGTACGAAGAAGGATGGGACGGGAGACTCGTATTGACTATCGGCGCCGAACAAGATCACTGCCCCGGGAATAGGTACCAATCCCACGGAGCTGATGACCTTCTCCGGACCAACTCAAAGGTGCAAAATATTTCGCAAGATCGACCCGAAGTCCGGGTATCACTGTGCACCAATTGAACCCTCCGATGTGTGGAAGACCGCTCGTGCCTTCGAAGGAAGGCCTTTTCGAATGGCCGGTCATGCCTTTTCGGTCGATGAATGCTCCCGCCTGCCTTTATGAGGATGATGGATGACATCTTGCGGCCATTCACCAACTCATTTGTAGTGGTGTACTTGCATGATATTCTCGATTTCACCGTACATGGGAAGAGCACCTTCACCACATCCGACAAGTCCTCCAAACACCGCAGAAGAACACAAGTTGTGTGCCAATTTGGAGAAGTGCACTTTTGGCATGACCCAAGTTCAATATCCGGGATACATTATTGATGAAAGGTGCATGTGGATCCACCAAGATCCAAGTCATTCGGGATTGGCCAGCCCCAACCACTATAACAAAGCTTCTCACAAACCTTTCTCGGGTCTTGCTAATTTCTACCTGGGAGGTTCGTGTTGGGATTCTCTCACATCACTTGGCCCGAGTCAAGTCACCAAGGGAGGAGCGAGAGAAAAAAATTTTGGCTTCCGAACCTCACCGTAAGGCATTCACGTAATCAAACCGCTCGTTATGCCCCGTTGCTCACTTTACCGTACTTGCACGATTGAGATCGAGACATGCTCTCCGACTATGCTATTGGGCCGCTTCTTACTCAACAGGATATCCAAAGGGGTATTTCGCGTTGAGACATTGTCCGACACAACAGCAAGTACCCCACATATGACAAAGAAAATGTACTCCATTGTGCAAGCTTGTCGACAATGGGAAGCATTACATTTTGGGGAAGGAAACAATCATCCACATGCACTACGTGCCCCCAGCTCATACGTACACAAGGGAAGTTGAAGAATGATCGCCATCGTGCGGGTCTACATATCTCATCAGCTTCTTACTGAACATCAAGTATAAGAAGGGTAGCACCAATCATGTTGCGCATCGCTCACCGACCACCGATCGTGGCGCTCACCATCGTGCTCAACTCTTGTGGGCACGAGACTTCGATTGGCCGCTTCTCTATGAGAGTGACTCGTAATTCGGCTAAACTTACAAGGCACTTCCTCAGTGCGCAAAGTTACGCAAGTTCCAAATTTCTCACCTCCAAGATGCACTTTATGTCACATGGGACACTCTTGTGTTCCTTCAAGCGAGCGTGCCAAGATGATACATGGGAAGCACACGGGCGGGCCGAGCCGCCGGGCATTTCGGGGTCGAGAAAACAGTAGCAATCCCGCGTTATAAGTATTTCTATCGTCAACCTTCGAAAGGATGTCGAGAAGCACATCGCATCCTGCACTCGCTCGTGCCATTGCCAAACCGACCATCAAGAAGCAAGGCCTATATACCTCTACCTACCCCTAGTCGACCTTGGGAATCCATCTCCATGGATCACATGTTGGGCTTGCCTTCACGTTGCAGGGAAATGACCGTGTTTTTGTGGTCGTCGACAACACCTCGAAGATGGCCAATAATAGCGGCCTCAACAAGAAGAATATCACGAAACAGGTTTTTCATCGTTAAACTCTTCTTTGAATGAGTGTGGGTACCTCTTTGGGATCCTGGGCTGCAAATGATTATATCAGATTTCGGATAGCAGGTTCTCAATATTTTTTGGCCTGTACCGGTCGATGTTGGATACCAAGCTCACCAAGTCCACGCCCATCCCCAAACAAAGCATGTATTGCGCAGGTCGTCAACAATGATTGTACACATTCGCGCATGTACAATTCAAAGCATCCATGCACATGGGACGAGAGCCTCCTTATGTACAACATAGTTATAATCGCTTCCATACCAATCAGCCACAGCCCCTTTCGTGTGGGTCAGATTCCAGCCACTATGTCCCATTGACGTAGCCATGCCATTTTCCAGTAAACAGCTTTCTGTGCCAATTCCGCTCATGTCCACGAAAGTTGACAAAGCGCAGTGCCCATCGAGCGCATTCAACACATCCGCCAATGTGTTCATGATATATTGCACGTAGCCAATGCCAAGTACAAAGCAACGCCATGATCAACACAAAGCACAACTCTGTGTGGGTGACAAAGCATGCGCGACATTTGGCAGCATGAGCGCTCACCGGACCCCACCGCAAGCTTCGCCCGCCCTCCGATACGGGCCGTACACCATCACCAAGGCCGTAGGGAACAACACCCGAGTCGCATTCCACCATTCCTTGGTCTCCGCACCTACCAATGTGATCGCTCTTCGTCCTTACTTCCCACCTCTACCGGACACTCCGACATTGCGTAACAACTCACACCAATTGAGTTAAATCCAGATCGCATGGAACAAAGCCACCACAAACATTGCATCATGGACATGCAAATCAAGAACACTCGCCAACAAAGATCCAACTATATCGGGTTGTCAAAGTCGTCAACTCCCCGCACCATGAAAGTGGTTCACCAGACCAAGTTCGAAACAGAAATTTCCCTCATCTCATGGAGGAACCGAACGCACTGGGGACCATTGCTTCCTAAGGGGAGGAATGATCCAAGTGGATATTGGTGGTCACCGCCTATTCCACTTGGGGCTCCATCATTGTCTATTTCGCTTTTCGCCTTCGGTACGCCTTTACTATTTTGCGCTTTTTCTGGTCTCAACTTCCGAGCCGTTTCGAGGCCCTAAACGACGGTTTTTGGGAAAACGCAGAGCAACATGGGTCCATGGACCGATGTTGCTCATTCCAAATTTGTATTCCTGAGCAGATCTTCTAACGAGGTATGGTACGCGTCAAACGGAGATCGTATGCCAGTTACGCTCTAGGAAGTTGAACACCAATTTTCCCAAACGGGCCCATGGTTTAGGCGTTCATCTCCTAGGGTTAGGGTTTTGGCCGTTTAGGATTTCCCATTGTTTCTAAATGATAAATAGGCCTCGAGCCTCATTGTAACTCTCCGCCGTAGGCTCGTAGCCGCCACATCTCTTCTCGCAGATAGCTACCAAAGGCCTCAGCTAGTTTTATTTCCATTCTCGTCCGTAAGCAACTCCCGCTCGATATTAATGAAATGAAGTGTTATTTCCGCCGCATCTCCTCGTATTTATGTTTATATGTTTATTCGTTGTGTTCCCACATAATCCCATCGGGGAGAAGGGGAAGAGAGGAAGAATCCATTCTAGTGTCATTAATCGTAAATTAAATGGTAAGTGATATATGAAGCCACAAGAGAGTGGCACGGGAAGATAGATAAATTTTCTTAGATAATTGAGCAACATTTATGTCACACTTCGGTTTAAATTTGAATTTTTGACACTATTGGTACTATATGTTATCCCCTCCATGGCCGTCATGGTGACAATTCCAACATGAAATCACATAATCCCCGCAGCTCGGGTATTTCGCTTCCTCATCTCAATATTCAATTAGAAAATAAAAGTGGGAGTTGGAAAAGCCAACAATATGTAGTTTTTTTTATCATGTTGGGATTCAATTCTCATACATTCGTTGATATCACATCTCACAACACCAAAAAATATTTCCATTGCGTGAAATCCAAAGAGAAACTCCGCCTCCCAATGCAAACTTGATAAAACTCGCTACTTCCCAAGTAACCAAGAAGTCCTCATATTGATAGGCTTGTAAAAAATTATACCCAATATAGTATTCTAATATGGTTGTGTGATTTTTTATCAAATTTCCCCAAAATATAGCTTCTCATGGAATCAGATTATCAAGGAGAATATCATATGGCGCTTGATGAAGCCCTTAATATTTATCGTTAAAAAAATGTGTGCAAAGTGATATGATATATAGGTAGATGAGTTCACATTTACTCATGTTCTTAAGGCACGTGCAACAACATAAGCTCTCTGACCCAAGGAGATCCATGAGTGTAATTATAAGTGGGTTTAGCTCATATTTTTTTGTAGGGAATTCTCTCATATCAATGTATTCCAAGCACAAGTACATAGAGGATGCATGTAAAGTGTTCGACAAAATGTTTGAACAAAATGTCCTCTCATGGAACACCATAATTGTAGGTTATGCTCGTAACGATCGTGGTGAAGAGGTATTGGAATTGTTTCGTGAGATGCAAATCATGTGCACTACAATTTTGCATTTTGCGAACATGGCACGTGTTATTCCAACTCGTGCTAGATTAGTAATCTTTAAAAGTAAAGGGGAAATTCATGTTTACGCAATATGAAGGTGATTTGCATCGATTCATTAGTGGGGAATTGTCTTATCGGGGCATGTATGAAAAATGTGTAGAAGCTTGCGTATGCTCCAAGTGTTTGAGAAATTCTCACAACAAAGTGTGGGTTCCCGGACTTTTTCCATTAGACCTTATGCTTCAAAAATGGTAATCATGTCAAGGAATTTGACCTCGTTTTATAAAATGGATTTTCAAGGTTTCACTTTTAAGTCCGTACCCAATCGGAGCTTTCCGCCATGGCAAGGATACCTATGACTATATAACTAGATACATTTGACTTCGTTATTGTTGTTGGGAATGCACCCAGACATGTGCGGTCGCATCTGTTCGAACATGGAAGGTGCTCATGGTGTATTTTGTAGAATATCTCATAGGGATGTGATCACATGGAATAAAATTACAATAGGCTACTCATGTAATGCACAACCCGTAGAGGAATTGTTATTTTTCTCAAATTAATCTAACACCGAAGCCAAAAACCCATTAACCATTTCATGTATTCTTTAAAGATGTACAAGCCTAGAAGTGTTGCAACAAGGTGAAGAAATTCATCACACAATTAGAAATTATTTATTATCTAGTGTATTTGTGGGAAATGCCCTAACAGCATGTATGCTAAATGTGGGAGCATAAAATATGCATGCAAGTTGTTTGACAAACTCTCAAAAAATATTGTCACACAATTTCACAATACAACAATGACACCCAAAACCCATACATGGCCGATACAAGTTAATTTATTTCAACAAATGACACTCTCGTATATGTATATCTAAAACCACATATACAAATCAATCTGAATGAGTGACAATAAATCACATACAATGCTAGATCAAATTGGTTACCATCACACAAGGAGTCCCTTAATAACATACCCATCACCAACTATTCTACACCTCATGGGTAAGACAAACCTAACCATTAAAAATTACGCTCATCATATGCAAACACAAGTAAGGGTCAAAATGACAACTCAAGGTGTCGCTACATTGTTGGATGCATGATATAGACCTAGCTTCAATTACTATGTAAGGTATATGCAAACATTGTCACTACGTACCCGATCACCTCACAAGAAGACTGGGTGCCATTAGCAAACCCACATCTATAGAACTTTTTATATTGGGATGCATGTGGCCACAAAAAAAGAAAGCACTTTTTCCCCATCTTGACCAAAGACTAACTTATGCGAAAGGTAATTTTCAGGAGGGTTCAAATATTTTTTTCACCGAGTCCATACCTTATGTGATACTACAAAGGCAAACAGACCGGGTCATATCTTGAAATGGGATAAACATCATCAAGAGCTCCCAAATAACAATTCCAAATGACATGAACGAATTTTCTTGTATATGGCTTTTCCTTGATCATCTTTAGTTCCATCCAATGTGGTAAGTACCCATAAAGCCTCTCGTTGTGTCACATTGGGACTCAAAATGACACCCCAAAATCAACCACTTTCACGTATGTCATCACCCAAGAGGAGATCGATTTTAGATCCCTATGCATTATACCTTGATAATGAATGTATGTCATTCCCTAGGAAATATCAAGGGCCATCTTCAAAACAAGTTTCAAGTGAATTGAATGTGGCTCCTCGCTTGTGAAGGTATTTCCTAAATGAACCTCTAGGAAAATATTCAGCGATGATGAAAAATACAAAGAGGCTTCTCGCATGTTGCAAAAATTTGTAAAATCCAATACTTGTACTACTTTGTCAATTAACATGTGTTGAACAAAATGGCTGTATGCTTTGACCATTCCACATGTTTACTAGGATACTAGGAGGTTGCATTCATTAGGGGAATTTTGAAGTCTAAAATGGGCCTCCTAAGAAAAATGTACAACAAAAATAAACTTTATAAGAACCAATAGGATTCAAGACGATGATGTCAACCATGGGGATGATTCACCATTTTTTAAGTAAAAGGGTAAAAATATTAAATAATAATAAAATAATAAAACTACTTTTCAACACGTATTTTCAACTTATCTTCAAAATTTTACTCAATTTTTGAGCGGGATTACTTGATGAAAAATTTAATTCCTCATCCAATAAGTACCTACGTTTCATACTTTTGATGGACGCTTCTACATGAAAAAAGGAAAATACATTAAAAATGTGATTGCAATCACGTTTTTCATGTATTTCTAATTTTTCATGTAGCAAAAGGTCCATCGAAAGTATGCAACATGGGTACTCCTTTGTATGAGGAATTAAATTTTGCATCCAACAAGTACTCTTTCTCAAAATTTGAGTAAACACTTTGGGAGATAAGTTGAAACTATGAGTCGAAAAATAGTTTTTCTTTTTTCCCTCCAAAATTTGATGATGTAATCAAATATTACTTTATTATTTCCACTATTATTTTTTTAATTTCCTTAGGAGGCCCATTTTAGACCTCAAAATTCCCCTAATGCTTGAAGAAGAGCCCACATGAACAACACAATTATTATATTCAAGTCCACCAAAGAAGATCAAGTTTTCAACAAAAGAAGAATGGGAGGGCATGTTTCCGTAGCATCAATATTTTTTAATCCATCATCAACTTCATTGATTTATGGTCAACTCTTTAGTGCTTAGAAATTGTGTATATCTTGGTGAAGGATGCAACAAAAGGTTTTTTGAAGAAAATATCCCAATTGTGATTCCTTGGAGGTGTTGTTTCATGGACTCATAATGATTACATGTGATATGGTAAGAATGGGAATGGTAAAGATGATATCCTTATTTTTGACCAAATGCAAGAGGCAAGAGTTATGCCTAATCACATAACCTCCATTGCTATTCTTTATGTTTGTGGACCACGCATGTGCTTGGTTGAGGAAGGGCCGGGAATTTCTCTAATATCATGAGCCTTGACCGGCACATCATACCAAAGCTAGAACATTATGCCTCCATGGTTGATCTCCCTTTCACACGCTAGAGCCCAGATGAGGCATATAACTTTATCAAAGGTACATCGAAAACCGATGCGAGCATCTAGGGTAACATTGCTCAAGCTTACAAAATACATTACAATATAGATCTTGGGAGTGCTTGTTAAAAGTTGAGTTTTTGAGTTGGAACCCGAAAATGTTAAATATAATCGTGAAAATTTTAGGGATGGGAGTTTATCTTTAAATTTTAGAAACCTAGGCGAATTTTACTAGTCCCTATAATATGCAAATTGTAAATTTTTTTCGCTAATATTTTTGTAGAAATACGTATATTTCCAATGATTCTATATTAGTCGAGATATAATATTTTGCGATTTTTTAAGGTGAAATAATGGTGTACCATAAAATTCTGGCGAATCATGTGAGAAAATGGAAATTATCGAATCTTTTTTTTTTTGGAAAAACATGGAAAATTAGCTCCACTCGCGAATATTAGCTCAAATTTTTCCCTCAATATTATATAACTTTTTCGAACATTTATGTTGAGGCTAGAAGATGGAAGTCAATAGCAAAATTTAAAAAAAAATGAATGCTATGGGAGTGAGAAAGAGTCCAGGGTGTATTTGGATTGTCTTTAGGAACAATTTTCATGCATTCTCCTGGGGAAAATCACACCCAATGCTTAAAAGACATATGGCATGTTAGGAGAGCTTTCCCCGAGTGAATTAAGGAGGAAGGGTTTGCACCCCTAACAAATCTTCTTCTAGTGGCAAGATGAGAGGGAGGAATACACTTCTGGCACACACTAAGAAACTAGCCATTGCATTTGCACTTATCAACACAAACATCTAGGAACGTCTACCGGATCACCAAAAACCTTCATATGTGTATTGATTGCCACATTGCCGACAAGTCCATATCCAATACCGTGTAATTTATTCCTCCAAATCTGTAATATTCCTAATTAGCTCAAGCTAATAGGAATATTTAAATTTTTTTTATTTCCATTTATGAATAAATGACTAATGGAGGACATCTAAACTCCTTAGATCAAATAAATTAATGCTCAATGTAAACAAAGCTATACCTAAGCCATTTACATAAAATCCACTTGCATGTGAAATCAGATCGAGCTATTTGACCGGGTCAATAGGACCAAATCACAACATAGTCCAGTGCATTGAACCTCCTAGTTGATCAAAGTCAGTAGCCTTAAGGAGGACCTCATGTAAAAGGGGTTAAGTGATTCAACGGGTTTAGGGTTTGGGAAAGCCCTATCTTATAAAAGGAAGGAGAAGGAAGCTAGAGAAGGTTGTTGAATTTTATTATATTTTGGGACAATTATGTTTCCGCTAGGACAAATTCTAGTTCTCTAGGGTCGTTTAGCAAGAGACTATTGAGATCTCTTGTTGGGGGTTCTCCATCTTCCATCGTGTTGATCATATGGTTAACATTCACTGCCGTTCCCGCCTTTGAAGCCTCTCTGCTTGGGAAGAAGAATGCCTGTGCGTCTCTTTTCCTCTCTTATTTCATTCCCTCTTAAGCCTCTATTTTCATCATTCTTCTTCCCCTTCTAAAGTCTCCACTTATCCCGTAAATCATCCCAAATCCCCTTTTAAGCCTTTTAAATTTCCTTCGTTCGGCTTAAAACCCCTTATTCCCTTTATCGACTGCCCCTTCCGGCCTTAAAGTGCATTTAAAATAGGCCAAAAACCCACTTTCCTTCACATAATGCCCAGCTCCCTTTCGGCCACCCCCCGAACCGTTTCCCCACATGACCCACGCCCGAACTCAGCGCTTAAGGCCCGGTGCTAATCACACCCAAGGCTCTGGCGGGGCGTGTTTTCTTTACAAAGTCAGAAGCTCCGACGCGATGGTGTTATGGCCCTGTGGAGCGCGGGTGCACACCGCCGTCGATCTGCGCGTATCCGACGGTCCGCGGCAAGTCCTATCGCGCCCATCACCCCAATTCTTCCACCCCCTCCTCGATGCTCATCTCCACCGTTGATCGTTGCTCCGATTGACGGCCAGTCGCGCCTACCGCACCAATTGCAATTGCAAATTTTTAAATGTGTCACCCATCGCCCTCCCCGATTGCGATCCTCCGATCGTAATCTCCGTCGTCGATTTCCCTTGATTCGCCCATCCCTATTTCTCCCGTCCACCCTTTACCCCCTCATCCGTTCCTCTCCCCGCCCCATCGAGTCTCCACCATCGATCTCTGGCCCCAGATCGCACGGCCGGCGCTCAATCACACATCGCCAATCACAAGTTCTAAAGGTGTTACCCTCCGTCCCTTCCCGATTGGTGATCCGCCGATCCAATCGTGATCGTCCATTTAATCCGTACTCCGCCGCCCCACAATGTATCGTGAATTTTACCATTTCTCTTCATCGTATGTCCCTATTATCTCCATCAGATGATCCCAACTCGTCGATCTCCTCCCCCGAGATCCGATAGCTCACATTAAATCGCTCCGTCTGTCCCAAGTCCCACCATCTTCCGGTGCCTTCGGCGCATTCCTTCCGTACCCCCGGGATTTCTCGATGAGTTTATCGTATTGTACAGGATTGTTGTTGCATCGGGCGAACCACTCTAGGTTCCACAATACCAGCACGCATCCTAACGCAGGTTATTGCAGCGCAGTCGCAGCATCGTTGTCGAAGACTCGCCACGGCAAAAATAGAAGATTGAAGACAATTTGAGGATTTCGGCTAAGATTGATTATCAAAAGTCCGATCCTCCAAATTAAACTTAATTAAAGAAATCATGAAGATTCATATGCGAAAAGCTTCCATCATTACATCGTAGGCAAATCGATTCCTATCAACGAACATTCCGCCAACTGGTAAAGAATTGCCTTAACTCCACCTCGCTGAACACCTCAATTCATGATTTGGCCCTAGTGGCCTTTTACTCCATTTTAGTTTGTTACTTTAGTTCCCCGAGTGAATTCACCTTCCACTCCTACATTTTACTTTCCGTCGTAAAACCTTGTTTAATATTTTTTTTCAAAACGGTCGTGAGCCTAACCGTCAATGATGAGATGCCTCTATTCCTCATCATGATTTTGGTTATTTTTGATGGAGACCTCAATCTGATCTCTAGCACACGAGGAAGATATTTTTCCCAAAAATATCTTCTCGCTCATAAGCTTCGAGGCTTCTATATAAGCAAGAAACAAGAGAAAAACAGTTCCGCATTTTCCGAATAATTGGCCGTGAAAGAGTTTCTTGTATGCATTTTATTGAAGTCTTAATACAAATGTGAGGAGCTCCGTTGGGTCTCAACGATAAGGAGTTTTACCTTTAATGAGGACTCGGTCTCTCGATGCTTTATAGTTTGTAATTCGTCTTTATGTGATATAGAAGCTAGTCAAGCCTTCCCCCACTATTTCCATCCTTCTTGTATCATGCTCGGAATGAATGGCTCACCGGTTCTGGTATGAATTTATCACAATCGATACTCATGCTAAACCTCGTCTAGCGCTTTAAATATGGATCACCATGATATGTTGTTTCATTTTCAACTTCATCCACGTTTCTTCTATATTATGTTATGGGATGTTATTTTTTGAAAGCTATGGACATGTACGGATTCTTATTATCTTAAGCCCATCTCATGTTCGATATGTTTATGGAATTTCGTCTCATTAGTAGTTAGTATTCCATCTATATTTCTTTGGCATTAGCGGTGTCAAGTTCTATTTTCAATTCTATAAGGAATTTCAGAATCTGCCCTCCCGACAACAAGTTGTCTTCGAGTTGTCCGATACATTGAGGGCTGAGAATTCACTCTCGCTCTACAAAGGTTCCTTTCACTATGCCGAGTTTGTGAATATTCCGGTTCCATCTACATTGATCTTTCCCCGTTAAAACTGAAATAGAAAAAGAGCCTTGTCTCCGCTAATCGTCCTTGTTATATCATACTACTCCTTGCCATATAAGATGTCCCACCGGTCTTTCACAACTCAAGGTCATTTCTAGGATTGACAAATATCTTTCCGGCGCCTACGGGGACCCAAATTTTGAGAGAAGTTGAACTTCGGGCCTCGAAAAAAAACCTTATTCACTCTTCAAATAAGTGAGCATGGAGAGTTGAGAGTTGTGGTGATCTCACCTTGGCGACTCCACATTCATTTATCAGACAAATTTATCGTTACCCGGGCTCCTCATAAGCCACATCCAGGTCGACACGTCTCGGCCTCAAAGATACCTTCTGTGATCCAACGCAGAAGATCCTACATAGAAGGAATTGGAGAGAAAGACCATCACCCACATCGAGATCCCCCCGAGTTCTCTTTAGAACATTTTCGTCCTCCTCCTCTCAAGTTGCCCAAGTGCAAGGTCCCGACTCTACCGTGGAGATACCGATTACCACGTATAGTCCACCCCGGGGAGGTGTCCGAATTAAAGACGAAGCGAACCAAGGGATACCACATATTACCCCTTTCACCCTACTCATGAGGTCGAAGAGGTCAAGGAAATTATCAATTATCCGCTATTAACAACGTGGTTTCCGTCAACACCTCAAGTCGTTGTCCAATACATTCCTATCATTCATACTTCACTTCCACCTCCTCCTCCTTTACAAATCAAACTCTTGCACTACCTCCTCCTCCAATGGCCAACATTACCGGTTTCTTGTTGCGGGATAATTATGCCTCCCCGGCATTCCTCAAGTGTTGAATGATATGCCACAGCATCATCCTCAAGATATTACCGATTCAATGGGGAAAATGAGATTGAAGCTTCCAAAAATATCTCGAGGTCTTTGGATCTTTGAAGAGAACTTTAATGTGGAACACCTAGATGTATTCCTAAGACTGTTTAACATCTCTTGAAGGGTGGGCTGCAAATGGTCAAGACAGACCGTTCCATCACCACTGGGAGAATGGAGGATATTTTCTCGTAAAATGGGGAAAGAAATAAGATCACAAGATGTCTCATCGTAGTTTAACAAACTCAAGAAAAGACATAATGAAGGTGCCTTAACTTATTAAGAGATTTAACAAGTTGTATCTGAGCTTCCTACCGATATGAAACATCATCAAACTGCGAAAAGTTTAAGTTTAACATTTGGACTCGTAATTCGAAGCCCCCCGAGAGAAAGAAAGCCCGCGCCACCTTGGATGATGCTCAAACAGATGCACCAGAGGTTGAGGAAAACCTTTGCTTCAATCGGTAAACTGGGGCAACCGAACAAGATACCAGAATAAAGGAAAGAAGAAGACCACCTCTAGCCAAGACAAGAGACTCACCGATGATAGAATTGATAGAAATGAATGAAATGATTGAAGAATATTTCACAGAAGGCCGTACTTGAACTAGATAAGCAAGTATTCATCCTCCAAGAACTTCAACATTTCCAAACAAGGGTTACAACCCTCAAGACAAGAAACCACCCTTGCGTACATCGGTAAAGGGAACGTAAAGGAACAACAAGATCAAAATACACCCCATACTGAAGGTAAAGCAGATGGTCCTACCGAAGACACCACTTACGAGCAAGAGGAAGCATACCTTTCTTTTTTCAAATAGTATTTTGGTAATAGAATGTCCCCACAAGGAAGTGATGAAGTAGATATTCCATCACATGTAAGAAAGAGCGATGAGTAAGCAATCAAGATCCCGAGATCGATGACTACACCAAGCAATATCGATTTCATGAAGACAAGCGATGAGAAGATATGACCCCGATCTTCTTAGAAGAAACCTCACTCAGGATCAGGATTTAAGACACACCTCACGAGGAAGCATCTCGTCGAAGGACAACAAATTAAAGGACTCATAGAAAAAGGTGAGGCCCTTAACGAATCTTTTACCGCTTCGATCAAATTCTTCCTCTTCACAAGTGGTTATTCCCCCCCACCTCAAGTCACCATATGATGTCAAACCTCTTTTCCAAAGCAAAGAGTCAAAGAGATGTTAGTAGATATCCCCCTCCTCTCGTTCACAGCAGTGAGCTGAGAAATTCAAAATCCTACTCCCCAACCTAATTGTTGAAGCAAATTAGCATATCGTCCTGCGTCACATCCTTTATGCTTCGTGGCGTTACAGCACATATTCCGTACGCCTTGAACCTTCAAGAAGAACACGTGTGAGCTATCGGTTCACATGTTGAGGATCAGATGCTTATACTCCATTTTATGTGTCCTTAGTAATTCATGACCCATCAAGCGGTATAATTGCATACAGATCTGGGGAGCTTTCCCTATAACCTATTGCTCTTTACTCTCATTGTGGAAAACTAGGATTACAAATCACCCAACCACACAAGGACCTCTATTCATTTGATTCCAAAGAGTTGAATACTGGGTATGACTGGCTATTTGGTGGTCAGAATTACCTGTAATCCCGGCCGAAAAGTATGGTGATGGACATCGTGGTGAAGCAACATCCCAACTCGCTTCAAGAGTGTCACAGCCAAGGTCTGGGGAACTAAAATCAGGGTCAACTGTTGGACTTGGACCTAAAATATCATCCCACTTTTGTACAAGAGAGGAGGTTGTACTGTGAAACTAGATTTGTCAAGACGGTCACCAAGGTCGTACAAATCAGTTAATTCTCCAATTTATAGCAAGGAGGGAGATCTCTCAGTTTCCGATGCCGGAAGAAGACTGAAGAGTATGCCCAGAACCACTATTTTTCCAACCGAAGATCGTAGCAGGGGTCTGGTGAGAGCCAAGGAAGCGGTGAAATCGCACACTTCATTTTGAGATGGAGTTAAAAACCCGTGAAGGTGGCCGGGTTGGAGTATTATTGATTTCTCCACGGTGCCAATGGGTCCTCGCCTTTCAAACTAGAGTATGAAGCCACCAATATCGTGGTCGAGCATGAAGCACTTTCCGCGAAGTTACGAAAGCCGTGATATGAACATACAAAGCTTGTAAGGTTCGGGGAGATTTGGAACCGGTGGTTGTGGGCAAGTGAAGAATCGGGGGGGAGCCGAAAACCAAACATCCTAGGTTGAGGCTGCGGTGAGCCTGAAGCCAGGACCTCGTGAGACCCTGGGAATTTAACATTCGTGCTCATGCCCCCGGAGAAGAACAGAGCGTGCACTCTCAGCCACAGCGCATTTTCCATCCACCCTCAAAACCCCCTCCTAAGATATGAAATTGAGGTACTATAGCCATCAATCCTAGATAACATTAATACTGAAGGTGTTTGAGGATGAGGAAAAGTGAAAAATATTCTAAACAAGAGGGGAATTTCCTAACATGGAGATTGATGCTTGGGGAAGAAGAAGAGGTCGAGGGACATTTCGTAAAATAAATGGAAGAAAAGGTATCGCTACAAAGTTCTGCAATCAGTTGGCAACGTTATACCCCGAGACTAGTGCCCTTAGAAAGGTTTTAATGAAATCATGTCCCACCTGCAGCCTTGTCGAAAGTTGTGTAGGAAAATCATAGAAGATCTAACCTTGGTACTCATGCTAACCCCAAAATTGTGAAGTTAGTCCAAGAAAGTCCCAAAGGAGTATAAAGAGCTCTACCAGAATTTATTCCACTTCATACAAAGATGTGTTTGTATACCTATCAGACCTAAAACCTTCGATACGCATCATGCAACATGCACCCACCCAAGAGGGATGCGAAGCCACATAAAAAAAGCTAGTTAAGATAAATCCTTACTTATTTCACTCTGAGAAAGAACAAGGAAAACTGTTGAAGGTTGCAACCATTTGCAATATTGAAATATTCGAGGTAGCAAACCTGTCCCCCGTCCGGAAAAAGAGTGGAGAACAAGGCTATGTGTGGATTTCCGAAATTTAAACCGACATCCTTAAAGGATAATGATTCTCACTCTCCAAGATGACCACATCCCCGTGTTGGGTAGGAGCTTCTTGTATGTCGATGATGATGGATTCTTCCGGTTACGAACCGTGGTTGTACCTACCGTAAGATCAAGAAGATTGCTCTTACCACCCTCTTGGGGCATGGATACGCGTAGATGCCTTTGGGTTGACTCCCAACGTAGGGCGGCATTTTTCAAAGGGCCACACATTGCCTCGACAGAGCAAGATAAGTTTCTGTGGTAGTATATCTGGGATGACACCACCGTGTTATCAAAATACGATGCGTACACATCAACACTTGCGAGAACTGTTGCGTGCATAGATACCTCTTCCCAATCCATAGAAGTCATTGTTCGCATTAGAAGAGGGCAGATTTGGGGACATATTGTAAACCAAAGATGAAGAAACAGATCCTAAGAGAGTGCAGAAAGTTGCTAAAGCAAGAATTTCTTCCTTAAAATAAAAAGGAGGCAGTGTTCGTAAGCGTATTGGAATTTCCAGGAGTGTTTATGTTGGGAAAAAATACCGAGAGGGGTGAATCAAGATTAACGTATAACCCAAACTTTCTAATTTCTTTTTCCTCGCTTCTAAAAGGCATACACGCCACTTTCCAATCTTTTAATGCGTGGACATAATGCTGTATCCTTATGAAACCAGCGTATACACAGAGATTTAGATAAGCCACAATCACTTAAACCATTCCACTGGTCAATAATGAGCATTCAACAAGTAAAAGAAACATGTGCAATACCTAATAACCATCACACAGAGCATCACACATGAACACTCAGACGTAGTGGAAAACCCCAAGTTTCCGGGAGAAAACCACCGCCGGCAGCTTGCTCACCTTCTCAATATTTTATTATAGAGAAAACATGTTACAACATATGTGTCGGCGCAGTATCACCGCGACGTGTGCACCCACCGCGCCGTTTACCAAACCTCTCCCCGGAAGCGGGCTCCAACCCCTCGACTCGTTTACCGGCCCCCACCGGGAAGAGAGCTATGACCGATCTCGTTTACCAGCCCTCACTCGGAAGGGAGTTACTACCTTCCCGGACCGCCGCAACCCTTTTCTAAAGGACTCTACCTCGGGACCACGTTTCATCAATTTTCACACCGGATCCAACAACTTCAATAGAACACCACCGTGCCACATTTACCCATATTTTCACACCGGACCTTTCCATACTTTTAAGTTCACCAACAAATACTTATCAACACAAACATCGCATAATAGAACACAACAGTAATGCATCGATATTTCATCTTCGCTTCAAACAAAAACCTAGTTTTGCATAACACGCTTTTCCCTTTATCGATGTTGCGTATATACGCGCTTTAGTCCACACAAACCAAATATACCCTCGTTGGTATATTTCATTGCGCACACGCGCTTTTACTTCGCCGAAGTCACAGATATACGCTTTCTTCCTCCACAAAATGGGTTAGCGTATAGATCTTTAATCATTACGTAGCGAAGATACTTCATCGCATCGATATCTGCCTCGTATTCAACCCTTTACTTCGTACGTATGTTCGCCTATATGTTCGCCTCATCGCTGCATCTAGGCCTTCCATAAACAAACATCTAGTAAATACAAGTACATTTCAGATCTAGAAGTCCCGCTTCATCATTTCTTCATAAGTGCATCGAGATTCAGATCTATCAACAAACCTTTACCCTTCTATACGTATATACTTCATAGAGAAGTATTCATTCAAGTTCGTACATCTTGTTCTACTCTCATGATTTGCACAATGAATTTCTTCTCCTTATATATGATTACCTCTTTGTCAATACCATGAGCCCTTTTCAATACCATGGATCAAAACAATACCATAAGCCCAAAACTATCTCGGACTCGGGTCAATTTAAAGTGATCATTACCCAATTCAATGGGTTAATACCATGGTGGTTACCCTTGGTTTTGCACTTTTTGGATGCTTTTGCCCATACGACTTGGCACGTTCTTTTCTCAAGGCATACGCGATTTCTAGGCCACGACGCATACCAAGAGACATACTCTTTTCACTGCTTGAGTACATTCTCAAATCCTTTCGCGTCTTCCTCGTACACCGTAGAAACATCATATTTTCTTCATCGTAAACATATTCTCTCAAGCACAACTTCATCAAGTAAGTTGTCATCATCTTCACTGTGTGGTTTCCTTTCAAGTACAACACTCAACATCATATCATCAACAATCATCATATCACTTCGATTTACATCATTTAACAAGTCCATCAAGTCAAGCATAACTTTCCACTGTGTGGAGTGCCATCAAGGACAATACATGTCAACAGATTGCCTTCATCTTCATTCAGTTAGTTGCCATCAAGGACAACACTCGCATCATATTTCCTAAAGAATCTCCTTTGACTTGATGGCAACCACGATGGTGTTTGGTTACCACAACAGACAGATACCATGTCACCTCCCCAAATATGTCACATCATTACCTTCTTTATTCAAACACCATGCCACTCTCCCCCTTTGACATCAAGGGCAAAGGGCGGATCAAAAACCAACATTCTCCCCTTTCTCCTCATGTGGAAGAAATGGGGTCACAGACCGATATGTGGCCAAGTGCTGCTTCCCCCGAGTCCACGGAATCTCCAAACATATTTGTCAATGAAGTACATGACTTCTATGAACTTCCTATCACCAAAGACTCATACTTACATCAAATATCCAACCAAGTGGATTTACATATAAGACTCAAGTACCCAACCAAGTGGGTTTACAAAATTTGACTCAAATACTCAACCCAAGTGGGTTTGATAAAAATGACAAGTCCCCCTACATGACTGAAGGCTACAATTTTTAAGTATCATGGCCCCAACAAGACCTTTTCACCAAAATATAAATATGACCATTTATGACCAAATAATTTAAAAGTCCTCAAGAAAGAGAACATATTTCGTAACCATAATAATGCCAACACCGCATTATAGTCAAGAAAGATAATGCTCTAACTGTACAACCACATGGACCCTTTCATATGACTAAGGTCTTCTCATAGTTTCAGGAAAATTCCGAACATTTTCACCAACAAATCATCAAGGCATCTTCATCAAAATATTAGAAACAGATTTATGAGAATCGGAACACCACCAGAGATACCAACAAGACTGCAATTAGCTTGAAGAGAGCTTCAATCCAACCAAGAATTTAATGCAACAACCAACCATACGCGTTTTATGTGGCAGAACTCGCGTACATACGCGATCGTGTTTCCTCAGGAACCCGCGTATCCTAAGACACCTTCTAAATTTCAACCGTATCCGACTTTGTAAGGCAAAGACGTTGTTCGGGCCTTCTTTCTCCAGATATCGACCTTCCCCGACTGTTATATAATTTAATAGTGTAGTTGTGTCTTCAAGCGTCATCCAATGGTTGTAGCATAAGCCCATTAAAAGAATTAAGCTTTCGGATCTCGCAAAGATCAATACATTCTTTCCAAAAGAGATTACTTGCAATGTATCAGTATCTTTCGTATATGTGTCAAGCAATCATCCATGTGGTCCAAAATCACCATGATCTTCAAGATAACATGAAGTAACATATGTAGGCAAAAGATCTCAACCATAGCAACCAAACTCTATATGATCTAAACTAATGATATCCAACTCATCCACACAAAGATACTTATCAAGAACTAGGGCTCAAAATCTTATCATAATAATCCATGTACCAAAATCATCATTTGAGTAATGAGTATCACCAAGACCAAAGAATAAGCAAATACATTTTCAACAATGCAACCATTAGAATTCAACCGTTACCCCCCTAAACCAAAGGTTTCTTCCTAACTTCGCAACTGAGATACCTTCAACAAAGAAGTCATCAATAACAATCTCTCGCATGATCTGTCCTCATCTCTCGAACTATAAGACTTTCATCTCAAGAACGAATACTCTTCATTCAACAAGCAAACAAGACACATCCATAATCTTCAACATAAGACATTAAGCACTGTTATCATTATTTAGAACTCGAGAAAATACGCTCGTTTCGAGTCAACAACAAAATTATTAACAATGATCGATGTCTTCCAGCCTCCGCTTCCGTATCTTCAGCTATCGATAAATTCTCTTATCATCAATGCATACGCGGCCGTGCCGCCTAGAACTCGCGTGTACACGCGACTGGAGTTCTCAAAAGTAACCCGTATAGAAAGTGAAATATAGAAAATTTCCATCATCCTTCATTTCTTCCCCGAGCGCCTGTACCTTTTCGTACCGTCCTTTCCACACGATGCGCCCGTCGTGCTAAACATGTCCTATCAATCAAATCAACCATGAGAGTCATCATGCATTGTTTCTCAGACGATACATTACCAAATCTCATAATGTATCCCACATCATTCTCGTTACCAATCGAGAAGTAAGTCAGAGCGGATGATCGCGTAGGGTCAATTCCTACGTTTCCTATCGGTCCTCCTTCTTTTTCCAAATTTGCTTGAACTTTCTATTTGAGGCCGGAAGCTATCCACTTTCCTGACCGTTCTATCCCGCATTCCTTTTCTACATGTCCATACTTATTACAAGCATAACATCTCATGTATTTAAAAATAAGCATAAGAATCATAATGAGTATTTCTATTCTTCCTCCTTTTACAATCAGTCGCTTTGTGTCCATACTTGTTACATGAAACAATATCCCTTGAAGAAACCAAGAGTACCTTTCTATGTAGGAATTGTTTGTTTGAGGCTGAAATGATTCCGCTCCTGCAATTTGCCGCAACATGTCCATAATTATGACATTTAAAACATTCAACGTTTCGAATGAATTTCTTTGAGAATTCATGATTGCTGGTTGAGCTTTTGTCTCTTCGAACACTTCAGTTTTGCATTGAGCATCCTCCTCGACTTTTGGCACTTCCTTGTGAGCCAGATTCTCCTTTAACAAGCCTGCTGAAACCAAGACCATGTTTGATAGCGGTGGAGACCCTTGATTACTCGTAATATTGTCCAAAATGTTAGTACTGTCATGAAACCTCAAAAGTTTAACCTTTTCTTCTAATTTACCTTGAGAATATTTACCTCAACCTCCAAGGCTTCCGAGCATTGCTTTGTCATGCTTTCTTTCTTCTTCTTCTTCCATCTTCAACTTGATCCTTCGTATTTAGGATCTCTTCTTCAAATCCAATCTTCATTTCCTTCACATGTTTGTTGCCTCTTCATTCTTCTTATTTGATTTTTCCGCATCTTCGAGAGAGATGATTTCTCGCTTCAAGGCCTTCCTTCTCAAATGATTGTAGAGGTTCCTTATTTTTCTTGTGCATTTTGATGCTTCTAAATCTTCCCGAAGACAAATGATCGTTAGCCTTCAAGTCCTTCATTCTTCTTGCTTTGATTTTTCAAGATCATTTCAGATCTTTAATTCGATTGATGCATAAGTATGAAACTCTTTGATACTGGCCTTATCCGTTCATTCGCATTTCTATTTGATCTTTCATTTGTGAGATCATCTCTTTATAGATAGTTTCTTGCTTATTGTATGAACTTTTTAGTTCTTCTTCTTTAATCTTGAGAGCTTCTTCTAGATCCTCAACTTTACTTTCACTATCTTTACCGTTGTTTGCACAAAGAAGAGTATTACAAGTGGTCTTCTCCTCTTTTTCTTTCTTGCCATGAGTGCTTGCAGATTCGCCGGAATCGTTTCATCTTCTCTTCAATTTTTGCTATACATGATTTCTGAGGTATCTCCTTTCCTTGAGTAACCTTTCTTTTGCTTCTTAGCGATGAGCACTTTCAGATCTTTGGCTTTAATCTTTCATCTTCGATCGGACACTTCATCATCATCTTCTTTTGCATAATAACTCTTTCTCTTTTCAAATTGTTTCCCTTTACCATGCTTTTCATAAGGACATTTAGCAACATAATGACCAACTTTTCCACACTCAAAAACATTTTAGAAGGAAGCTTACCTTGAATCTTCCGCACTAGTTGGAGCTTTCACGAAATTTGCTTCTTCTTCATCGGATATATAGCCGGATTCTTTGACAACTTCCTTTTCCTTTCCTTTTGTAGATGCCTTAAACGCATATTCTCTTACTTGAGAAGGACCTCCTTGTCTCATTTCAAAAGCGCCGTAGCATCTAAGTGTAATTGAACAATAGTAAGCGCGATTGCGTATCTTGCCTTTCTTCAATAGCCGAAACTTTAGAGTCAAATTTTGAAGTCAAAGATCTTAAGACCTTTTCTACTCGCAGTAGTATCACCATGGTTTCACCCAAATTTCTCATCCGATTTACAATATCATCTAGACGAAGAAAGAAATCGGCAACACTTTCATCACTATGCATCTCTAAATTTTCATATATTCAATTCTAAGAGTTTGGAGTTTTGCACTTTTACCTTTGTGTCTCCTTCTTCATAGCTTAGAATGATTTTGTCCCATATGTCTTTTTGCCGAATGTAGTTGCATCACTTTGGCAAATTCTGATTCAGACATACTTCCAATAAGACATTCACTCGCTTTGGCATTGATTTCATACTTCTTCTTTCTGTACCGCATCAGTAGGAATACTTGCCGGGTATTGATAACCTTCTTCCACGATTGCCCATACATCCGCACCAAGACTTTGTAGATATGCTTTTGTACGTACCTTCCAAAATATCAGATTGCTTCCATTGAATAGAGGTGGCTTTATAGACATTACTCCTTCTTTGATTTCCCATTGCGACGGATCTCCTTTAAGCGATCAAGCTTCTCGCACAAGGACCCGCTTCGATACCAATTGTTGGGAAAAACATCGAGAGGGGGGGTGAATCAAAAGATGCACGTACAATCAAACTTTCACTTTTTCCTTCTTCTTAAAAGGCACAGCCGCCATTTTCTCGAATCCGTACCTTGCGTATATACGCGTATCCCCTTTATGAAACTAGCGTATACACAGAGATTTAGATAAGTCATTAAATCTTCACTTAAAACCATTTCATCATTTATTTATCGTATATTCAATAAGCAAACATGTGCAAGAAGTTAGAATGCACAACCATCACACAGAGCATCACACATGAACACCAGGATTTTTAGGTGGAAACCCAAGTCGGGAGAAAAACCACCGTCACAGTCAAGCCACCCTTCAATATTTTATTATAGAGAAAACATGTTACAACATATGAAGCCGGCGTTGTACTTGACCAAGACGTTGTGCACCCACCGCGCTCGCTACTGCATCTTCTCCCTGAAGGGAGCTCCAACCCCCTCGACTCGTTTACCACCACCTCGGAAGGGAGCTACGACCCCTCGATCTCGCTACCAAACTTTCACCTCGGGAAGGGACATTTACCCCCGACCGAAGGCTACAACCTTCAGCACCACCTGACCACGTTTCATCAATTTTCACACTCGGATCCAACAACTTCAATAGAACACCACTTCGTTATGCCACATTTCATCATATTTTCATACCGGACCCTTTCCATACTTAAGTTCACCAACAAATACTTATCAACACAACATCGACAGCGTAACACAGAAGAAATCGCATCAGATACTTTCATACCCCTTTGCTTCAAGAACCCTAGTTTGCATACGCGCTTTCCCTTTATCGATGTTGCGTATATACGCGCTTAGTCCACACAAACCAAATGATACCTCAGTTGTATATTTCATCGCGCATACGCGCTTTTACTTCGAAGCCGCGTATATACGCGCTTCCTCCACAAAATAATAGCGCATAGATCTTTAATCATTGCTGTAGCAGCATACTATCGTATCAGACATTCAAATTTCGCATTCAACCTTTTACTTCGTACGTATGTTCGCCTATATGTTCGTCTCATCACGCATCTAGGCTTCCACAAACGTATCTAGCAAATACAAGTACATTTCGTATCTAGAAGTCCCGCTTCATCATTTCTTCATAAGTGCATCATAGATTCAGATCCATCAACAAACCTTTACCCTTTCCATACAGACATACTTCCACAGAGAAGTATTCATTCAAGTTCGGGGACATCTTGCTCCCACACTCATAGTTTGCACAATGAATTTCTTCTCCTTATATATGATTACCCCTTGTCAATACCATGAGCCCCTTTTTCAATACCATGGATCAAAACAATACCATAAGCCCAAAACTATCTGGACGGGGTCAATTTAGGTGGATCATTACCCAATTCAATGGGTTAATACCATGGTGGTTACCCTTGGTTTTGCACTTTTTGAGCGCTTTTGCCCATACACGACTTGGCACGTTCCTTTCCGCGTGTATACGCGATTTCCCTTAGGCCAATACGCGTATACCAAGAGACATACTCTTTTTCATCATACTTTGAGTACATTCTGAAATCCTTTCTTCATAGTCTTCTGTACACACTGTAGAAACATCATATTTTCTTCATCAGGAACATATTCTATCAAACACAACTTCATCAAGTAAGTTGTCATCATCTTCATCAAGTGGGTTTCCTTTCAAGTACAACACTCAACATCATATCATCAACAATCATCATATCACTTCAGATTTACATCATTTAACAAGTCCATCAAGTCAAGCATAACTTCATCAGGTGGAGTGCCATCAAGGACAATACATGTCAACAGTCGCACGTCTTCATCTTCATTCAGTGGGTTGCCATCAAGGACAACACTCTGCATCATATTTCCAACAGTTTATCCCTAACTATGCCGAGATAGTTAGACATATAACTAACATGATGAAGAAAAATAATGAGGTAAAGTGGTCCCAGGAATCACGAGAGGCATTTTCCAGGATAAAAAATGCCTTTGTTGAAGCTCCTGTGCTAGCTGGACTAGACTACGCCAAACCCTTCATGATCTTTTCATTTGCATCACCTCATACAGTAGCAGGAGTTTTATTTCAGAAAAATGAAGAAGGGTATGAGCAGCCCATCGCTTTTTTTAGTCAGGTCCTCTGTGATGCAGAGATTAAATATAACATATTGGAAAAGCAGGCATATGCTCTGGTGAAGTCTCTTAAAGCATTCTGCATGTATGTATTGCAGTCCCATATCACTGCGTTTGTGCCTACAGCAGTTGTAAAAGATATTCTTATCCAAGGAGATAACGAAGGAAAAAGAGGGAAATGGATTGCCAAAATACAAGAGTATAAGCTAGACATCCGTCCTACCAAACTGATCAAGGGACAAGGGTTAGCCAAAATCTTGTCTGAATAAAGAAGAGAAAATGAGGAGTCTGAGAAGAAAGAAGAGCAATAGGGAGTAGAGATAGATACTTAGAAGATACATATGAAGTACCTCATCAGCCCGTGGTACAAAGAGATAGTGGAGTATCTTCTAACACTCAGCTACCTTCCTAGCTGTGATAAAGTTAAATACATAACACTAAGGTTGAGGTCATAGAAGTACGTGGTTGCCAATGGTCGGCTGTACTGGTGAGATCCCTCAGGCATTCTGCTCCTGTGTCTCACAGAAGACGAGGTTGAGAGTATAATGGCCGAATTTCATGAAGGAATCTGTGGGGGTCATTATAGTTGGAGGGATACTGCTCACAAAATCCTGAAGGCTAGTTTCTTCTGGCCCAAACTCTTTGGAGATGTGTTTGCCTGGGTTAGAGCTTGTGAGAAATTCCAAAGGTTTGTTGAAAGACAGAAGTTGGCACCTCTGCCCATGATCCCTGTTCATGTGGATGAACCATTCCAGCAATGGGGAATTGACTTTATCGGTGAAATACATCCTCCATCAAGTGGTCAGCATAAGTGGATATTAACTTCCATAGATTATTTCACTAAGTGGGTGGAAGCTATACCTGCAAGGAATGCAACAGATGCTATGGTAATGAAATTTATGGAAGAAAATATCATATCCAGATTTGGCTGCCCTGCCAAGATAGTGACCGAAAATGCACAGGCCTTTAAGTCCGCAAAGTTTTTCAGTTTCTGCCAGGAGTATAACATTGCGCTGGGCCACTCGACGGCCTATTAACCACAAGGAAATGGCCTGGAAGAGTCTTCAAATAAAACCCTGGTGAGGACACTGAAGAAGGCTATCAACGAAAATAAAAAAAATAGGATTCCCAGTTGAAATTCACTCTTTGGGCCAACAGGATTACCAGCAAGAGAACAACCGTGAAGTCCCCATATGAATTAGTATATGGGAGGGCAGCAATATTCCCTATACAATTAGCCTTACCAGTGGCCCGATTCATGCAAGAAAGTCAAGAAGAACCTGATGCTGTGACCAGGCGAATAAATCAGCTGGTGGAGTTAGAAGAAACATGGAACCAGGTAAGTCAGAGGCTAATTGAATATCAAGAGAAGATGAAGGACATTTTTGATCAGCATGCCAAGGATAGGAAGTTGCAGGTTGGGGATTTAGTGCTCATATGGGATATTCGAAGAGCCGAAAAGGGGAAACATGGTAAATTCGACCCACTGTGGTTCAGCCCTTTTAAAATTGTGGAACAAGGGGGAAACAACACCTTCAGGTTGGAAAATTTACAGGGAGACTTGCGCGATGTCCCTGTAAACGATCAGTTCCTCAAACCTTGCTTCCAGTTCTGATTCAGGCCGAGAGAGCCTGATGTATCATACTGTACATTAGTTTTCTGTTTTCATCTTTGTTTGAATGATGTGTGTGTCATGATGAATCATGAAGAGGAAAATAAAAATTACTGAAGAGTGGTGTCCACACAGAATATTAACAGGTGGTCTGCGAAGTTATTGACACACCCAAGGATGAACGTGTCGTCCCCAGGTGGAGCCAATGTTGATCATATGGTTAACATTCACTGCCATTCCCAATTTTGAAGCCTCTCTGTTTGTGAAGAATAATGCCCAAAAGGCCCCCTTTTCCCTCTTATTTCATTCCCTCTAAGCCTCTGTTTTCATCATTCTTCTTCCCCTTCTAAAGTCTCCACTTATCCCGTAAATCATCCCAAATCCCCTTTTAAGCCTTTTAAATTTCCTTCGTTTGGCTTAAAACCCCTTATTCCCTTTACCGGATGCCTCCTCTAGCCTTAAAATGCATTTAAAATAGGCCAAAAACCCACTTTCCTTCATATATCAGGCCTAGCCCCTTTCGGCCAGCCCCCTCGAACCATTTCCCCACATGACCCGTGCCCAGAACCGAGTGCTTAAGGCCTGGGTGCTAATCGCAATCAGAAGGTCAGAGTAGGGCACGTTTTCTTTGCAACGTCAAAAGCTCTGACACGATGGTGTTATGGTCTGTGGAGCGTGGGTGAAATACCCGTCGTCGATCTATATGGATCTGACAGTCCGTGCAAGTCCTGTCGCGCCCATCACCCCAATTCTTCCACCCCTCTGATGCTCATCTCCACCATTTATTCGCTGTTGGATCGGACGGCCATCGCACCACCGCACCAATCGCAATCGCAAATTTTTAAATGTGTCACCCACTGCCCTCCCTGATTGCGATCCTCCGATTGTAATCTTTGCCGTCGATTTCCCTTTGATCCGACGGCCCTTATTTCTCTCGCTCCACTCCTTTACCCCTCGTCCATCTCCCCGCCGATTGGGTCTCCACCGTCGATCTCATCCCAAATTAGACGGTTGGTGCTCAATCGCGCATCGCCAATCACAAGTTCTAAAGGTGTTACCCTCCATCCCTTCCGATTGCAATCCGTCGATCCAATCATGACCGTCCGTTTGTTCTAGATCTACGGCCCACAATGTATCGCGCATTTCACCATTTTTCTTCATCGAATGTCCCTATTATCTCCATCAGATGATCCCAACCGTCGATCTCCTCCTGAGATCCGATGGCTCACATTAAATCACCCTCTGCCTTAACCGGGTCCCACCATCCCTCTAGGCCTTCACAACATTCCATTTGCCACTCCCTGGATTTCTTGATGAGTTTATCGTATTGTACAAGATTGTTACAGAGTGATGAATTCACTCTACGTTCCAAAATCATGGTCACTGTGATTCAGAACACAGAGAGGTTATTGTAGCAGCAGTCAGAGTATCAGTGTCGAAGACCCACCACGGCAGAAACAGAATATTGAAGACAATTTGGGGATTTCGGCTAAGATTGATTATCAAAAGCCCGATCCTCCAAATTAAATCAGAATTAAAGAAAATCATGAAGATCTACAAGCAGAAAAGCCTCTACTACCACATCAGAGGCAAATCAATTCCTATCAGCCAACATTCCGCCATTTGTGACAGTGACCGCCTCAACTCCACCTCGTCAGTGAAAATCGTCAATTCATGATTCGTCCCTAGTGGCCTTTTACTTCCATTTTAGTTTGTTCAAAACAGCTGTGAGCCTAACTGTCAATCATGAGATGCCCCTATTCCTCATCATGATTTTGGTTATTTTTGATGGAGACCTAAATATGATCTCTAGCATGCGAGGAAGATAATTTTCCCAAAAATATCTTCTCTCTCATGTTTCTGAGGCTTCTATATAAGCAAGAACTAAAGAGAAAAACAGGTTCCAGATTTTCTGAAGAATTGGCTATGAAAGAGTTTCTTGTATGCATTTTTTTGAAGTCTTAATACAAATGTGAGGAGCTCGTTGGGTCTCAACGATAAGGAGTTTTACCTTTAATGAGGATTCTGGTCTTGATGCTTTATAGTTTGTAATTCTGTCTTATGTGATATAGTTTAGCTGTTCATTTCACTATTTCCATCCTTCTTTTATCATGCTCTGGAATGCGAGTGGCTTACTGGTTCTGGTATGAATTTATCACAATCGATACTCATGCTAAACCTGTCTAGCGCTTTAAATATGGCTTAGTCATGATATGTTGTTTCATTTTCAACTTTATCCACGTTTCTTCTATATTAAGTGCTATGGGATGTTATTTTTTGAAAGCTATGGACATGTATGGATTCTTATTATCTTAAGCCCATCTCATGTTCAGATATGTTTATGGAATTTCATCTCATTAGTAGTTAGTATTCCATCTATATTTCTTACACAACATGTCGTCTAATTTTCAATCTCTGTAAAGCATTTTTAGAATCCATCCCTCCTTACAGCAAGTTGTCTTTGAGTTGTCTGATACATTTATATTGAGAATTCACTCCTTGCCTCTGCAGTGTTCCTTTCATTATGCTGAGTTTGTGAATATTCTGGTTCCATCTACATTGACCTTTCCTATTAAAACTGAAATAGCAAAAGAGCCTTGTTCTACTAATTTTCCTTGTTATATCATACTTCTCCTTGCTATATAAGATGTCCTAGGCACTGGTCTTTCACAACTCAAGGCTATCTCTAGGATTGGCAACACATTGAGTAGCTCTTGGAAGGTTTTGTGCTTCTTCTCCACTATCTGGCATATGGCCAAGCTCCATATATCTTTGGTAGCGTAAATCCAGTGAGGGTTTCATTGTCTAAGTGAGTTGCAGCAAGTGGAACACTAGATCTGTTCAGATCTAGCTTATATTGGAACCTCTTCTCAGTGAGCGTGTCTTTTAAACTCCTGGAAGAGTGCATCCATCAGTTGAGCTCCAGTTTCAGATCTTGGCACTAGGCCAAAGTGTATACTATCATAAAATGTGCAGTTTCTCTCCCTGATCTACGTAAATTTTGTGGAGCAGCGTTTCAGAGGTTTTGGCATTGTTTCGAAGATAAGATCTCTGGTGTAAAGGAGCTCTCCTTGCACTGTGGTGATCCATGGATGGGCCAAAAAATCCATGTATGTTTCAGATCTGATTCATTCACTAAATTATATGCTTTAGGTTTTCTAAATCATTCTATAGATTTGCTACAGTAAAACTCAGACCTACTACGGTACTTTCATGTATTGCTGAAATCCCCAAGGGGAGTATAATAAACAACCTCTTTGGCTTCCAGATCTTTAATAGATATGTATGTTCATGCATAGATCTATTCTAGATCTAAGATATAATAAATCAGTGCTTCATTCTTCAGAAAATTACACTGTCTATCTTTCTTGGCAATTTCCAGTGTTGCAGCACCTCAATCTTGAGGGTTTATCCATGTAAAATCTCTGTTTTTATCTTGCAAATGCATAAGTCTTGCCCCAGCTCTAATTTAATGATTTTCTAAACATATTGCATCTAATCCCTTCAGAAACTTACGCTGCTTTAGCTTCAGAAAATTCTGCATACATTAAGTCATGGGAAATGAGGGTTTTTAAGCCTAGTTGGGATTGGAGGAACTGTTTAATATAGATAGGATCATTTGGTTGACCTGAAATTTGACATGGGAGTCCTAAATGACCTAAGCTAAAATAACCTACCACCATTTTCCTTATTTTTACACAGATTACTGAATACACTCATTTTAGGGCATAAATCACCACTTTTCCCCATCCTTTGTTAGTAGAATTAATCTTAATTCTTGCTGCTGAGGTATTTTTAAACACATATCAAGGATATTATATCACGTCTACTCCATTATTATGTTTTATACTGCTGCAGCCCTTCACTGGGAAATTTTCTGAAGACAACTAGGTGTGGGAGATCTGTTTAACCAACCTAGAGTGATTTATTTTGAGCCTCCTCTTGGATGTCGGTCTTAGATACTCTGATACAAGGGATCCAAGGAATGGTATTGGCTGTTCAAGAACACATCCCTGAAAAATGCATTTTTCAGGCTTGTCTTGCTGAGTAGTCCAAATTTGGAATATTACAACGGTATCAGAGCATGATCTCTGGCTCAGCCTGTGAGATCAAACTATCAAAAGCATAAAAAGAAGAAGCAGAGATCAAGATGGCCAGACTGACAGAAGAAGAGATCTCCTTACTTCTCTTTCAAACTATGAAAGACATTGAAGAAGATATTGAACAGATGGAGGAATAAAGATGCAAGGAAACTCCTAGAGGGTTTCAAAGAGAAGAAAGATGCAGTGAGCTCCAGAAATAGGAGATTAGAGAGCTGGATAAGATGATATTTCCCTCATCATGTTTCAGATCCATGAAGGACCTCCCCAAGGAGGATGAGAAGATAGAAGAGGAAGGCCCCTACACTTCCTATTCTCATCAAGGAGACACAAAAAGAAGCAGGAGAAAGACTCCATATTTTGGAGGAAAGAAGGAGGAGAGGCTCTCAAAGCTTCCTCTTAGATCTAAAAAGAACATCATTAAAGATCTCAAGAAGATCAGGAGGGAGATGTATAGAGAATCTCCAAATGAGTTTGAAGATGCATCAAACTCTAGATTTTCACACAGTGAGTGTGAACATGCAGCCACACACTGTGATGTACAGCGCATTCAGAAGCTCAGATCTGCCATGAGGAAGATGGGAGAGAAAGAAGAAATGACTAGGAGAAAAAATCTTAGTGACTTCTTGAAAGAAGATGAGTCTCAAGCCCTGAAACTCGGAAATCAGTTTGGTTTTTCAGAGTATTGCAAGGCCAAGGTGAAGAGAAGAAATCATAGTGATAGATTTACTATATCTACCTTCGAAGGATCACCTACAAGATTAACCAAAGAATGGGTGGAAGAGCTAGACACCTTCCTACAACTGCACCAAGTACCTGAAGAAGAATCCATCCGAGTTGCAACACTACACTTGAAGGGTAAGGCCTATGCTTGGTGGAAATTTGAGTTCCTTCCTTTCAGAAATGTAAATACTTCAACTTACATAATTTTCACTAAGGCATTAGTGAAAAATTTTGATAAGAAAGTTCATGGGACACCTATGATGAAGTTAAATGAGAAGGCCCAAATAAAAGCCCTGCATAAAAATGAAAATCCATTTCAGAGGCCCATGGAAGAGGCTGAAAACCTGCATCATGCCTTGTTAGAGGCAAGATTTCCCTCCCACACCTTTGAACAAAAGAACAGAGAGATCTCTTCTTCAAAGGTCGATCCTATCATTGGGAGGCTGCCCAACTTTGTTGCAAAGATAAAGGGCAACAACACTGTCAAATATAGACTTGATCTAGCACCTCAAGCAAAGGGAGGAGGAGCTTTTGCTCCAACAAGAGGGATTCTTGTGGCATGGCAAGAAAATCCCCAAGATCTCATGTATGGAGATCAAGGCACATTTCATGATCTACATGTGCCATCGATGAGAAGGTGTATAACCATGGAGACACAAGGATGAGATAGGGAAGAGAACTAACCTCATTCCTATCCATTGCAGGAGGGTGATGCACCTAAGAAGGTGATTGGATAGTGTAGTGGAAGCATGGAGGGTCTTCTCCATTCATATGTTCAGTCACCTCTTGTTGATGATGTCTCATTGCATGGAGACATTTCACCAAGGAGACCATTGGATCAGCAAAGGAGGATGAGTGCTTCACCTGTTGAGGCACCAATCATTGATTTCATAAGAGTGGAGGCCTTGGAAGGTCTTGATATAGCACTGAGAGTCTTGGGTAGGCTCAAGGAGGAGAGAAGCATTCTCTCAACATCATCCACACCCACTCTCATTCCAGTTTCTGCGCTGTGGCAGAAAAAGCAAGGGAAGGATAGCAGCCTTCCCACTTACACATTTGGCATGGGAGCTGTCTATGCACATAACTCTTTGGAAGATTTAATACAGTCACCTATCTTCTCTACAAGGATGGAAGGGGACTCATCTATGAGCTGCTCCCTTTGCATGAGCAAAACTTATGGTAAAGGTATTGATTTTGATTTATCTAATGTATGTATTCATCTCTTAACCATATATGTGCAGGATGTTGCTCCAAGGAGGAGCATTCTTTCTTTGAGGATGCATGGTCTACTTGAGGCCATGAGCATTATTGAGGACCACTACCTAGGAGGACTTGGGGAGGAATTTTGTTTTGGAGGACATACTCACATTGCCTCATCCATCATTCACTTCCTCCAAACTTATGAGGAGATTGGGGTAGCAATCAAGTGGTTGAGAGACCACACATTTTTTCAATCTCTGTTGCAGCTGAGAGTCAAGCTGCATTGGTTACATATGAGGGACCATTGTCCTTCACATTTGCCACATAGGGCAGCCAGCATGATTCTCATTTTGGCTCCTTATGCTGCTATTGTTCCTATTCTTAAGAGGAGCATGTGTGGGAGAAAGAAACATGGGCTGGATGTGTCCCTTGGGGGGAGAGAAGCCCCATATTTTTTGCAGTTCATGCTCTAAAGGGAGCATGAGAGATGATATGTCTGCCACAATCACACATTTTTTTCTTCAGGAGGCAAGCCATATGATTTGGGATATGCCTCTCACTGATATTGGAGAGGATTCTTTCTATGAATTACTGAGCTAGGAGGTGATCCATTTCCTTTGGATGATAGCATGGAGATCCCCAAAGAAGGAGGGGAGATTTCACAGCACTCACCTTGTCAATTGCTTGAGGACAAGCAACACTTTTGGAGGGGAGGACTGTAATATTCCTAATTAGCCCAAGCTAATAGGAATATTTAAATTTTGTTTTATTTTTCATTTATGAATAAATGACTAATGGAGGACATGTAAAAATCCTTAGATCAGTGAATAAATCAATGCTCAATGTAAACAAAGCTATATCTGAGCCATTTGCATAAAATCAACTTGCATGTGAAAATGGATTGAGCTATTTGACTGGGTCAATGGGACCAAATCACAACACAGTCCAGGTGCATTGAACCTCCTAGTTGATCAACGCAGTTCTAGAAGGAGGACCTCATGTGAAAGGGGTTAAGTGATTCAAGGTGGTTTAGGGTTTGGCAAAGCCCTCATATTATAAAAGTAAGGAGAAGGAAGCTAGAGAAGGTTGTTGAATGTATTATGATTTTGGGAGAATTATGTCTGCTTAGACAAATTCTAGTTCTCTGGGTTGTTTATGAAGAGACTATTGAGGATCTCCTGTTGGGGGTTCTCCATCCTTCTATTGAGTAGATCTTGGAGGGTTTTGTGCTTATTCTCCACTATCTAGCATATGGCCAAGCTCCATCTCTCTTTGGCAGCGTAAATCCAGTGAGGGTTTCATTGTCTAAGTGAGCTGCAATAAGTGGAACACTAGATCTGCTTAGATCTAGCTTATATTGGAACCTCTTCTCAGTGAGTGTATCTTTTAACCTCCTGGAAGAGTGCATCCATCAGTTGAGCTCCAGTTTCAGATCTTGGCACCAGGCTGAAGTGTATACTATCATCAACTACGCAGTTTCTCTCCCTGATCTGCATAAATTTTGTGGAGCAGTGTTTCATAGGTTTAGGCATTGTTTTGGAGACAAGATCTCTGGTGTAAAGGAGCTCTCCTTGCACTGTGGTGATCCATGGACTGGCCAACGAATCCATGTATGTTTCAGATCTGATTCATTCACTAAAGTATGTGCTTCAGGATTTCTGACTCATTCTGCAGATCTGCTACTGTAAAACTCAAATCTACTCCGGTACTTTCATGTATTGCTGAAATCCCCAAGGGGAGTTGTTGAAGCCTCGAAAATCGTTGCTTCAAACATTGGGGGAAAACCACCCGGTCAGGACCTTAGGACAACTCCTTTTCCATTTGGTGTGGTGGCTCTGACTGGATTTATAGGACCAGTTTCCTAATAACAAATGGATTGGTAATGGAATGATTGTGTGAATGGATGATGGAAATAAATGACTGAACTAATCTATTTAATTTAATCTATAACTTACAAATAATTCTAAAACTAACTCGGGTATTCAATATGAATACAACTTAAAGATTGTTTCAATCAAATTAATAAACATGAAAATGTATTATAATTTAATTGAAATACGCAGTATTAAATATTGATAACTCTATTTAAGAAATTAAACAGAGCTATAATAACACATTGCATTCATAATTATATATATCATTTGCATATACTATGATAGATGAATATTTCTACACATTCAAAATGATATGTATAAAGAAATATTTGTAAAGCAAGTACATATAAATGATAGCAAATTCAAAGAGAATATCTCATGACATAAGAAAACGTGTTTTGGAACCACACTGGTTGGTTCGAAACGCGTCGACCTCATTCTTTTGCATGTGATTATTACCGAAAGAATTTCTACTAATAAGAAAAATAACAGTAAATTGATAGAAATACCAGATTCATCTTGTTATTTTTCCTCATGCAATTCAATATCTAGATCCAGTGCTTCAATGTAAAACAAAATCCAAGGTACAGAAATGCAATTCTTAGAGATAATTCGCCATAAACCACAAGATGTGATCCTTTATAAAAATAAATAGTCGATGGAGTACAAAAATGTAACATCCAAGCCAAAATATTACAAACTCAGGACCCCTTCTCAAATGCACGGAAGGGGTTTGAATAGGAAATTAATAAAACAAAATAACTAAAACTATTGCTACAATCTGTCATCGGAAATCCGGAAATAGACTTGCAATATTAAAATGAAACAGATTCATTGATTTTCTCTTGCATTCAATGTGTCGAGATGGCAGATTTTGAACATATATTTGACCTCTGCTGGATGAATTAGCCTTGAATGCAACTGAACAGTATACGTGACATCAGAAAACTCTGGAATGATGCAATTAATGGCATTGGAAAGGAATTTAATTGCCATTTTCTGAATATGTGGCTTGATTAGATATGTCCACATGATATCCCATGAAATTCCCTGAAGTTTGTTAGTTTGTTGATTCTTGTTGACTAATTCTTGTTTCCACCTGATATCAGTCTCTTTTACCTTTGGTAATTTACCTGGAATACAATCTGAAATTAAATTGGTGGCATATAAGCTATCATTAACCAACTGTGTTATATTATTCATCATAGTTTTGGCTCTTGATGTGGCTCTTTCTCCTTTGATCAACTGTTTTTCCCATTCAAAAAACAGAATTTCTTTGTGCCTTTCCTCAATATTAAGAAGGTTTGCATTCCTTCCTTGCTCCGAGTCTTGCCATGAAAAAAATTTAGAATTTTTCTCATCTGCATCGTCAAATTCAAATCTGAGGCTAACTGCTTCATCTATAAGAGATGATGTTATTTCACATAAGGGCTCAACTTGTGCCATATTTTGACAGAGTTCATTCAACTGCTGAGACAATAGTTTATTTGTTTCAAGAGCTTCAGTTTTAAATTGGTCAATTTTAGAATAATCCTTAAATTTTTCCAATCTTGCTTGGAATATTTTTTCTTGCTCAACTTTAGCAGTTTTCTCATTTTGCAGTAGGGTCTATAATTTTGCCACTTCTTGAGTTAATGCTGTTGCTTATTCAAAGCTTGTTGATCAAGTTTTTTCTTTTCAATTCCAAGTTTCTCTTCCAAATGTTTAGCTCTGAGTCCTTCTTGCAACTTTTGCTCCAATTGCATTTTTTTTTGCTGATTTTCTCTTGCTTGTTCCTCCAGCATAGCTATCTGTAAGTCCTTTTGTTTCATCATTTGGGTGACTTCAGAAGCTTTTTCTATAGTGGCTGCATTATAGGCACCTGCATATTGTGAAAATTTGGTGAGATCCTCTAAAGGATTCACCTCAGTATTCTTCCAGACAATGTTCATAAATTCAACTTGTGATGTTGAAAGTGACTCGTGATCTGTTCTTCTTATCTTCCTCTGTTTCCTGACAACAGCCCTATGCTTAGGACTATAAAATATATCTAGAGGAGGAATTTCTTCTACTTTCAACACAATTTCTTCTGTAGGGTGCTCAGGAATAATCTCCATATCTTGATCTCTCAGAATGTCAACTTGAGGATTATTTTGTGACCCTATTTGCTGAGAAAATTTTTCATATTGACTTAGCAAATGGGAAGTAACAATAACTTCAGCAGAATCCACCACTTTCTCCGTGGTATTTTCTCTTTCAAATTTATTATCTGGTTTATTACTCTTATCTCCTTTTCCAGTCTGTACATTAGCTTTGCTGCCCGTACTTTCTTTTTCTGTCTGAACATTGAGTATGCTAGCTGTATTTCCTTTCTCCGTGTTTACATCAGTTTTGCTGCCAGTGTTCTCCTTTTGTACATCAGGTTTTCTTCCTGTGCTTTCCTTCTCAGTTTGTACATTGAATCTACTGGTAGAAACTTCTTTTCTTGATTTGTTAGCTACATGCTCCTTTTTCTTCTTTTATGTTTCTATATTTTCAGATTCTTGCAAAGGAATTTTTTAACTGGTCAAGAGGAGCTTTCAACAGTCTCTAATTTCTAAACTACATGAATTTATTCATATCCTCCTTTTGAAATTTGGATTTAGCCAAGTCATAAACTTGGGAAAATTTATCAATAGAAACAAATAAATCATCAAATTCATCGAGATCATGCTCAAATCTAGTGATTTGAACCGAAGTGGTGAAATCAAATGCTACTTTCTTCGGGTCATACAGCCTGCCTGGGATTGTTGCGAGCTTAACATCCCTTATTTTAATGACTTCCTTCTTGACATGTTTGAAGTCATTAAGAGTGTAATTTCCACAATGAAAGGGAAAAGTAGGCCACATCAATTTCTTGTTATTCTTTAGACATATTGACATACCTTCTACTGTTAACTGATAAGAAATTTCTTGGGCTAATAGTTTGTCAGGAACATATAGGGGTAAGATATAGGGCTCCACAATGCTTCCAAAAACTCTGATATAGGTAAATCTCTCTTCTCTGAACTAGTAACCAATCAGGGATATATCATTCTTAGCTTTTTCAGAAAGTCGGGGAGGAAATTGGTCAAAAATGGTTTGATAGATAGGAATTAGAAAACCGTCAGAAATTCTGTATACGTGATTTTTAAAATGAACCTTCCACAAGTACTTATGGTAAATATGTATAGGAAAAGGATCTTGGGGGGTCCACTTCCAACCTAGAATGGGAAATTTTGAATTGAAACATAGGGCATCTAAAATGTAGGCACAGAAATGAAACGGGGTTGTATTTCCGGTATCTTTATCCTTTCTATATTCTAGGATTCTATTAGAGATCTTGTCTGAAAGGATAACTGACCAGTCCATGATTTCAGAATTCACAACAGAATGAATCAAGGGTACCAATTGTATTGAAAATCTTGCAGAATTATCATTTCCGAAAATCCTACACATCATTGAGGCAGCATAACAATATGGGGGTGCAAGAGACTCCACAGAGTACATACCTGATGCTTCATTTTTATGTTTCTCTAGAGCTCTTCTCCATTCCCTAATTGGTTCTGACTGAGTCTCATTTCTTGCAGCGAAATACTTAATGAAGGCTTTTTTATAGAATTTCTGAGGGTCTGGAAGATGGTACATTGCCTTTATATCCTCTACTCTGAAATACCCAAATATTGTTCCCGCAGTTGAAATAAATGTCTTATTTTTTATGGTGAAATTGTCTATCACCCATCGAATTACATCATAATAGGGGAAAATGTTTGCCTGAGCTGCAATTCTGTGAAGGAATGAATTTGCAAGCGCTTTGAGAGGAGTCTCAGAATCAGAATCTGAGTCTTCTTCATCTGGTACTGTCACCTTCACCTCAGGGACCTTAGGGTTTTCTCTTTCAATCAAGTTATATACATATTCCCAAGAAATGTTTCCAAGACCCTGGCATGATGTATCTGTAACCAACTTAATTTTGGCTAGTTTTTCTTTTGGTACTATGGTAATAGCAACGGTTTTTTCTTTCTTAGATCTCTTAGACATTTTCTTGTCTGATATCGTTTCGCTTGCTCGGCGAAAAAGAGGATTGGGTATTCTATGGTTCTGCAAATGAGAAAAACTTTCAGATGCGCTAAAATGAATTAAGGAGAACAACTATATGAAAATATTTGTTCAATGATTTCAATTTATTAACTCCGTGTTTAAACTTAAATGCTCTCTATGAGAGTCACACTCATGAATTCAAATTAGAATCAATCACCATAATTCGTTTGATTTTCTAATTAATAATGAACGTATAATCAGAGATCGGAAATTTTGAAATGTGAATATAAAAATTTCCTTTTGAATTTTCTAATTGCAATGAATAAATAATATATGCGCAGTGTAAAATAGAGATAAAATAAATACTAAGTATCCATTGCATCGGGGGTTTTCAAAAGGGACAACAAATAACATCTCATGATCTCTGCCAATTTGCGATTGTGATGATGGTGTATCACATCAGCTCTTTCCAAAGGAAATAAGTTGTAAATGATATCTACCGATTTGCGATTGCGATGATGGTGGGGTCCATCGCATTGGAATTTTATAGAATGAATGAATATGATGTTGTTCCTCCGAAATGTGATTGCGATAAATCGCATTGCATTGGAGTTTTGTAATTGACTGAATGAATGGTTTTATTTTCATTTTGCGATTTGCGATTTGCGATGGGTTACATCGCATCGGAGTTTATAAAACAAGTACATGTAACATTGCTCCTTCGAAATGCGATTTACGATAAATAACATTGCATCGGAGTTTTGCAAAACAAATGTGAAACTTTAAGATTCCTCCGATTTGCGATTGCGATTACTTTATCATATCGGACTTATTCAATATGAATACTTTTTTCTATGTTGATGCGATAAAAGACTTTATATTTCATCGGATCGGAAAATTTCAATGTTGCATTTGTTTATATACACTTGTGATATGCGATATGCGATATATGCTTTTCTAAACAATTAACCTTTTATTGTTTTATTCAAAATGATCGGATTTCCTCAAAGTTTTTTATTCCTATCTTAAAAAGAAAGGGGACCTATTTCTAAATGAAATTTATTCTAAAATTTTGAAATGGTGAGGGTTGTTGTACCATACAACAATTGGCGATTCACTGGAAGAAACAATTATCTCTAAAAAAATAAAATGAATACTATATTTGTAGTAAGTAAAAATTTTAGAGATAATGAAAACAATCTTAGAGAAATTTTAAATAAAATCTAACTCGGAAAATTCATAAAAATCACTTACAATTTCTTTCTAATTCCTCAAAAATAAAAACATTTATGGGTCTTCTCAAACCTTGATTGGTTGATAATAATAAAGTGGGGGGCTCCTCCAATTTTAGCTGTTATGTTTTACTCTATTGTCATAGGTATTGCCTCTACTGCCCGCAAACATTCATAGTCTCGACAGGGTTACCTTTTAACCATCAACCATTCATTGTCCCATCCATATAAGATCATGATTCTTTAAAAGATAAATTCACAAGACATTGTATCTTATGTTTTTCTTCTTTTTAATTTAATTTAAAAACCATTGTTCTGGTTTAGTAGCCAGTTGATAATAATGCCACTCACTAGTTGTAATTAAACTGAACAAGTTGGCTCGTGATGAAACCCCTTGTCTTATAATTATAAGCCATTACCCTGTTTTGGTATGCAGTGCTGGTAATGTCATTTTTATTACTTCTTATGATCATGGTAAGCAGGCTCGTGATGAGACCTCTTATCTCTTAATTTTGACATATAATTTCTTAGAATCACATTCTAAAAAATCACAAGCTTAATGGATGGGGTGAAATGATTTTATCCTTAAGAATCAATGGATGACAAATTTCAGAGTTTTTTTGAATGCAAAAGCTTGGAAAAGTCTTTAATTTTTATGGATAACCTTTCTCTGCTTAATAAACTTATAATGATTTACATTTTTCTCAAGTTTTCAAAAGATCATGCAAATGTTTTGAACAAATTTTCAAAGTTTAACATTTTATTTTAAACTATCCAAAACTGTAATCATTTCTATAAAAATCCTTATTTACATAAAATAAGTATTTATAATATTTTCTCGAAGATATTTTGAAATAGTAAAAAGTCAATTAAAGACTATTTAACAACCTTATTTACAAAACAAACAAAAATTGCAGAAAGGAATATGTACAAGTAAGAAGGGGTTACCTCCTTAAGAAGAGAATTTCTTTAAAATAAGCCCATTTACAGGAAGAGATTCTCTCTTTCCTGTTAAATCTTGTAGAATGAATGTATATGAGCCTATATTTTCAGCAATATGAAATGGTCCAAGCCACATCTTTTGAAATTTGGTATGCTTGCCTTTATCTTCATGTGCTTTATCCCATTTCAGAACAAGATCACCAATTTGCAAAGTTTTGGATCCGGTGGAACTTGAATCAAAAGAAGATTTTACAAACTATTGATGTTTTTCATGAATACTTTTTTCTTTTTCTCTATCTTCTTCTAATTTAAGAATTTTATCAAATCTCAACTGAATAGATGATGAAGGATTCTCTTCAATAAATTTAACTAGGGCTAATGATGGGAGAACTAGATTTGATGGTATCACAGCTTCTTTTCCATAAACTAGATTGAAAGATGAAGTTCCTATTGAAGCTTTATGAGTAATACGATTAGTCCATAGTGCAAAAATTAGAGACTTGTGCCAATTCTTTTGATTCTGATCAATGGTCTTTTTAATGATTTTGATGATATTTTTATTAGTAGATTCAGCTAAACCATTACCTTGTGGATAATAATTTGTTGAATATTTCAATTTGAAACCTCTTTTGATTGCAAATTCCATTATACTATTTCCAGAAAAATAAGATGCATTGTCAAAGAAAAGAGCATTAGGTACACCAAACCTGGTAATGATGAATTGATCAATGAATTCAATGATTGCATCAGAATTGGCTACCTTTAAAGGAATTGATTCTACCCACTTTGTGAAGTAATCTGTTGCTGTAAGGATGTATCTGTGTTGTTTGGAAGAGTGTGGTACTATTTCTCCAATGATATCAAGAACCCATTGCTCAAATGGTTGCTCAATGTTTACTGGTTGCAAATGAAAAGTTGGCTTCCTCTGTCTTCCACTAGCAGTTTGAAAAATCTCGTACTTACTTACATAATCATGTGTATCTTTGAAATGGGTAGGCTAATAATATCCAGCATGGATTATTTTTTGAGCTGTGGTATCACCTCCAAAATGTCCACCTGTTGGTCCATCATGTAATTCCTGCAATACCTTTTTTTCTTCAGTCTTTTCAAGACATCTTAATAGAATTCAATCATAATTCTTTCTGAATAACACATCATCAATGATTTCATAATGTTAAGCTTTTAATCTTAGAGCACGTTTTTTCTTATAGCTGAGATTAGAAGGAGCATACCCATTTTTCAAGTAGAATATTAGATCAACATATTGAGATTCAGAATCTATAACACTTATCTCATTTGTTGGAACGATATTAGCTTGATTTTGATGTTCTGGTATGTTGTGAGCTTCTGCTAACAATCTGCAAAAACCTTGTCCTCTAACAATCTTGGCTGGCTTAATATCAATATCATACTCTTGCAAAGTTGTTACCCAATTAGCTCTCTTTTCTCCTACTTCTTTTTGAATTAACAATTGTCTCACTGCAGAGAATGGGACAATAATTTTTATATGCATCTTTAGGAGAAAAGGTCAAAAATGTTTGATTGATTTAAACAGAGCAAAGGCTTTTTTTTCTACATCAGAATAATTAAGCTTAGCTCCTTGAAGATTTGAGCTAAAGAAAGAAATTGGTGCTTCTATTTGTTGATCATTGAGCTGTGTTAAAACAACAGCATAGGATGTTTCAGTAGCCAAGGTATACAGAATAATTTTTTTAGAAAAATCAGGAGTATTCAATGCAAGTGCAGTAATGATTTCCTGTTTGATTGCATCAAAGGTTTCCTTCTCTTTATACCCCCATTTGAATACTGAATTTTTCTTAATCATATTATGCATAGGTAAAACAATTTGAGAAAAATCAGGAATGAATCTTTTTACAAAATTGATTTGCCCTAGAAATGATTGCATGGATTTTTTGTTATGAGGTAAAAAAATATCAGAAATTTCTTTCACTCTATCAGGGTCAATATATATACCATCTTTTGACACAACAAACCCTAAGAGTTTTCCTTCATTGAGAACAAAGAAGGATTTATTTGGATTTAAAGAAATACCAAACCTTCAACATCTTTCAAATATCTGTTTCAAATCATGTAGATGATTAGCTCTTTTCTTTGAAAATACTATTATGTCATCAAGATAAATAACAATTGATTTATTAATCAGACCCTTAAATGCTATATCCATGGCTCTCTAGAAAGTAGCTCCTGCATTTATTAAACCAAAAGGAATTTTCTAGTAAGCATAGGTTCCCCATTTGGTTCTGAAAGTAGTTTTCAACCTATCATCTAGATGTACCAATATTTGGTTATAGCTTGAAAAACCATCAAGAAAGGACATAAGTTCAGAACTAGCTAATTTTTGAAGTATTTGTTCCATCGTTGGAAATAGGAAATTATCATTTTGACATGTGTTGTTTAAATTTCTAAAATCAATGTAGATACTAATATCTCCATTCTTCTTTCTGATAGGTACCATGTTGGAAACCCAATTACAATTCCTTACAGGAAATTTGATTTTGGCCTTTAAAAGTTTATTGAGTTCTGCCTTGATTTTACTTTCAAGATTTGGATGAATTTTTCTTAATTTCTGTTGAATAGGTTTGACATCAGAAAGCATTGGAATTTTATGTTGAATAATAGAAGTATCATAAGTTTTCAAGTCCTCATAATTCCAAGAAAAAACATTTTTATACCTACTTAGATGTTTGATGAAAGCGATTCTTTCCTCTGGAGTTAACTCGAGTCCTAAATTAACATTTTGAGGTTTAGACTTAGAGCCAAGATTTACTAATTCAAACTTCAAAGACGAACTTTGAAGTTTAGCATAAGTAACTTTCTTGAATCTGTCTTCTATATCATATAGATCCTCAAGTTTAACAACAGATTTGGGAATAGGATTTTCATTAATTTTTGAGGTATTTTGAAGATCATGATCATTTTCATCAATTATTTGTTCATCATAGGATTTCTCTGAAGTCAAGAAATTCAAGATATCTTCATCATGATAGAATACTCTCCATTTTGTGATATTATCGGGAACAGATGGCCGAAAGATTAATTCGACTGAAAACCTATCAGGACTGTAATCTTCAGTAGGGAGGAGTTTGGATGCAACATTAGCTAACAAATTAGCTGATGTGTTTTGATTTCTGGGAATAGAAGAGATATTAAATGCTAAAAATTGAGTGGTAAGGTCTTGCACAAGGGTTTGATAATGTTTGAGATGACCTGAAAGACAATGGATGGTATTCCTTACTTGCCTTATGGCAATTTAAGAATCACCATATACTTTCAAGTATTTGACATTTAACCATATTTCTTTATAAAGCCCTTGGATCAAGGCTTCATATTCTGCAGTATTGTTTGTGCACTCAAATTCTAGTCTACATGACAGCATAGTTTTCTCTCCATCTGGATCAATTAAAATGCATCCTGCTCCTGCACCATCGCTAGATTTTGATCCATCGAAATATAATGACCAAAATAAAGACTTATCTACAGGTTTATCTACAGGTTGATCAAAAACATTAATAATTCTAGAAGAATCAGATTGTGAAAAAATTTCAATTTTTTGAAATAAAAGTATTTACAGAAAAGAGTGATTGTGGTGTTGTAAAATTCATTAGGAATGATTTAGCAGAATAATCTCCGATGATATTTTTATTAAAAGCTACAGGTTCATTTTCTTGTTCAAATTCAGTTACAATATGCATCATGTGTTTTTCTCACTTAACTTTGATTTGATTTGGTTTCCCTTTGTAGGGAAGCTATATATGTGAATAATCAGTGGCAATATAACCATTAAGCTTTGCAGACCAATCCCTACTTAAGACTAATCCATAGAATTCAGGAATATCTGCAATTAGAATATCAATTCTTTGGACTATCCTAGGATCGGAAGCTAATCGAATAGTAACTGAATTGATTTATCCCACAACTTGGACTTTAGAGCGATCCAATTGAACAATGTGAACTACAGACTTTTGTGGTTCAATATTAAATTTTGCATAGACTGAAGTAGGCATTATATTAGATGATGCTCCTGAATCTATCAAGCAATTATGTAAATTCTTGTTGTATATTTCATAAGTCAAAAGAAAAGGAGGTGTTTGAGAATTTGATGTTTCTCCAATAAGAACAGTATCAGTGGCATCTACTTTATCTGGTGCCTTACTTGCTCCTTTAGCTATTTTGGCAACTACACCACTTGGTAGAGGAGTGATGGGTGTTGCATTTAATTATTTCAATAACAGCTTCTGTTGATGTTTAATTTTGTTGAGTTCAGGTAAGGAAATGTTTTCTCTAGTCTTCTTCATGTCTTCAACAATGTTAAAATCCATAGGATTTGATACCACCAAAGTCTTAGATGTTGTTGTAGGAGAAGATGATGGCTGATTTTGAGTGGGTAAAGGAGAATCTTTCTTTACATGAGATTTGTCTTTGGTTGTCGAAGTTGTACTTTTCTTCTTAGGAATATATTGAACAGGCTCCGTTGTAGATTTACTCCTTGTACTTACTGGCATGGCTTCTTGTTCTATTTCATTGTCCGAGTTAGGGAGAATCAAATCCCACATCCCATGTAATTTAGCTATTTCTTATTTTTCTTCTTCTTCATCTGATACTGGAGGAGTATCTTCTTCTTATTCTTCTTTTGAATCTGTATTGGATATTGAATTGGGAGGTTTAGATTCAGCTTGTGTTCTTTTGAAGTTTATGAATGGCCTTTTGGTAGAAGTTTCTACCACTTGCCTCTTAATCTCAACCATCTCATTAGACATAGTTTTGAGAACTTTCTGTAAGCCTTCCATGTCGTATGGATCTCTTGGTGTTTTCTTCTTTGAATCATCCTTAAAGCTGACCTTTTTGGATTTTCTTTCCTCAATAGCATTTTTCTTATCCAAAGCAACAATCCTTCTTTCAACTGCAATCGCTTCTTTCATGTTTTCAGCCAAAGTAGGTTTAGCAGCTCTATCAACAAAAATTGTTATATTTGAAGGCAAGGCTGTTATATACCATTCACTTCGGACCTGATCACTGGGCTTTGATGTTATATGGATTTTATTCAAGAGTTTATTGAATCAGGAATTAAAATCTTTGATGGGTTCTTTGGGTTCTGTCTTCAAATTGGAGAGGTCATTGATTAGGGTAGCTATTGATCTATAATCTCCAAATTTAGTTAATAAATTTTCTTGAAAAATATCCCAACTTGTAATAGATCCTGAAGGTAATGAAAAATACTAGGATCATGTTTCCCCTTGCAAAATATAGGGGAATAAACTGACTACAACATCCTCATGTTCAACTCCGTTCAAGTTTACAGCAAGCATAAAGTTATTGATATGTTCTTCAGCTTGTATGTTAAGGTCAGGAATAAATTTTGGTAGCCATTTTTCAGGATGACCTGGTAAATCATGTAAGGGTGCAGCCATCGCAACGGGTCCTGGGCTAGCCCATGGCCTGTGTGCCATTGTTGTGATAAATTTTGAAGGAGTAGAAGAGACAACATGTGTTTGGATATGTTTTGTATGAGCAGATGATATTGGAACAAATGATGTTTGGGCAGCTGATGTTTGAATAGTCGATGTTGAGACAACTACACTTTTCTGAGTTGGGGTTTGGGAAGCAGATAATTGAATTTGCGATGAAGAAATAATATCACTCTCTGATTCCGATGGGGTTTTTCTTGTTTTAACTCTACTAGGTAAAGTAAATTCCTTTGGAGGAATACCAAGTTTTTCACTCTGTAACCTAGTAAGAGGTTTGGAAGACACAAATTGTGAAGTTACACTACCTTCAGATAATTCAGACTCTTCTAAAGACAATGAGAACCCTTGTAATTTGTGAATTAAAGCTTGTACTTCAGGGGACTCAGGAGGTTGATTGTCTGATTGGTTTGAGACTTTGGTTGTGGGTGTTTGAATATTATTATCAATTTCTTCCCTAGGGATTTGAGATGTAAAAGAAATTGAAGAGGGTGATGAGGGTGAGTTGCTCTTAGAATGGCGTGGATTGAGATTTACTTGCCATTCATAGCTTAGGCCCTCCTTCTAGCGCCAAAAAATGTTGAAGCCTCGAAAATCGCTGCTTCAAAAATTGGGGGAAAACCACCCAGTCAGAACCTTAGGAGAGCTCCTTTTCTGTTTGGTGTGGTGGCTCCAAGTGGATTTATAGGACCAGTTTCCTAATAAAAAATGGACTGGTAATGGAATGATTGTGTGAATGGATGATGGAAATAAATGATTGAACTAATATATTTAATTTAATCTATAACTTACAAATAATTCTAAAACTAACTCGGGTATTCAATATGAATACAACTTAAATATTGTTTCAATCAAATTAATAACCATGAAAATGTATTATATTTTAAATGAAATATGCAGTATTAAATAATGATAACTCTGTTTAAGAAATTAAACAGAGTTATAATAACACATTGCATTCATAATTATATATATCATTTTCAGATACTATGATAGATGAATATTTCTACACATTCAAAATGATATGTATAAAGAAATATTTGTAAAGCAAGTACATATAAATGATAGCAAATTCAAAGAGAATATCTCGTGACATAAGAAAAATAACAGTAAATTAATAGAAATACCAGATTCATCTTGATACTTTTCCTAATGCAATTCAATATCCAGATCTAGTGCTTCAATGTAAAACAAACTCCAAGGTACATAAATGCAATTCTTAGAGATAATTCGCCATAAACCACAAGATGGGATCCTTTATAAAAATAAAATAGTTGATGGAGTACAAAAATGTAACATCCAAGACAAAATATTACAAACTCATGACCCCTTCTCAAATGCACGGAAGGGGTTTAAATAGGAAATTAATAAAACAAAATAACTAAAACTATTGCTACAATCTATCATCGGAAACTCGGAAACAGACTTGCGATATTAAAATGAAACAGATTCATTGATTTTTTCCCACATTCAATGTGCCGAGATGGCAGATTTTGAGCATATCTTTGACCTCTGCTGGATGACTTAGCCTTGAATGCAATTGACCAGTATACATGGCATCAGAAAACTCTGGAATGATGCAATTAATGGCATTGGAAAGGAATTTAATTTCCATTTGCTGACTGTGTGGCTTGATTAGATATGTCCACATGATATCCCATGAAATTCCTTGAAGTTTGTTGGTTTTCTAATTCTTGTTGACTAATTCTTGTTTCCACCTGGTATCAGTCTCTTTTACCTTTGGTAATTTACCTAGAATACAATTTGAAATTAAATTGGTGGCATATAAGCTATCATTAACCAACTGTGTTATATTATTCATCATAGTTTTGGATCTTTATGTGGCTCTTTCTCCTTTGATCAACTGTTTTTCCCATTCAGCAAATAGAATTTCTTTGTGCCTTTCCTCAATCCTGGGAAGGTTTTCATTCCTTCCTTGCTCCAAGTCTTGCCATGAAAGAAATTCAGAAATTTTCTCATCTGCATCGTCAAATTCAAATTTGAGGCTAACTGCTTCATCTATAAGAGATGATGTTATTTCACATAAAGGCTCAGATTGTGCCATATTTTGACAGAGTTCATTCAACTGCTGAGACTGTAGTTTATTTGTTTCAAGAGCTTCAGTTTTAAATTGGTAAATTTTAGAATAATCCTTAAATTTGTCCAATCTTGCTCGGAATATTTTTTCTTGCTCAACTTTAGCAGTTTTTTCATTTTGAAGTAGGGTCTGTAATTTTTCCACTTCTTGAGTTAACTATTGTTTCTTATTCAAAGCTTGTTGATTAAACTTTTTATTTTCAATGCCAAGTTGCTCTTCCAAGTGTTTAGCTCTGAGCCCTTCTTCTTGCAACTACTGCTCCAACTGCATTTTTTTTTGCTGATTTTCTGTTGCTTGTTCCTCCTGCATAGCTATCTGTAAGTCCTTTTGTTTCATCATTTGGGTGACTTCAGAAGCTTTTTCTATAGTGGCTGCACTATAGGCACCTACATATTGTGACAATTTGGTGAGATCCTATGAAGAATTCAACTCAGTATTCTTCCAGACAACGTTCATAAATTCAACTTGTGATGTTGAAAGTGACTCTTGATCTATTCTTCTTCTCTTCCTATATTTCCTGACAATAGCCCTATGCTTAGGACTATAAAAGATATCTAGAGGAGGAATTTCTTCTACTTTCAACACAATTTTTTCTGTAGGATGCTCAGGAATAATCTCCATATCTTGATCTCTCAGAATGTCAACTTGAGGATTATTTTGTGACCCTATTTGCTGAGTGAATTGTTCATATTGACTTAGCAAATGGGAAGTAACAATAACTTTAGCAGAATCCACCACTTTCTTCGTGGTATTTTCTCTTTCAAGTTCATTATCTCATTTATTACTTATATCTCCTTTTCCAGTCTATACATTAGCTTTGCTGCTTGTACTTTCTTTTTCTGTTTGAACATTGAGTATGCTAGCTATATTTCCTTTCTCATTGTTTACATCAGTTTTGCTGCCAGTGTTCTCCTTCTGTAGATCAGGTTTGCTTCCTGTGCTTTCCTTCTCAATCTGTACATTGACTCTGTTGGTAGAAACTTCTTTTCCTGCTTTTTTAGCTGCATGCTCCTTTTTCTTCTATTCTGTTTCTATATTTTCAGATTCTTACAAAGGAATTCTTAACTGGTCAAGAGGAGCTTTCAGCAGTGTATGACTTCTAAGCTGCATGAATTTATTCATATCCTCTTTCTGAAATTTGGATTTATCCAAGTCATAAACTTGGGAAAATTTATCAATAGAAACAAATAAATCATCAAATTCATGAGGCTCATGCTCAAATCTAGCGATTTGAAGCGAAGTGGTGAAATCAAATGCTACTTTCTTCCGGTCATACTACCTACCTGGGACTCTTGCGAGCTTAATATCCCTTATTTTAATGACTTCCTTCTCGGCATGTTTGAAGTCATTAAGAGTGTAATTTCCACAATGAAAGGGAAAAGTAGGCCACATCAATTTATTGTTATTCTTTAGACATCTTGACATACCTTCTACTATTAACTGATAAGAAATTTCTTGGGCTAACAGTTTGTCGGGAAAATATAGGGGTAAGATATGGGGCTCTAAAATGCTTCCAAAAACTCTGATATAGGTAAATCTCTCTACTTCGAACTAGTCACCAATCAGGGATATATCATTCTTAACTTTTTCAGAAAGCCTGGGAGGAAATTGGTCAAAAATGGTTTGATAGACAGGAATCAGAAAACCGTGACAAATTTTGTATACATGATTTTTAAAATGAACCTTCCACAAGTACTTATGGTAAATATGAATAGGAACAGGATCTTGGGGGGTCCACTTCCAACCTAGAATGGGAAATTATGAATTGAAACATAGGGCATCTAAAATGTAGGCATAGAAATGAAACGGGGTCGTATTTCCGATATCTTTATCATTTCTATATTCTAGCATTCTATTAGCTATCTTGTCTGAAAGGATAACTGATCAGTCCATGATTTCAGAATTCACAATAGAATGAATCAAGGGTACCATTTTTATTGAAAATATTGCAGAATTATCATTTCCGAAAAGCCTACACATCATTGAGGCAGCATAACAATATGGGGGTGCAAGAGACTCCACGGAGTACATACTTGATGCTTCATTTTTATGTTTCTCTGGAGCTCTTCTCCATTCCCTAATTTGTTATTACTGAGTCTCATTGCTTGCAGTGAAATCCTTAATGAAGGCTTTGTTATAGAATTTCTGAGGGTCTGGAAGATGGGACATTTCCTCTATATCCTCTGCTCTGAAAGACCCAAATATTGTTCCCGCAGCTGAAACAAATGTCTTGTTTTTTATGGTGACATTGTCTATCACCCACCGAATTACATCATAATAGGGGAAAATGTTTGCCCGAGCTGCAATTATGTGAAGGAATTAATTTGCAAGTGCTTTGAGAGGAGTCTCAGAATCAGAATCTGAGTCTTCCTCATCTGGTACTGTCACCTTCACCTCAGTTACCTTAGGGTTTTCTCTTTCAATCAAGTTATATACATCTTCCCAAGAAATTTTTCCAAGACCCTGGCATGATGTATCTGTAACCAGCTTAATTTTGGCTGGTTTTCTTTTGGTACTACAGTAATAGCAACGGTCTTTTCTTTCTTATATCTCTTGGACATTTTCTCGTCTGATATCGTTTCACTTGCTCGGCGAATGAGAGGATTGGGTACTCTATGGTTTTGCAAATGAGAAAAAAATTCAGATGCAGTAAAATTAAGTAAGGAGAACAACTATATGAAAATATTTATTCAATGATTTCAATTTATTAACTCGGTGTTTAAACTTAAATGCTCTCTATGAGAGTCACACTCACACAATCAAATTAGAATCAATCACCATAATTCATTTTATTTTCTAATTAATAATGAATGTAAAATCGGAGATCGTCAATTTTGAAATGTGAATATAAAACTTTCCTCTTGAATTTTTTTATTGCGATGAATAAATAATATATGCGCAGTGTAAAATAGTGATAAAATAAATACTAAGTATCCATCGCATCGGGGGTTTTCAAAAGGGACAACAAATAACATCTCATGATCTCCGCTGATTTGCGATTGCGATGATGGTGGGGTCAATCGCATCGGGATTTTATAGAATGAATGAATATGATGGTGTTCCTCCGAAATGTGATTGTGATAAATCGCATCGCATCGGAGTTTTGTAATTGACTGAATGAAGGGTTTTATTTTCGTTTTTTGATTTGTGATTTACGATGGGTTACATCGCATCGGATTTTATAAAACAAGTTCATGTAACATTGCTCCTCCGAAATGTGATTTGCGATAAATCGCATTGCATCGGAGTTTTTCAAAACAAATGTGAAATTTTAAGATTCCTTCGATTTGCGATTGCGATTACTTTATCATATCAGACTTATTCAATATGAATAATTTTATGTTCTATGTTGGTGCGATAAAAGACTTTATATTTCATCGGATCGGAAAATTTCAATGTTGCATTTGTTTATATACACTTTTGATATGCGATATGCGATATATGATTTTCTAAACAATAAACCTTTTATTGTTTTATTCAAAATGATCGGATTTCCTCAAAGTTTTTTATTCTTATCTTAAAAAGAAAGGGGACCTATCTAAATCAAATTTATTCTAAAATTTTGAAATGGGGAGGGTTGTTGTACCATACAACAATTGGCGATTCACTGGAAGAAACAGTTATCTCTGAAAAAATAAAATGAATACTATATTTGTAGTAAGTAAAAAGTTTTAAAGATAATGAAAACTATCTTAGAGAAATTTTAAATAAAATCTAACTTTGAAAAATCATAAAAATCACTTACAATTTCTTTCTAATTCCTCAAAAATAAAAACATTTATGGGTCTTCTCAAGCCTTGATTGGTTGATAATAATAAAGTAGGGGGCTCCTCCAATTTTATCTTTTGTGTTTTACTCTATTGTCATAGGTATTGCCTCTGTTGCCCACAAACATTCATAGTCTTGACAGGGTTACCTTTTAACCATCAACCATTCATTGTCCCATCCATCTAAGATCATGATTCTTTAAAACACAAATTCATAAGACATTGTATCTTATGTTTTTCTTCTTTTTATTTTAATTTAAAAGCCATTGTTCTGGTTTGGTAGCCAGTTGATAACAATGCCACTCACTAGTTGTAATTAAACTGAACAAGATGACTCATGATGAGACCCCTTGTCTTATAATTATAAGCCATTACACTGTTTTGGTATTCAGTGTGGGTAATATCAGTTTTATTACTTCTTATGATCATGGTAAGCAAGCTCGTGATGAGACCTCTTATCTCTTAATTTTGACATATAATTTCTTAGAATTACATTCTAAAAAATCGCAACCTTAATGGATGGGGTGAATGATTTTATTCTTAAGAATCAATGGATGACAATTTTCAGAGTTTTTTTGAATGCCAAAGCTTGGAAAATTCTTTACTTTTTATGGATAACCTTCCTCTTCTTAATAAACTTATAATGATTTACATTTTTCTCAAGGTTTCAAAAGATCATGAAGACGTTTTGAACTAATTTTCAAAGTTTAACATTTTATTTTAAACTATTCAAAACTGTAATCATTTCTATAAAAAAAATTATTTACATAAAATAAGTATTTATAATATTTTCTCGAAAATATTTTGAAATAGTAAAAAGTCAATTAAAGACTATTTAACAACCTTATCTACAAAACAAACAATAATTGCAGAAAGTAATATGTACAAGTAAGAAGGGGTTACCTCAAGAAAATAATTTCTTTAAAATAAGCCCATTTACAGGAAGAGATTCTCTCTTTCCTATTAAATCTTGTAGAATGAATGTATATGAGCCTATCTTTTCAGCAATATGAAATGGTCCAAGCCACATCTTTTGAAATTTGGTATGCTTGCCTTTATCTTCATGTGTTTTATCCCATTTTAGAACAAGATCACCAATTTTCAAAGTTTTGGATCCGGTGGAACTTGAATCAAAAGAAGATTTTACAAATTATTGATGTTTTTCATGAATACTTTTTGTTTTTTCTCTATCTTCTTCTAATTTAAGAATTTGATCAAATCTCAACTGAATAGATGATGAAGGATTCTCTTCAATAAATTGAACTAGGGCTAATGATGGGAGAACTAGATTTGATGGTATCACAGCTTCTTTTCCATAAAATAGATTGAAAGGTGAAGTTCCTATTGAAGCTTTATGAGTAATACGATCATCCCATAGTGCAAAAATTAAAGACTTGTGTCAATTCTTTTGATTCTGATCAATGGTATTTTTAATGATTTTGGTGAGATTTTTATTAGTAGATTAAGCTAAACCATTACCTTGTGGATAATAATTTGCTGAATATTTCAATTTTAAACCTCTTTTGGTTGCAAATTCCATTATACTATTTCCAGAAAAATAAGATGCATTGTCAAAGACAAGAGCTTTAGGTACACCAAACCTGGTAATGATGAATTGATCAATGAATTCAATGATTGCATCAGAATTGGCTACCTTTAAAGGAATTGCTTCTACCCACTTTGTGAAGTTTTATGTTGCTGTAAGGATGTATTTGTGTTTTTTGGAAGAGTGTGGTACTATTTCTCCAATGATATCAAGCCCCCATTGCTCAAATGGTTGCTCAATGTTTACTAGTTGCAAAGGAAAAGCTAGCTTACTTTGTCTTCCACTAGCAGTTTGAAAAATCTCGCACTTCCTTACATAATCACGTGTATCTTTGAAAAGGGTAGGCCAATAATATCCAGCATGGATTATTTTGTGAGCTGTGGTATCACCTCCAAAATGTCCACCTTCTAGTCCATCATGTAATTCCTACAATACCTTTTTTGCTTAAGTCTTTTCAAGACATCTTAATAGAATTGAATCATAATTCTTTCTGAATGACACATCATCAATGATTTCATAAAGTTTAGCTTTTAATCTTAGAGCACGTTTTTTCTTATAGCTGAGATTAGAAGGAGCATACCCATTTTTCAAGTAGAAGGTCATATCAACATATTGAGATTCAGAATCTATAACACTTATATGCTTTTTTTGAATGATATTAGCTTGATTTTGATGTTTTGGTATGTTGTGAGCTCCTCCTAAAAATCTACAAAAACCTTGTCCTCTAACAATCTTGGCTGGTTTAATATCAATATCATACTCTTGCAAAGTTGTTACCCAATTTACTCTCTTTCCTCCTACTTCTTTTTGAATTATTAATTGTCTCACTGCAGAGAATGGGACAATAATTTTTATATTTGTCTTTGGGATAAAAGGTCTAAAATGTTTGATTGATTTAAACACAACAAAGACTTGTTTTTCTACAATGAAATAATTAAGCTCAGCTCCTTGCAGATTTGAGCTAAAGAAAGAAATTGGTGCTTCTATTTGTTGATTATTGAGTTGTGTTAAAACAACGACATAGGATGTTTCAGTAGCCAAGGTATACAGAATAATTTTTTTAGAAAAATCAGGAGTATTCAATGCAGGTGCATTAATTATTTCCTGTTTGATTACATCAAAGGCTTCCTTCTCTTTATACCCCCATAACTGAATTTTTCTTAATCATATTCTGCATAGGTAAAACAATTTGAGAAAAATCAGGAATGAATATTTTTACAAAATTGATTTGCCCTAGAAATGATTGCATGGATTTTTTGTTATGAGGTAAATAAATATTAGAAATTTCTTTCACTCTATCAGGGTCAATATATATACCATATTTTGACACAACAAACCCTAAGAGTTTTCCTTCATTGAGAGCAAAAAAGGATTTATTTGGATTTAAAGAAATACCAAACCTTCTACATCTTTCAAATATCTGTTCCAAATCATGTAGATGATTGGCTCTTTTCTTTGAAAATACTATTATGTCATCAAGATAAATAACAACTGATCTATTAATCATACCCTTAAATGCTATATCCATGGCTCTCTATAAAGTAGCTCCTGCATTTATTAGAAAAAAAGGCATTTTTCGGTAAGCATAGGTTCCCCATGTGGTTCTGAAAGTAGTTTTCAGCCTATCATCTAGATGTACCAATATTTGGTTATAGCCTTAAAAACCATCAAGGAAGGACATGAGTTTAGAACCAGCTACTTTTTGAAGTATTTGTTCCATCGTTGGAAATGGGAAATTATCCTTTTGACATGCGTTGTTTATATTTCTAAAATCAATGCAGATCCCAATATCTTCATTCTTCTTTCTGACAGGTACCATGTTGGAAACCCAATTAGAATGCGTTACAGGAAAAATGATTTTGGCCTTTAAAATTTTATTGAGTTCTACCTTGATTTGACGTTCAAGATTTCGATGAATTTTTCTTAACTTCTATTGAATAGGTTTGACATCAGAAAGCATTGGAATCGTATGTGGAATAACATAAGTATCATAAGTTTTCAAGTCCTCATAATTCCAAGAAAAAACAAAATTTATACTTACTCAGAAGTTTGATGAAAGAAGTTCTTTCCTCTGGAGTTAACTCGAGTCCTAAATTAAAATTTTGAGGTTTAGAATCAGAGCCAAGATTTACTAATTCAAACTTCAAAATGGAACTTTGAGTTTTAGCATTAATAACTTTCTTGAATCTGTCATTTATATGATATAGATCCTCAAGTTTAACAACAGATTTGGGAATAGGATTTTCATTACTTTTTGAGGTATTTTGAAGATCATGATCATTTTCATCAATTATTTGTTCATCATAGGATTTCTCTGAAGTCAAGAAATTCAAGATATCTTCGTCATGATAGAATACTCTCTAGTTTGTGATATTATTGGGAACAGATGGCCGAAAGATTAATTCGACTGAAAACCTATCAGGAATGTAATCTTCAACAGGGAGGATTTTGGATGCAACATTAGCTAACAAATCAGCTGTTGTGTTTTGATTTCTAGGAATAGAAGAGATATTAAATGCTAAAAATTGAGTGGTAAGGTCTTGCACAAGGGTTTGATAATGTTTGAGATGACCTGAAAGACAATGGATGATATTCCTTGTCTTATGAAAATTTCAGAATCACCATATAATTTCAAGTATTTGGCATTTAACCCTATTTCTTTATAAAGCCCTTGGATCAAGGCTTCATATTCTACAGTATTGTTTGTGCATTCAAATTCTAGTCTACATGTCAGCATAGTTTTCTCTCCATCTGGATCAATTAAAATGTATCCTGCTCCTGCACCATCGCTAGATTTTGATCCATTGAAATATAATGACAAAAATCAAGGCTTATCTACATGTTTATCTACAGGTTGATCAAAATCATTAAAAATTCTAGAAGAATCAGATTGTGAAAATATTTCAATTTGTGAAATAAAAGTATTTACAGAAAAGGGTGATTATGGTGCTGTAAAATTCCCAAGGAATGATTCAGCAGAATAACCTCCGAGGATATTGTTATTAAAAGCTACAGGTTCATTTGCTTGTTCAAATTCCATTACAGTATGCATCATGTGTTTTTCTCTCTAAAATTTGATTTGATTTGGTTTCCCTTTGTAGGGAAGCAACATATATGAATAATCAGTGGCAATATAACCATTAAGCTTTGTAGAAAAATCCATGCTTAAGACTAATCCATAGAATTCAGGAATATTTGCAATTAGAATATCAATTCTTTGGACTATCCTAGGATCATAAGCTAATCGAATAGTAACTGAATTGATTTCTCCCACAACTTGGACTTTAGAGCGATCCAATTGAACAATGTGAACTGCAGACTTTTGTGGTTCAATATTCAATTTTGCACAGACTAAAGTAGGCATTATATTAGATGATGCTCCTGAATCTATCAAGAAATTATGTAAATTCTTGTTGTAGATTTCATAAGTCAAAAGAAAAGGAGGTGTCTAAGAATTTGATCTTTCTCCAATAAGAAAAGTATCAGTGGAATCTAATTTATCCGGTGGCTTACCTGTTCCTTTAGCTACTTTGGAAACTACACCACTTGGTAGAGGAGCGATGGGTGTTGCATTTAATTCTTTCAATAATAAATTCTGTTGATGTTTAAGTTTACTGAGTTCATGTAAGGAAATGTTCGCCCTGGTCTTCTTTATGTCTTCAACAATGTTATAATCCATAGGATCTGATACCACCAAAGTCTTAGATGTTGTTGTAGGAGAAGATGATGGTTGATTTTGAGTGGGTAAAGGAGAATCTTTCTTTACAGGAGATTTGTCTTTGGTAGTCAGAGTTGTACTTTTCTTCATAGGAATAGATTGAATAGGCTCCGCTGTAGATTTACTCCTTGTACTTAGTGGCATGACTTATTGTTCTATTACATTGTCCGAGTTAGGGAGAATGAAATCCCACATCCCATGTAATTCAACTATTTCCTCTCTTTCTTCTTCTTCATCTGATACTGGATGAGTATCTTCTTCTTCTTCTGACTCTGCATTGGATATTGAATTAGGAGGTTTAGATTCAGCTTGTGTTCTTTTGAAGTTTCTGAATGGCCTTTTGGTAGAAATTTCTGCCACTTGCTTCTTAATCTCAGCCATATCATTAGACATAGTTTTGAGAACTTTTTGTAAGCCTTCCATGTCATATGGATCTCTTGGTGTTTTCTTCTTTGAATCATCCTTAAAGCTAACCTTTTTGGATTTTATTTCCTCAATAGCATTTTTATTATCCAAAGCAACAATCTTTCTTTCAACTGCAATCACTTCTTTCATGTTTTCAGCTGAAGTAGGTTTAGCAGTTCTTTCAACAAAAAATGCTATATTTGAAGGCAAAGTTGTTATATACAATTCACTTCGGACCTGCTCACTGGGATTTGATGTTGTATGGATTTTATTCAAGAGTTTATTGAATCGGGAATTAAAATATTTGATGGGTTCTTTGGGTTCTGTCTTCAAATTGGAGAGATCATTGATTAGGGTAGCTATTGATCTATCATCTCCAAATTTAGTTAAGAAATGTTCTTGAAAAATATCCCAACTTGTAATAGATCCTGAAGGTAATGAAAAGTACCAGGATCCTGCAGCCCCTTCAAAAGTACAGGGGAATAACCTGACTACAACATCCTCATGTTCAACTTTGTTCAATTTTACAGCAAGCATAAAGTTATTGATATGTTCTTCAGCTTGTATGTTAAGGTCAGGACTAAATTTTGGCAGCCATATTTTAGGACGATCTGGTAAATCATGTAAGGGTGTAGCCATTGTAACGACTCCTAGACTAGCCCATGGCCTTTGTGCCATTGTTGTGATAACTTTTGAAGGAGTAGAGGAGACAACAGGTGTTTGGAAAGGTATTGTATGAGTAGATGATATTGGAACAGATGATGTTTGGGCAACTGATGTTTGAATAGTCAATGTTGAGAAAACTGCAATTTTCTGAGATGGGGTTTGGGAAACAGATGATTGAATTTGCGATGAAGAACTAATATCACTGTCTGATTCTGATGGGGTATTTGTCGTTTTAACTCTACTAGGTAAAGAAAATTCCTTTGGAGGAATACCAATTTTTTCACTTTGTAACCTAGTAAGAGGTTTGGAAGAAACAAATTGTGAAGTTACACTACCTTTAGATAATTCAGACTCTTCTAAAGATAATGAGAACCCTTGTAATTTGTGAATTAAAGCTTGTACTTCAAGGGACTCAGGAGGTTGATTGTCTGATTGGTTTGAGACTTTGGTAGTGGGTGTTTGAATATTCTTATCAATTTCTTCCCTAGGGATTTGAGATGTAAAAGAAATTAAAGAGGGTGATGAGGGTGAGTTGCTCTTAGAATGGCCTGTGGATTGAGATTTAATTGCCATTCATAGCTTAGGCCCTCCTTCTAGCGCCAAAAAAATGTTGAAGCCTCGAAAATCACTGCTTCAAACAATGGGGGAAAACCACTCAGTCGGGACCTTAGGACAGCTCCTTTTCCGTTTGGTGTGGTGGCTCCGATTTGATTTATAGGACCAGTTTGTTAATAACAAATGGATTGGTAATGGAATGATTGTGTGAATGGATGATGGAAATAAATGACTGAACTAATCTATTTAATTTAATCTATAACTTACAAATAATTCTAAAACTAACCCGGGTATTCAATATGAATACAACTTAAAGATTATTTCAATCAAATTAATAACCATGAAAATGTATTATAATTTAATTGAAATATGCAGTATTAAATAATGATAACTCTATTTAAGGAATTAAACAGATTTATAATAACACATTGCATTCATAATTATATATATCATTTGCATATACTATGATAGATGAATATTTCTACACATTCAAAAATGATATGTATAAAGAAATATTTGTAAAGAAAGTACATATAAATTATAGCAATTTCAAAGAGAATATCTCGTGACATAAGAAAAATAACAGTAAATTGATAGAAATACCAGATTCATCTTGATATTTTTCCTGATGCAATTCAATATACATATCTAGTGCTTCAATGTAAAACAAAATCCAAGGTATAGAAATGAAATTCTTAGAGATAACTCACCATAAACCACAGGATGTGATCCTTTATAAAAATAAAATAGTCGATGGAGTACAAAAATATAACATCCAAGCCAAAATATTAAAAAATCAGGACCCCTTCTCAAATGCACGGAAGGGGTTTAAATAGGAAATTAATAAAAAAAAATAACTAAAACTATTGCTACAATCTATCATTGGAAATACGAAAACAGACTTGCGATATTAAAATGAAACAGATTCATTGATTTTACCCCGCATTCAATGTGTCGAGATGGCATATTTTGAGCATATCTTTGACCTCTGCTAGATGACTTAGCCTTGAATGCAATTGACCAGTATACGTGGCATCAAAAAACTCTAGAATGATGCAATTAATGGCCTTGGAAAGGAATTTAATTGCCATTTTCTAAATGTGTGGCTTGATTAGATATGTCCACACGATATCCCATGAAATTCCTTGAAGTTTGCTGATTTGTTGATTCTTGTTGACTAATTCTTGTTTCCACCTGGTATCAGTATCTTTTACCTTTGGTAATGTACCTGGAATACAATCTCAAATTAAATTGGTGGCATATAAGCTATCATTAACCAACTGTGTTATATTATTCATCGTAGTTTTGGCTCTTGATGTGGCTCTTTCTCCTTTGATCAACTGTTTTTCCCATTCAGAAAATAGAATTTCTTTGTGCCTTTCCTCAATCCTGGGAAGGTTTGCATTCCTTCCTTGCTCCGAGTCTTGCCATGAAAGAAATTCAGAAATTTTCTAATCTGCATTGTCAAATTAAAATCTGAGGCTAACTGCTTCATCTATAAGAGATGATGTTAGTTCACATAAGGGCTTAGCTTGTGCCATCTTTTGACAGAGTTCATTTAACTTCTGAGACAGTAGTTTATTTGTTTCAAGAGCTTTAGTTTTAAATTGGTCAATTTTAGGATAATCCTTAAATTTTTCCAATCTTGCTTGGAATATTTTTTCTTGCTCAAATTTAGCAGCTTTCTCATTTTGCAGCAGGGTCTATAATTTTTCCACTTATTGAGTTAACTGTTGTTGCTTATTCAAAGAATTTTTATCAAGCTTTTTCTTTTCAATTCCAAGTTTCTCTTCCAACTGTTTAGCTCTGAGCCCTTCTTCTTGCAACTGCTACTCCAACTGCATTATTTTTTGCTGATTTTTTGTTGCTTGTTCCTCCACCATAGCTATTTGTAAGTCCTTTTGTTTCATCATTTGGGTGACTTCAGAAGCTTTTTTTATAGTGGCTGCACTATAAGCACCTGCATATTGTGACAATTTGGTGAGATCCTCTGAAGGATTCACCTCAGTATTCTTCTAGACAATGTTCATAAATTCAACTTGCGATGTTGAAAGTGATTCTTGATCTGTTCTTCTTCTCTTCCTCTATTTCCTGAAAACAGCCCTATGCTTAGGACTATAAAAGATATCTAGAGGAGGAATTTCTTCTACTTTCAACACAATTTCTTCTGTAGGATGTTCAAGAATAATCTCCATATCTTGATCTTTCAGAATGTCAAATTGAGGATTATTTTGTGACCCTATTTTTTGAGCAAATTGTTCATATTGACTTAGAAAATGGGGAGTAACAATAAAATCAACAGAATTCACCACTTTCTCTGTGATCTTTTCTCTTTCAAGTTGATTATCTGGCTTATTACCAATATCTTATTTTCCAATCTGTACATTAGCTTTGCTGCTTGTACTTTCTTTCTCATTTTGCATATTGCTCTTACTACCTATAGTTTATTTTTCTGTCTGAACATTGATTTTGCTAGTTGTATTTTCTTTCTCAGTATTTACATCAGTTTTGCTACCAGTGTTCTTCTTCTGTACATCAGGCTTGGTTCCTGTGCTTTCTTTCTCAGTCTATACATTGACTCTGCTGGTAGACACTTCTTTTCCTGCTTTGTTAGCTGCATCTTCCTTTTTCTTCTGCTCTGTTTCTATATTTTCAGACTCTTGCAAAGGAATTCTTAACTGGTCAAGAGGAGCTTTCAGTAGTCTCTGACTTATAAACTGCATGAATTTATTCATATCCTCTTTCTAAAACTTGGATTTAGCCATGTCATAAACTTGGGAAAATTTATCAATAGAAAAAAATAAATCTTCTAATTCATCGGGCTCATGCTCAGACCTAGCGATTTGAACCAAAGTTGTGAAATAAAATGTTAATTTTCTCGGGTCATACTTCCTGCCTGGGACTGTTGCGAACTTAAGATCTCTTATTTTAATGACTTCATTTTTAGCATGTTTGAAATCATTAAGAGTATAATTTCCACAATGAAAGGGAAAAGTAGGCCACATCAATTTCTTGCTATTCTTTATACATCTTGACATCCCTCCTTCTATTAACTGGTAAGAAATTTCTTAGGCTAACAATTTGTCGGGAACATATAGAGGTAAGATATGTGGTTCCAAAATGCTTCCAAAAACTCTGATATAAGTAAATTTCTCTTCTGCAAACTAGTCGCCAATTAGGGATATATCATTCTTTGCTTTTCAGAAAGCCGAGGAGGAAATTGGTCAAAAATGGTCTGATAGATTGGAATCATAAATCCGTGACAAATTCTATAGACGTGATTTTTAAAATGGACCTTCCACAAGTACTTATGGTAGATATGTATAGGGATAGGGTTTTGAGGGGTCCATTTCCAACCTAGAATGGGAAATTCTGAATTGAAACACATGGCATCTAAGATGTAGGCATAGAAATGAAATGGGGTCATATTTCCAGTATCTTTGTCCTTTCTATATTCTAGGATTCTATTAGGTATTTTGTTTGAAAGGATTACTAATCTCATAATTCACAGCAGAATGAATCAAGGGTACTATTTGTATAGGAAATCTTACAAAATTATCATTTTTGAAAATCCTACACATCATTGCAGCAGCATAACAATATGGGGGTGCAAGAGACTCCACGGAGTACATACCTGATGCTTCATTTTTATGTTTCTCTGGAGGTCTTCTCCATTCCCTAATTGGCTCTGACTGAGTCTCATTACTTGCAGTGAAATCCTTAATGAAGGCCTTGTTATAGATTTTCTGAGGGTCTAGAAGATGGTACATTGCTTTTATATCCTCTACTCTGAAAGACCCAAATGTTGTTCCCAAAGCTGAAACAAATGTCCTATTTGTGATGGCGATATTGTCTATCACCCACCAAATTACATCATAATAGGGAAAAATATTTGCCCGTGCTGCAATTCTGTGAAGGAATGAATTTGCAAGCGCTTCGAGAGGAGTCTCAAAATCAAAATCTGAGTCTTCTTCATCTGGTACTGTTGCCTTCACGTCAGTGACCTTAGGGTTTTATCTTTCCATCAAGTTATATACATATTCCCAAGAAATTTTTCCAAGAGCCTGGCATGATGTATCTGTAACCAGCTTAATTTTGGCTGGTTTTTCTTTTGGTACTATGGTAATAGTAGCAGTCTTTGATTTCTTAGATATCTTAGAAATTTTCTTGTCTGGTATTATTTTTCTATCTCGGCAAACAAGAGGGTTGGAAGCTCTATGGTTCTGCAAATGAGAAAAAATTTCAGACGCTGTAAAAATGAAGTAAGGAGAACAGCTATATGAAAAGACTTATTCAATGATCTAAATTTATTAACTCTGTGTTTAAACTTAAATTCTCTCTATGGGAGTCACACTCACGCATTAAAATTAGAATCAATCACCATAATTCATTTGATTTTCTAATTAATAATGAACGTACATTCGGAGATCGGCAATTTTGAAATGTGAATATAAAACTTCCCTTTTGAATTTTCTGATTGGGATGAATAAATAATATATGGGCAGTGTATCTCTATCGATAAAATAAAGACTAAGTATCCATCGCATCGGGGTTTTTCAAAAGGGACAATAAATAACATCTCATGATCTCTGCCGATTTTCGATTGCGATGATGGTGTATCGCATCGGCTCTTTCCAAAGGAAATAAGTTGTAAATGATATCCATTGATTTGTGATTGCGATGATGGTGGGGTTCATCGCATCGAGATTTTATAGAATGAATGAATATGATGTTGTTCCTCCAAAATGCGATTGCGATAAATTGCATCGCCTCAGAGTTTTGTAATTGACTGAATGAGGGGTTTTCTTTTCATTTTGCGATTTGAAATTTGTGATGGGTTACATCAAATCGGAGTTTATAAAACAGGTACATGTAACATTGCTCCTCCGAAATGTGATTTGTGATAAATCGCATTGCATCGGAGTTTTGCAAAGCAATTGGAAACTTTAAGATTCCTCCGATTTGCGATTGCGATTACTTTATCACATCGGACTTATTCAATATGAATACTTTTATGTTCTATTTTGATGCGATAAAAGACTTTATATTTCATCGGATCGGAAAATTTCAATGTTGCATTTGTTAACATTGCTCCTCTGAAATGCGATTTGCGATAAATCGCATCGCATCGGAGTTTTGCAATGCAATTGTGAAACTTTAAGATTCCTCCACGATTGTGATTATTTCGGGAAATAACTCCCTAGAGGTTTGTTGGGTCAAAACCTCCACAGATCAGGGCATGTTATTCAAGAAGGACTCACACAACCACACTCGTATGCTAAAAACTAGATAACATCGATAGTAGAACTCACCCGTAATCCTACGTTTGATGTAGATCCCGCGGGGTCCAAACCCCCATCAACCCTTCTTCCTCTTCAACCTAGAAATTAAGAAAGAACATGCACGAAAATCTAGTTGTACAGCATATTTCTATTCTCAATGTCAGTGAAATCCATGTGAAACATCATATAAACAATAATAAATTCTTAATTAATAATATTTTCACATATGCAAGCAGATATTAACACGTGAATTCAGGAACAAGATGGTTCTTCTTCGTTATGAACAGCATGTACAGCAATAAAAAGTGGAGAGATCACCTGAATCCTTCCACGGTCTTCGAACAGACCGTCGTCCGGATCCGTCCCGCCCTTGCCTTGCTAGGATACTTTCAAGACTTGTGCACACGAGATGACATATAAACTGATGAACATCTCCAGGAAACAAGGGTTTCCTGTAAAAATCTGGGAAAGTGCAGGAGGCACGGGAAATCAGACTTGAATTGGGGCTCCAACAGAGTATAATGTCTATAAATTTCTCTCTCCCTTAGGCCATGCACATGAGGGGATTTTATACTCCCTCAAAGTAGTTTCAATCAGTTGGAAACAGTTGGCCACATGCTGGGGTGGTTGAACTACTGGAGTAACCATCAACCTAGCCTGAAAATAGGGAATTTAATATATTTTTTAATGATTTTAATGGCATATGCGGAAAAGTGTGTATGGAATTGCGTATACATGCGGAAAAGTCTGGGCATACCCGCGTATGGGATTTTTAACACTGTTTTTTATGAAATTTGTTCAAGTCTGTGGGAATGGGTGCCCAAGGCCAAAGAGACAATCATGAATCACATGAGGGTGAAAAATGATGTTATAACAGATGCCCCCTAATATATGAGGTCAGAAGGGGTACATGATGGCCGAAATGTATTATGCACATAGAAAGAACTTCGCAAGGACGAGAGAGGACTTCACCAGATTTCAGCCTGCCAAAAACCAATGAAAGAAAATAGAGATTCAACTCATGCTGAGGCGGGCATACCCATGCTCAATAAAAAATATATCATATAGAAAGTACATGATGAATCCAGAATGTATACAAGTATATCTGAACTGAAAGTACATAATGAATCATCTAATCAAGGCCTGGAAATACAAGTCGGAATCAATGTCCAAGTATCACATATAGAAAGTTGATCAATGATGCTGAAACTAGATGTCTGATCATAAAATTGACTGAATCTCCAAGTACAAAATCATAAGGGGTGGAACACATGGTACAATCACGCAACTCGGGAGCCAACATATAAGATGCTGCTGTACTGACACTGCAACATATAAGGGTGGACGAAATCACTGGAAGAAACTGAATGGACTGTCAAAAGTGAACCCAAAAATGCTGGTGCAACTGAGGTCTTCACTAATCTTGATGGCACAATTCTACATAATGGGAATAAATGAGCTGAAGTCGACCATTTGAGAAATCATTGGATTACCGGTCAATAATGTAAACCATTAACCAACACGAGACAACCCACCAATAATGAAAATGAGTGTCAAGGTGCCCCAGTACAATCTAACAAGTGCGAATGAATGAGTTGAAGTCGAACACTTGGAAGAATCTACCAATCAGGAGGAAATGATGAATCCCCACTGTCGATAGCGAAGAGTCTGCCACTGATGACTGCAAACCCTAAGGTACTGAAAAAAAAAAACTCTAGATCTTATTCCCAGAGCAATGAGTCAGAGTCGATGGGAAAAGATTTGCTGGAAGGAAGGCATTAAGGCATCCCACATCAGTCCAGCGCGAGTGTAACCCGCAGGCCAAAATTTGGAAGGAATCGGACGAAGCAGAGTGACGGAACCAAACTGAAGTATGTTTCCGACATGCACAAGATGAAGCTAGTGCACGGAAGAAACCCTCTGAACCAACCAATAATGAAAGATGACACAGAGGCGAGATATCCACCGATAGGGTCAAATGGAAATCAAGGTACTGCATGAATCCCAAGTGTGATAATGTATGCTGACGTCGAACACAGGGGAAACCACTCAGTAAAAGACCCATAATGATGATCAAATGCTGAGCACAAGGTCACCTATCAATGATGGAAATAGGGCTAGGGTGCGGCTCTAGGTTTACTCTCAGAGAAATGTGTCATAGTCAATGAGAGACAAACCCGCCAGCAAGAATTCAATGGGGACCTTCTCAAACCAGCACGAGCAGAAGACCAAAACATCTGATGTGATAGAACAAGATACTGACAAGACTGGGAAGGCCGAATGAATAATGAGTCAAGTGACATCGCAGAATGGCCGACTCTGGTTAGACTTCCCTTGAACAAAAGCATGACTTGTGATGACCATGGCAGTAAAAACGTGACACTGTATAAGTCTGTTATGCAGGAGGCAAAAACAAACTCTCCATATGATTGGAAGAGATAAACAACCGGGGGAGGACTGACCAGTGAAACAAGGCAAAGGCTGAACCTAGGTCAAAACTAAAACCATCCCAAATGAAGGAAATATATAAGTGTATGTGCTTTGTTTAAGGGCGACAAACTGATACTGTACTGCCATCAAATTACGAAGTTACATCCTGTTCCCGCTCTTTTTGTTATATTTGATTTTATTGTCTTTTTCATATAATAAGCCTGAAAAGGAATAAAAGAATGCTATAGTACAATGGATAGAACGAGTATCAAGAAACAGATGCACTAGTTCCTGGGATAGGAACAATCCTATGCTCAATGCAAGGTGGCGGAAACTGGTAAGCGATACTCAGAGGAATGTTCCATCCATAGGTAAAAAGGGTGTCAAGTCGTGATAGCTAAGTGCATGCAATGGTTAACTTGTACAGACAGTCAAGGTCAAAAGTTTTCTTAACATCGAGTCCAAAATGAAGCTGGCTAAAGGCCAGGATAAACAAGTAGCCAATATGCAATGCAATAATACAACTTAACAACACCAGGGAGCCTCTAGGGTAATATCCAGAAAAATGATAGTGAAGAAGAAGAAGAATGAAGCTTCAACACATAAGTCATGGTGGGACTAAAGAGGACTCCCGAGCCTACATAAAATGCAGCATGGGCAACAAATGCTAGCGAGGAACTAACTAGGAAGCCCATGTAAAGGAAGGCTCTACCACCAAGTCATGATTAAATAATCGGCGAGTGAACTGGGTGAAATACTCATGACTTGATGGGATCAACCCTATGGCAAGTGATCAGAATGGAGGCTAGTATGAAAAATGCAACGGAAATTGGATTCCCTAACCTATATGCCAGTGAAGATCATATACCTTCCATGACGGGTCAGCAGTCATGGATCAAAAACCGGAAAAAATCTCGAGTTCATCAAAATGTACCTGAAAATATACCAATCTGGGCACTTCCAAGCATCCGAGTTATGCAGCTTAAGATAGATTGAAAAAAAATAAGCATAACAAATTTTTGCGAAAATTTTCAATTTTTGGGCATAAATACACAAGTTACCTCACATTTGGTTCATTGTTACTTGCTGAATTGGGAAAAAGAGCTCTGGAGAAAAAGCCTCTTTCGTCAAAACAGGAGCAATCGACCATCAAACTTCGCCGAATTTGTTAGGTAAGCTCTTAATCCATCCTTGTTATCAATTTTGTCCATTCATAGTGTTAAATTTTGTAAATTTCACCATAGAATTATTTATTTTAAATTATGGTTCTGTACATACGCGGGTTTATATTGACCAAGCCGCGTATATATGCAACTATGTACAGAGAAAGTCGCGTATGGGAAACCCGAAATGAAAAAACGTGATTCTAATGGACAAATTATTGAATTTTTGCAGGATGACTATATCTTGGAGAGAACGTGAGGATAGTGCCATTGACAATGAAGTAATGCAGGACCAATTATCACTCAATATTCTTCGAAATTGTGGATTGCTCAAATTTTTCAAAATGCCAAATATGAAGAGTAATGTCCGGTTGCTCGAAATGCTTGTGAATTATTGGGAACCGAAAGAAGATTGCTTCATAATATATCAAATTCCCATACGTATCGAGGTGGAAGATATCTATTTTATTATTGGACTCTCTCGGAGGGGGGAACCAGTAGATTTACATGGCAAGCCTTTGGGAGGGCTAACTGTGGAAGATTATGTCCACGTCTACTGCGTAGAGGGGTCCAAGAAAGTTGGGACTCAAATTGCTATCAAAGATTTAAGAGACTTGCACATGAAAATTCTCCTATTTACCATTGGCAGGGTAGCAGGATCTGCTTCCTTACACTAGGCATCCAGGACTCAAATGAGTATAGCTGTGGAATGCTTAACTCATTTATATGATTGGTGCACAGCTCTACTAATGAACATGAAGCAACAATTGACTTCCATCCGAAAAACAAAAACAAAACATTTTGGATATGGTACAATCTTGATGACATTCTTCTTCGAGAAGATTCCTGGACTGAGACCCAAAGTGATCTCTTCTATCAGCAGCCCAAGGAACCCAAGAATTGCTCGATGGGCAGACCTGATGAAGAGACTGGGGGGAAGTGAAGTTCCCCGAACCACCTGGGATGACGAGTTCTTCCAATGGTGGGGAGAAAAAATCATCGCTGTGGAGGACTATCCCTATGCCGGGATGGATTTCCGTGGTGATCCAGACCTTGTCCTTCCACTTGGCGCGGCGTGCGGTACAGTCGGTAAGATTGCAATTTTTTGATTATATGATTTTTTTTGGATTTTTTCAATATGTGTGAAAAATGTTAAAAACAAAACATGTTTTTGATTGGATTCCAAATGACTGACAATATTATAATGATCATGATACAGATATTGGACCAGTCCGACCTGAGGGTTACCCATGACATAAGCGCCGCAGAGGCGAAGCGGATACAGTAGATCCAAACAAGACCCTTCACGCTGTACAGAGGAACTTGGAGGGGTTAACCCACCAAGTGCCCATGGCTGCAGTGGAAGATCTGCCTGAAGCCATCCAGAGACGGGTGGTAGGAGTACCCCATGACTAGGTATGATTATTCCGCCGAGTTTCCACGGCGATCGTGTTCTATCGGAACACGAATCGTGGGCAGGGACCACAGGAGTAAATAGATATGATTACCAGACGATTGTATATTTTTTGATATTGAACATGATCGGGCATAAGCCCTAATTTTGTATGACTTATGGATCCAAATTTTGTATAGTTTTTGAACACTCTGATGATATATATACGATGATTTTTGATGTGATGTGACAAATGTATAAAAATGTATGATGTTTTTGATGATTAAATTTTAATGTATTGAATGATTAATATGCCAATCAATTGCTTGATTAGCTAATGAGTCTGACATCCAATTGTCAGCTCGAGGAATATGAATGAATGTTAAAAATTGAAATGATCTTTGTAACAAACATACCCTTAAGAAAAACCAGAGTAAAAATGGATCTCGAACCCGATAAGTATTGTTCAACTACGACACCACCAGCTGAGAGTCCAAGAAAACTACTAACGAATCAACACCCAAAGATATTGCCTCCGAGAGTAGATAAATAACTGCAGTGTATTTTGCTATATTATTGGAAGCAGGACCAATGCAGACTCCTCTTGACACTAACAACTGACCGGATGGACGATGAAGCACCCAAGCCGCGGAAGCCAAGTTCCGGGTGTGTCTACTAGCACCATCGGCGAAACCAAAATGACTCATGACATTCGACACAACCTGCCAAAGCAGATCAAAAACATCATCATCCCATCAAAGATCGAAAAAACTAGATATGTACAAAGCAAAACTACTATATACAAAAGCAAAATGTCAGGCCGAAGCCTAGGCATAATACTTTTTCAAATAGAGCCCATTTCTGGGCTCCGGCAACTCGTTTCTTCAAAATCAACCAAGGTATATGCTCCTTTTTTAAGGACTTTTTTGACGATGAAGGGGCCATACCACATAGACTTAAACTTTCCTACACCGAGAGCATCTTTTTCTTGGGCATAGACCAAAACAAGGTCACCTTCCGAAAAAACCCTAGGTTTGACCGCTTTATCGTACTGAACTTTAACTCGGTTTTTATGCGCTTCATTCATCGTGGCGGCATCCCGACGTTGCTCATCAAGATGTTCCAGATGAAGGAGACGTTCCTCAAGACTAGAAGTGTCAGGAAGAAGTTCAAAAGCTAACTTAAGAGAAGGAATCTCACATTCAATGGGAAATACAGATTCCAACCCGTAAACTAGCTGAAACGGAGTAAAGCCAGTTGCAGTTTTCACTGACGTCCTGTATGCCCAAAGTGCAGGATACAGCATGATATGCCAGTTGGATCGAGATTTATTAATTTTCCTTTGAAGAATGGTCTTCAAGGATTTATTCACGGCTTCCACTTGCCCATTGGCCTGAGGATAATAAGGAGATGAATGCTCCTACCGGAAACCTAATTTTAGAGCCAACTCAGCCATCATGCTATTCTGAAAATGACTGCCATGATCAGTGACAATCTCTCTAGGAATACCAAAACGAGAAATAACCTGGTTGAAAAGAAAAAGAGCTGCAATCTCACCATCATTCCAAAAAGTAGGCATAGCCTCGACCCACTTCGTAAAGTAGCCTACTGCTACAATAATGTACTTGTGACCTTTAGCCGAAGGCGAGTTACAAGTAGTATAATCAATACCCCACTTTGTAAAGGGACCGACAGTAATGACTGGAAAAAGTGGAGCTGGATGAGCGTGCATTTTTCGAGTATAGACTTGACACGGATGACACTTTTTGACCGACTCCATACAATCTTTGAAAATTGAAGGCCAAAAGTACCCAGCACGCAAGATTTTTTGGGCTATAGCAAGCCCAGATAAATGACCACCACAAGCTCCACTGTGGCAATCATTCAGCACAGCCTCAGCTTCTTCGAGAGTTAAGCAATGTCTCAGGATAGAATCAACCCCTCGACGGTATAAAGCATCACCAATAATCAAGTAATTTTTAGCCAAGTGATGCAACTTATGGCGCTCATCTTTCGAAAAAGTAGAGGGAAACTTCGCAGTCTGAAGATACACAATGATATCTCCATACCAAGGATCCTGTGGAGAAATGAGAAATAAATGTTCATCCGAGAAGGATTCATCATAAACTATCTTTTCTCCACAGGGAAACTCAGAAATCAATTCCGCGAAAACTAATGATTTCTTGGACTTGGCAGACATAAACTCAAGGTCAAATTCCTGCAAAATCACAATCCATCTATTGTATTTTCCCCCAATCACTCGCCTACTGAGAACAAACTGAAATGGATTGGCTGCTGCCAAAACAAAAGTTTTTCGTAGAAGAATATAATGTCTGAGTCGCTACATAGCATGAACAGCTGCTAAAGCTAACTTTTCTATCGGAGTATACCGGAGTTCAGGTCCTACCAATCCTCGACTAAGATAGTATATAACATGCTCTGCAAGAGCATCATCCTCCTGAACCAGAACCATACCAATGGTAGATTCTGCTGCTGCAAGATACAAAAGGAAATCCCTGTTATAATCAAGTGGACTCAATAAAGGAGAAGAGGTCAATGTTTTTTTCAAAGCATCGAATGAGCGTTGAGCGAAGTCATCCCAAAAGAATGGAACTCCCTTCTTCAACAATCTCATAAATCCTTTGGTAACTTCAGCATAATTTACGATAAATCTCCGAAGAAAATTAGCTTTTCCTTGTAGACTTTGAAGTTGACGAATAGACGACGGGGGAGGCAACCGAAGTATTGCCTCAACCTTGAAGGGATCTACCCTAATCCCTTCCCTAGACACAATGAATCCCAATAACCAACCGGATGTAACCGCGAAAACACACTTGTTCGGATTCAACCTAATCTTGTAGAACGACATCGTTCAAATACTTAACGGAGGTGAGCAGGATGATCCATTCTCTTTCGAGAATGAGTAGCTAAATCATCCAGATATGCCTCGATAATATGTTTGATGTTGTGGAAGGCATATGACATGGCCCGCTGAAATGTAGCCCCAGCATTTTTAAGACCAAAAGGCATCTTCTTGTAAGCAAAATTACCCCAGGGACAAATAAAGGCAGTCTTATGCTGATCTTCAGGATGGATAGTAATTTGATTATATCCAGAGAAACCGTCCATGAAGGAGAAAATCTTATTACCGGCACACTCATCGATAATCTGATCTTTAAATGGTGTGGGGTAATTATATTTTGGACATGCTTTATTAAGGTCTCTAAAATCAATGCAAACTCGAATTGTTCCTTGTTTTTTATCCACAGGAACAGGATTTGAAACCCATTTAGTCAAAGGAACAGGGAAAATGAATCTCGCCTTGAGCAGCTTCTCTACCTCGGCTTTGATAGTTGCAGCCTTCCTAGGATTGACCGGACGAAGTTTTTGCCTCACAAGCCTAGCATTTTCGTAAGTCTTGATCTCATGTTGGACAATAGATGGATCTATACCAGGCATTTCCTCATAAGACCAAGCGAATACATCCCTAAACTCTTTAAAGAGATCGGTGTAAATCTGAATCTCTTCAGGGGAACATTCAGCTCCGATGAAGACATTCTCTATAACATTGGGATCCCTGGAATTGTTCACCGGGATAATTGGAGAAATCACAGCCATGTTCCCTTCAGCATATACCTGTTTTGGTGCTAAAGGGTTAAGGACTGGGCGAACAGGACCAGGAGACACAGGACTTGGAAAACTTGATTCAACTTCGCTCAAATCATGTAAAAATTAAGACCGATGATGCAAGTCATCCCACGGTCTATCTATACCAGTCATAGCTTCCAGGATGGCCTCTTCAGATGGAAGAGTGGTATCAAGGTAATCCTGGGCAGAAGAAGAACTAAGTATCCAAGCTGGAGCCACATCGCCATCTAATTCCTCCGGAGAAAGAGGAGCTGGAATGGACTCTGCAGAGTCAACAATAGATTGAAAAGCAATCTCAGCTGTAGACATCGGAAATGCCATTCCACCCACTTGACCTTCTGCTAATGTGGCTGTAGGGAAAGGTAAGGTCCAAGGGTCTGAAAAATAATGAGTTCTGAAGAAATCTCTTCGAAGAGGAGCCCTGGAGGATGAAATTGAATTTATATGAACCGTAGGAGGTGGAATATCAAAAGTACCCATCAAAGAATAATACATTCCAACTCCTAAATTCTCAACAGGCAGCTTAGCATTATCCACTTTTGGAATCATTGAGTCAGTAGATGCATTTGGGTCTACAGGAGAACAGTCCAGTTGATCCACTGTAACAATCCTCCCTTTGTGATGGAAACAAATAATCTGAAATAATGAGGATGCAATAGCATCCATCTCATAAATCCAGTTTCGCCCCAACAGAAGGTTGTAGTTCAAGCTTGCATCAACTATCTCAACCTCTATATTTACAGTTTTTCCCCCAACATAGATGGGCAAAGCTGGGACAATACCATGCAGTCTGTGAGAATGACCATCAAACGCAGTCAGAAGAGTAGCAGATGGAATAGCTGCGGGAGATCCAATTCCCTTCCAGCATGCGAGAGACATCACACATGTGGAAGCACCCTCATCAAAAACTGTCCGAAAGATATTGAATTTCCGGTACGATGATTTGATACGGAAAGCCATATGATGGGGGAGTCTCTTTTTAAAATTAGACATATCTAATGTAATCACAAGATAGTTCTTTGGATCAATAGCCCCAATAGCAGTGAGCAAAGCACTGCGCTGAGCTGGACAAGACTGGAGCACCTCAAGAGCCGACATGGCAGAAGGACTCTGTGCCAGATCTTCCAAAATAGAGTAGTTCTTAGCAGCCTTGGCATTTGGATTAATCATCGTACGCTTATTATATGCTTTTGGCATCCGAGGTGTAGGCTCAACAGTAGGCCTCATAATGTGAAGCGGCTCAGTACCATCGGGAGCAACCTTGGCTTTCGAAGACTCAACTTCTCCATAATCACGGGATCTCGTGGCGATATCCGCGTGAGCACTCATCATGTATATGTTTGACGGAGTTTCCCCTTCCTGGGTGCCCCCAGAAGAAGCCCCAGTATTTTGATTCGTGCCAACAACTAGTTGTTGCCCTTAGGGAAAAGGGTTTGTCAACACAGCCTGGGAACTAGAAGAACCCTGCCGAGCTAACAAGCGCTACGCATCCTAAATTTTAGGGCAAAGGTGAGTAAGATGGTCTCCAACACATAACTTGCATGGAAACTTCACTTTCTTTTTATCCTTTGGACCCTCACCAACATGCTCGTTGGATTTATTTGCATTACCCTTCCCATTCTTGCCTTTTTTCTTATTATTATTCTGTCCCTTCTTCTTCCCTTCGGATTGTTGATTTCCTTTGGGGTCAGAAGTTTGAACGGCATTTACCGACAAAGATTGAGAAGGTGATGACTCAACAGGCACAACCTGACCAGAAGGAGCAGATTGTAAAGACAACTGATGCAATTGACTAAGCAGGTTAGCTGCACCACTATTGATCAACCCAATAAGTCCATCACCATGAGGACTGGGTTTAGTCTTGGATAAATCTAATTTGGAGTGAGGATCATTAGGCAAATATTTAGGAAGGAATCCAGACTGAGAATATATCAATTCAAGCTATTGGGCCCTGAAAATGGCCTGTTCCTCAGAAAATACCCCAGACAGGGATACATCCTTAGAAATATCTGACTGCAAGGATTTCAAAAACCATTCCAAAAGGAATTCTCCTGGAATATGAGCTTTAATAAGCCTCTTCCTTCTCCGCCATTCCTTAATATTGTCAGAAATGTGGGTTGCGTCGTCCTGCTTAAAATTAGCTAGGAGTTCAGTCACGGCATCATAACGGACATGCAACTGGAAATGATTTATAAATGTCATAGCCAAATCTCCAAAAGTATCAAAACTGTCCCCATTTAACTCAATATACCACTTGGCAGCATTTCCAGTTAAGGTGCATTGAAACAATCTCAACCTAATCGAATCGTCGATCAGGGATTTAGACGAACACCATAAATGGAAGGTGGTGATATGGTCAGCCGGGTCCTCTCCATTCTTGCCTTCAAACTTTGGAATGTCTAAAGGTAGTTTGGTAGGAACCAGAGGCCACCCCGAACTGTATCGGACCGGATCATTCGTCAATTTCGACAAATCTGGCAAGCTCAACGTTGCCAGAAAAGGTAAACGAGGTGGAGCTTGAGGATTCCATCCTTGGTGGGATGAATTCCCAACATTCTAAAAAGAATACCCTGGATTTGATGACGCACCAGGTTGCCAAAAAGAACTCGTAGAAAAATTTGGGCCAAAGGACCCAACATTTGGAGAAGGACCCCCTCCCAACGTAGAGTTACCAAAGACCGGACCAGTTCCCCACCCGAAGTAATGAATGAAGAGGAAATCCCCTGATAGGGGTTCCAAGCGTTAGAAAGAGGGGAAAAAGTCTGATAGGCACTCAACGAAGGGAAAGAAACATTCCCTTGTTGACCAGCGTAAAACTGATTCCCTGCCCCCACTGCTGTAAAAACAAGGTTCCAACCTGTAAAGGTAGTCGAACTCTGACCTCCAGACCAAGGGTTAAAACTCTGAGTCTGAGAAGTAAGAGGAAAAGACCCTAAAGAAGGATTCTAACTAGGAATATGTCCAGTTCCGAAGGGGAACCCTTGAAAAGAAGCTGACCCACTAGCCATGGATGACATGGGTGTAGATGTAGTTGCAACAGCGGAAAAGGAAAAAGGAGGAATCCCACTAGTGGGCATTCCAAAACAAAAGGGACCAGATTGAGAAGCATGTGCTTGGGTGAAACCAGAGCCAAGCATAGCAGTACTAGAAGCAATCGAAGATATAGAAATAGTGCCTCCTCCTTCAACTGAAGCAGGAGTCTGAATGCCTGCAGCACTCACAGCAGAAGCCGCGTTCCCAGTCGTGGCCATCGAAAGGTATGAATAAAAAGGAGGACTTTCTGGTCTCTCTGACTCAGGTCTGATGTACTCAAAAACAAACGGATAATCAGGAGGAAGAGGAGATGGAAGTGACTGAGGAGACTCAGGTACTTCCTCTACTTCTATTCCTAACTCTCCCGGAAATAAAACTCTCGAGGTGAGCGGAACGCTCCTCTCAGAAACAACTACGAAACCTTCAAGCCCTTGTGGAGGATCTCTCTCCACTGCGTCAGACGCCACAAGGTGATATTCACCTACTATATTACTCCTACGCCTTCTTGAAGAAGGCTCTACACTCTCGGGAGATAACCCCCAGATTCTCCTCGATCGACGAGGCGCTTGATCAGCCACTTTAACAAATTTTAATTAGACTCAAAAAAGTATAAAGCTAAGAAAGCTATGAGCAAATAGCACTCACTATAAAAATCCCTAAGATACAGCCAAGCAAGCAGCCTTCAGGTATTTCCGCTCCGGGTGATTAGGAATGGACACCAAAATATGAGAAAGCGGAAAATAGGACCTCCCGAAAGTAGTCTGGGATAATTACGGCCCAGGCCTACTAGAGAAGGTAACAAAAATAGTTACGCCGACCTCCTAACAACATCCTTTGCTGGCACAAGTACCCAAGCTTCGCAAGGGCACCCCCCAGAAGTACTGCTGGAAGTGATACGATGTCTGCCTCAGGTACCACGAGTATTCCCCCCTGCAGTCACCTGTGTGGAACCTAGGAATGGAAACTATGGGCACCAATTCGTGTCAAAAGCCAGGCGAAATGGTCTTGAGGCAAGATCCAGCAAATCAGAGAGGGGGTATCTCTCTTCTCGGCCTTCACTTCCCCTCGCGCTTGACTCTCTGGAGGAGATCTTTCCCGATCCACCTAACAGAGTTGGATTTCGCTCAATTAATAAACTTCTATGTTTTAGTTTGAGCGGCCTTGGAGAGTTAACTCTCCACTCACCTAATCCAATATCAATACTTTTATGTTCTATGTTGATGCAATAAAAGACTTTATATTTCATCGGATTGGAAAATTTCAATGTTGCATTTGTTCACATACACTTGTGATATGCGATATGCGATATATGCTTTTCTAAACAATGAACCTTTTATTTTTTTATTCAAAATGATCGGATTTCCTCTAATTATTTTATTCCTATCTTAAAAAGAAAGGGGACCTATTTCTAAATGAAATTTATTCTAAAATTTTGAAATGGGGAGGGTTGTTGTACCGTACAACGGGAGTGTAATAAACAACCTCTTTGGCTTCTAGATCTGTAATAGATCTGTATTTTCATGCATAGATCTATTCTAGATCTAAAATCTAATAAATTAGTTCTTTAGTCTTCAGAAAATTACGTTGTCTATCTTTCTTGGCAATTTCCAGTGTTGCAGCACCTTAATATTGAGGGTTTATCCATGTAAAATCTCTGTTTTTATATTGAAAATGCATAAGTCTTGCCCCAGCTCTAATTTCATGATTTTCTGAACATATTTCATCTAATCCCTTCAAAAACTTATGCTGCTTTAGCTTCATAAAATTCTACATACATTAAGTCATGGGAAATCAAGGTTTTTAAGCCTAGTCGGGATTGGAGGAACTATTTAATATCGCTAGGATATTTTTTTTGACCTGAAATTTGACATGGGAGTCCTACATGACCTAAGCTAAAATAACCTGCCGCCATTTGCCTTATTTTTACGCATATTGGTAAATACACTCATTTTAGGGCTAAAATCACTGCTTTTCCCCATCCTTTGTCAGTAGAATTAATATTACTTATTTATGATGTACATAAAATTTCTGCTCAGGTGTTTTCAAACAAATATCAGGGATATTAGCTCACTGCTACTCCAGTATTGTGTTTTATATTGTTGGAGCCCTTCACTAGGCAATTTTCTGAAGACAACTAGTTGTGGGAGATTTGTTTAACCCGCCTAGAGTGATTTATTTTGTGCCTCCTCTTGGATTTCAGTCTTAGATACTCTGATCTAAAGGATCCAAGGGCTGGTATTGGATTTTCAAGCACACATCCCTAAAAAATGCATTTTTCAGGCATGTCTTACTGAGTAGTCCAAATTTGGAATATTACAAAATCCTTGTAACACGACATCTTCGCAGATCTGCTTTCAAATTCTTGCAATGTTTCCACTGCAGTGCCTTAGGCGGTCCTCCTCCAACCTATCCTAAAAGAGCTAAACTTAAAAAAAAATGCTTTTTAAAAACCCCTCATGCAGCCTTAAATCCTTATTAAGTGCCGCTAAAATCATGTTAAATTTTTAGGTCAAACACTAATTTTTTTTATTTTTTTTGAGTTGGGTTTAGTTAAAATATTTTTTTTTATTTTTTTTGGGTTGGGTTTAGTTAAAACTTGCTTGGCGGGAATTTAATTTTCAAATTTTTTTTTTTAAATATTTGGATTTTTAATAGTTAATCCATTTTTATATTAAAAAATTTAATCAATTAAAAATTATTTTAGATTATATTTTCAAATTTAAAGTATTTTTAATATTTATCAAGAAAACCAAAGTGGCCCTTGGATGGAGTATATTGCCAATATTATTTAATGTTCATGCATTTGAATGATATTTCCAATTATTTTTATTGTTCAAGTTAACCTAATAGAATGAAGAATGATTAACCTCCTAGGAGCACAAGAGGCCACGATAATGTGACATAAATGATGAGCAATGTTATTAGAATATGCCAAGATAGATCAAATAATATGCAAACAAATAAAATGGTTAGGCCTCCTTACTCACCTACAATGTCATGATCCTCCTATAAAATATAACAAAGGTCGACAAAAACAGTTTTTGATTTCCTTATTTCATTTTGTCGTCTTTGTTGAGGCATTCCTGTTAGGATCGAGATGCTTGAGCCCTACAACTAGAACCAGAAAACTTATGATAATGTTATTGTTGTATAATATCAATTCCTTTGCAAATGAAGCTTGCTTGCGTGCCATGTTGGAAAACTAGTGATAAGAACCAGGGCAATAAAATATGAATAAACACACGACACAATCTCAAATGTAGTTTAGGCATATATTTTTCTTGGTGGCAAAGTAAATTACTATATCTTAAAAGTAGGGCATTTCTCTTTGGTTTTTTTCTTGAAGAAGACAAAGAGTAATTTTCAAATTTTCCACACAATTAAGGTAGTATTCTTGAATTGATAGTTGATTAGCAACTTTACCGGTTCACTTTTATGGGTAGTTGAGGTAAAGGGCTCTTTGGTTTCATGCTTGAAGAAGATAAAGAGTAATTTTTTAAAATTTCCACACAACTAAGGTATCTCTTGAAAACTAAGGTATTACTCTTGAATTGATAGTTGATTAGCAACATTACAAGTTCACTTTTATGGTTAGTTGGGGTAAAGGCCTTTTTAGAAGACATTTTTATTTGGGATTTAGGAGTAAACAATGGTCATCACAATTAGTGTGGCGAAGAAATTATAGATAAAGTTATATCCTTATTTTAATTTTTTCATAATTATTAAAGAGTAAAGACATTATAAATATATTTATATGTGGTGGTGTTGTTTTTTTTTTTTTTGCAATGTTAAATTAGGTGTTAATATAAAATTGAGGAAGATAGTTTGTTTTACTATTCTCCATAATGTATTCTTCTCTTTGCAGGTATTCTTCATAATGTATTTGACTCAGTTGTAAGCCTTTGAATTTAATTCCTTGTGAATGTGATCAAAGGATATAACCTTGAAGGTGTTAATCAACTCCACAACTCTAATCATCTATTGATACAATAAAGAAATGTTCAAGTATAACCTTTCAGCCAATTTATAACAACCTTTGAATCCCCTATCACTTGTAAGTTTAGATTGTTGAAGTGACACAATTAAAATGACTAACGTAAATGACTTATTTGTATTATTGTAGTACTTTTTAAGTAGTTGTATTTTTGGTCCTAAACTAAATTATTCATTAACGTTAGTCATTTTCAGTTGCATTAATTATTATCTAGTCGTATATTTTAACCTGAGAATAAATTAGTTGTTTATGTTAGTCGTTTTTAGTTGGGTCACTTAAGATTGCTCATTTTGGTAGTATTTCACTTGGAAAAGTTGTGCTGACTAGATTTTTTAGTCACCTGGTCACTAATTTCATCATTTTCTACTAGTGATGCATTTCTTTCTTGTGTTATGGTTACATATTGGTCATGCTTCAGTGTTATTTGTGTATGCTTTCTTGTGTGATATCATATGTTGAACATGCATTGCTTGTTCATGATTGGTTATACATGTCAAGTGGGTGCATATAGTCAAGTTTTCATTGGTTTCAGATTGAGGTTGTTGTGCATAAGGTCATTCTATTCGATTAGGTAACCATGATGACATTGGTATGTTATGATGCTAATGTGTTGGCTGAGATAGAGCAGGAGATGCAAACCATCAAAGTGGAGTTGCAACATTGGACCTTCAGGCAAGAGCATGCCATCATACAGGTTTGTATGTTGGGGATGTAGGTATGTAGGTTAACGATTGTTATATGGACTATGGTTATGAGTATTCCTTTCATTATATTGATGTTATGGTTACATACATTATAGATGCTATTTTATTAGTGCGGTTATATGTACTTGTATCAAATAGTCATGAATGATAACAAACTATGGTAGTATGCATTGCTATTGTTGTTTTATGTAAGTTATGTTATATGTTGTTGATGAGTATGATATATGTTAACTTATTTTTTTTGTATGATAGTTATCTTGATTATTATGTTACATGTTGTTGATGAGCATGATATATAGCTTGTTGTTGTTATATGCTAGTAACTTGATGATTAGGGTTATTTCATTAAGATCTTGATGCAATATGTATCGTATTGCTTTGGATTGGCTTATGGAGATGGTTATGTTTATTAAGTTCATGTATGAGTCGATATATTTGTGATATTTTATTGTAATAATATAGGTTTATTGTGCATAAGTGATTGTTATGCATGAATGACAATTGTTTATGAGTTTATGATGTGAACATGTTAGTTAGTTAGTTTTATGGATATCCTAATCGTGTTTATGTTGAGTTGAGGTGTTGTGAAGTTATATTGTGTTAATATAGATTGATTGTGCATACAAGATAGCCTACCCTGAGATACATTGAGGTGTGAGTTTTATTATGTCGTATACTTGGTGCTTGATTGTTTTGAGTGTTTGATTATGTCATCTAGTTGATCTATTTAGCATGGTATGTTTGCAAGTTGTTTGAATATTTGAATTGGATGATATGTGTATATGTGTTTGTAAGATTGCTTGGAGGAATGGTTTTGTTTTAAGATGGTTGTGCTAACATATATGTTATATAATTGACTGTAAGTAGGTGATAGTTGTAGCATTATGTATTATGATCGATGAATGTGAGTTTATTGTTGATTATGACATGGTTGTTAGTATTGGTAAAAGTTGATTTTGAATTGATAGATATGTTGTCTTGATGTTTGGTATATATGGATGACATGTGTGTTCAATTACAAGGAAATGTGCCTAGAATAACAAGGTAAGGTATCTGGTATATTGTTATATTTATTTATTCAATGAAAGTTATGTGTTTATGGTAGTATGATGTAGGGGATTACATGGAAAGAGACTGCCATGAAATATTGAAGAAGGATCAAGTTTAGCTTTCCTTTGGAAGCAATAGGGACCCATGGGGATGAGTCATGGTGTTTTTTTTAGTCTTTTTATTTTGTTATTTTGTTATTTGTTGCGCTTGATTTACCTTTCTTATGTCTGGTGCATGATCATGCCACTTTTTTGTGATGTCGTATTGTTTTTAGTTTTTCATGGTCTTGGTGATGTTTCTTTTTATTTCCTTTTGTTTGAGAGTCTTGGTAATTGGTTGGGAGGGAGGAAATTTAATGGAGCTTGGGGAAATTTGAATGGTACCCAGAAGGTAATGAAAGACTTGGATGAAGCCTAGTGCATGTATAAGGGCAATGGGAGGTAAGAATACGACAGTCGGTTGGATTGGTTGGGTCCATTGTGGTAAATGGATGATGGTAGGATAGTCATGAGAAAGTTAATCAGGTAAGGTAAAGTGAAAGGATATGAGGTGTTAGATGCCTTAGCTATGTTGGGAAATGTTGTTCTCAATTCTGTGCATACTATGCATGCATAAAGGGAGTTCTCTTAACCTTGACCTTCTGATATCTGGTAATTATGTTGCGATCATAATTATGATAGTGTTTAGATGTGAATATATGATGTATGTATGTCAATATCTGACAAGATTATCATGGATTGTGATTGTTTAATGCTAATGTTTATATGTATGTATGTATGTCATTATATGATAGTATAATGATTTTTTTATGCTAATGATTATATATATGTATGTATGTATGTGCATGTGTCACTGTATGATAGGGTTTACAAGGATCATTCTTGTGGAGGAATGATTTCTTATTTAGGTGAATGACATGAAGAGATTCTTGGTATTATGAGTAACTCTGACAGGTCTATGAGGTTAGTATCATGTTGACATGAACTGATATTATATGATTGTACTATGCCTATGTTTATGTTATGGAAAATTAATGCCAAGGGATGCATCAGTTAAGTGAAAGTAGTGTGATTTATAGCATGCTAGGATAAGCATAGATAGTGGAAAGACACTAAAAGCAAGGTTTCTTGTGGGGTCAATGTGTGGTCTATGGATGTGCAGTACTATTTTTGTGTATGTGTTGCACATAATATTTCATATTCAGTGATTATACCCATGGAGATGTGTACATGTAACATATGTAGTGTTGTGTACATATGATGTTGTATGCTTGTTGTATACATATGGTGTGGTGTATATATTTCATATGTAGTGCTAGATATATATGGTGCTATGTACGTGTAGGATATGTGGTATTGAGTACATACCGTATTGTTCACATGTTGGATATGTGGTGTTATGTGCATAGGGTGTTGTGTGCATGTTGGATATGTATGATGTGTATGTATGGTGCTATGTGCATGTTGTATATGCAATGCTATGTAAATATGGTTTTTTCACATGTCGTACATATGGTGTTGGGTGCATCATTGTACACATGGTTTTGGGTGCATGTGGTGTTGTGTGCAGGTGGTGTCGTGTACATCTCATGCACATGGCACTGTCTACATGTGGTGTCATGTAAATACCATGCATGTGGTGTTGTGTACATTTGGTATTGTGTACACATTGTATAGGTGGTACAATGTACATTTGGCGTTGAGTACACATTGTGCAGGTGGTTCCATGTACATGTGATGTTGTGCACATGTTGTGCAGGTAGTGTTTTTTATAGGTGGTAACATGTACATTTTATGCATACAGTACCGGTATACATGTGGTATTGTGTGCATGTCATGCAGGCTATGTTGCAGGCATGCAGTACTACGTATGTGCATGGTGTAGTCGTGGTATCGTGACATGTGTATTCATTGTGTTGTACTCTGTATATGTATAGGTTGTGTTATATTGTACACAAGGTGTAGGTTTATGTGTTGTATGTCGATGTAGGTGTATGTATTGTGTTCTATTGTACACCAGGTGTGGGTGTATGTGTCATATGCCAAATTGCGTGTGTGTATTGTATGGTGTTGTATGTCGTATGTGGGTGTACGTGTTGTGATGTACACTATGTGTATGTGTACATGATTGAAGAGAAGAAAAGGAACTGGGTGTTTTTCGACTGTGGCAACTGATATGGTGTGTGTACAGAAGGAACAAAGGCAGAAGTAAGGACCAGTTAAAGGATAAGTATCAACATTTGATTTTAGTTCTATTATTCTTGTGATATACAATTCTGACTTATGATAGTTACATGTGATTTATGATTATGGTTTATGATGATTACATGTGATTCATGATTTTACCTATGATGGTTGTGTTTTAAGCCAAGCAGATGTGATATGTTTATACATGATGATTTGATCAAACATCTAGTTTGACTTGTTGTGAGAGGAATTCAACTAGATTGCAAGTGTACGTTATTTATGAGCTACTAATGAGGTATGATTTGAGTTTATTTCAATTTATTTTAAATCTAATGGAAATTTTGTGCTTGGTACAGGAAGCATGTAATGTCTGGTTGGGTGGTTGAAATCGACTGCAAGAAATAGCAACGTCAAGAAAAGGAATTGGAACATGCAGTAGTATGTTGGTAAAGCACTTCAGGAGCAGGGAAATTGTGGGACACTGGAACCAAATAGTGTCCATTGATTTCCATGAGCATGCTATGACCGGTATGATGGTTTTGAGGTAGGGATATAACTTTTTTTTTATATCTTACGATTCGAGGAAGCGTTGCCAACTGATGGACTACCCGAGATGGGGGTGCCAGTGAAACTTGGAAGGTGTGTGACTACACGGAATAGGGTGACCACATTTCTCGAGTGAATTTGTAGCAGAGAAGGGAAGGTCAGGGATGGATTTGTTTGGTAATTATCATTACTAGATGGAATCATATGCACATTGGGAGTGTAACCTGGAACAATGAGTCAGAAATTGTTCACTGAGAGGACAAGTGGCACAGGATTGTAGTGTTGGACATTGGATGCACACTTTGACTTTGACAGTGGATTCTGGACTTCCTAGAAAGGAGGTGAATCCTAGTATTAATTTGAGGGTGGAGGTGTGAGCCTCTGGATTCCCTTGTTGTTGATATGGGAATCGTATCCTTTTATTTTTTAGTTGAGAAAATGTTTATATGTGTATATTATTGTAAATATTGTATTGAGGTGGTTTATAAAGCTCCAAAGACAATGTGGTTATTTATTGGTTGAAGAAAATGTGATTAAGTATATATGGTTGTTATTGTAAATAGCATAATGAGTTGTGTTATAAAGCTCCATTAAATGGTATGTTTGTCATGATTTCAGTAGTGCCCATTGTAAATACTACATCAAGATATGTTATAAAGCTCCATAGTCAGTATGTTTTGTTTTTTAGTAGTTTGTTGGTTTTTAGGTGTCACTTAACACAGAGGACAGTGTTTCCCCAAGGGGGAGGGTTCTGTAACAACCATGGTAAAAATCCATGTAAAAATATAAGACCACAGTTGATGGGACACTTATTCCAAGATAAATGATAGGAAAAACATCCTATCAGGTGTCCATTCGGTTTACTGTGGCTAAAGGAAATTGGAAAAGGCAAAGGAAAAATGGCATTTTTGGAACATTTATTTATGAAAAAAATGGAAATTAGGAGAAAAGGGGGATGAAATGTCATAGGTTGCATGTGAGGAGAAGATTGAAAGAAATTAATGGAAAATGAATAAAATAGAGGCCTCCCTTCTACAAAAAGGCTTTTAAGGATTAGTTGGTACCTTTTTTGTCAATTTAGTTTTGGAGTCTAGATGAGTTCTTGTTGATGTGATTGCTTTCGTATCGGTATCCTATTGTTATTTATCATCCCTTAAGTGGTCATGAAGTTCTGGGTAGTGACCTAGGTTATGGGCCTAAAAATATGGATCAAATCTCGGAGTTGCAGGCATAGAACTGAGCAATTGGGGCCCCAGACATAGGATTTTTGTGTTGTGCCTGCTGCTATAGCCTCCTGGCCGCTAAATTGCTATGTTGTGCTTGCATCTATGGCCCAAGTGGGTCAAAATGTTAGTGTGACAAATGGGTAAGAGGTCTGAAGAGTTGGGTTGCCTCGTGGGGGTGTTGTTGATGTTGTACAAGGTATTTTTGATGTGTTTCTATCAGTTCCACTTCCTTAAGGTTACCTAAGAAGTTTAATCTCATTATCGTAGCATCACATCACATGCTTACCCCAGTTGTCCAGTTACTTAGGTAGATGTGGGATGAGGGTGTTACACCACACTAGGTAACATAAGTTGGAACCTCACATGAATAAGATTCTTTTTTTGAGGGGTGTGACAAAGGAAACCATGAATATGATTGATTTTATGGGAGGAAGTTATATATCCATGTTTACTTTTAACAAAATTGCATGTGTTTGTAGGAGATACTCTCGTGGTCAAGGGCGGAAAACTAAGATCTCTTGAGATCTCCCTAAAAATAAAAATTTAATTTCCAATGGAGTGACTACAATAGAAGTAGGGAATATATTAGAGGATTTTAAAATAGAGATATTAAGCACTCTCTGTTTGCATCTCAACACTCTAAGTTAAATAATAAATAGGAAGAAGAGTGCACTTCTCACCATTTTTTGCCCCATATTTCAAAAGAAACACCCCAAGAAAGATTTCCCTATTGATGATATCATTGTTTGTGCCATTTGTGCAAAAGATTGTGCCACAAATAGTTTTCCTTATTTACCAGGACTTAAATTAGTGTACCATGGGGATGAGTCAACAACAAAGCAGTTGTATTCATTAGCAACTAAGAAGCCATGGAAACCCATGAATCAAGGTATGCCTTTCGATCATGTTATTATGAATATTTCATATTTACCTAATCCACAATATGCATAATGGAATGTCACCGCACCATGGAAAATGTGGCCACAAAACCACTTCATAACCAACCTTGGCAACAAGGTTGGTAAGGATCAGGCTATGTACTTATACCCCCGTGTCCTTATCCACCACGCCGTCAACCATTTTTTCAAGGAAACTAGATGCCAACATCTACTCATAAACAACCTCTGAATACCAGACTATAACTTCCCTCCACCCAATCCTCTAAACTAAACCATCTACTTCTTCAACTTGTCACTAACCTGAATAATAAAGCAGCCCAAATTGTTCTGGAAGTTTCTTTGCAACCCTTCCTAATCTATTTTATCACTCATGTAGAAGTGCAGGGTATTCATTCACGATCATGGAAGGTGCTACCAAATTCCATCCCCATTATTGTGGAATAAGAGATAAATGAAGAAGCCTTGCCTCTGTATAAGGAACCCATAGATCAATAACTCCTTAGAAAAATAATAAGTCCTTGAAATAGTTGTTAGAATCCCCTTATCCTGAGAAGTTGAAGAAGAATGAATCGGTGAAATGCCCTGAGTATAATGTGATAAATTAATTAAGAAATTTTTTTGTTGAGATTCCCTTGTTGCAAGTTGTCCATGATATACCAATCTATGTTAAAACAATGAGGGAATTGTGTTTGAAGAAGATAGGTAGGAAACAAAAATATCCACCAACTATTAATTTTGTTGGGGAGTGTGTTGATGAAATTATTAGAAAAACTTTAGAAAATAAATATGTTGATCCCAGGAATCCTATCATTTTATTGCATATAAATGGATTATTTATCCCCAATACTTCAATTGACCTTGGAGAAACCATTAAAATTATGATTGTGCATACCGTGAAGTTTCTCAAATTAACCGATCTCCATCCTAATTTGATCATCCTTGAATTGGAACATAGGTCCATAATTAAGTCGGAGCAATTTTACCAAACGTAATTGTTTTCCTTGATTTATGGGAATATATGGTGAACTTCATTGTTCTGTAAACTAAATAAACAATTGCAGGGCATCAAATAATCCTTGGGAGGCCATGGCTTGCTACTGCAAACACATTCATACGATGCAGGTCTGGTAGCATGTTCATTTCCCATGGAGGAGTTGTAAAACATATTACTTTGTTTCCACATGTGAAGCCTCTCATGAAAGTAGAGGAAGTCCCCTGGTTTGATTATACAGGAAGTGACGCAAAATTGGTTCAACCCATGTGTATGGTCGATCAGGTAAATAATTTCCAAGAGTGTTCTAAAGAAAGTGAACTTAGTTATTTTTTATGTAATTCATATTCTTATGGTTCTGATGATCTTCCATTAGAGAAGGTTTTCAAGAGTGATGTATAGGAAACAAATGATCTAATATTTTTTTCTTCATTATGCAATGCTACTAAAGCTCCATCACAAGAGATAGATCCATCTTGTATTTTTGTGGAAGTAATTCTTGGTTAATTTCTGAATATCAATGGTGAATATACCAAATAAAAATGAACATAACTAATGTAGGTTCGCTAGGAACAAATAAAGGCCTTCATGTGGGATTACCGAGACATTAAGGGGATTGATCCTACAATTTGTTTGCATCATATTTATATGTAGTTCGATGCTCGCCCTGTCTGTAAAACTAAAAGGAATATGAATACATCACTCAAGGAGGTAGTGAAGGAAGAGTTACAAAAGCTCCCTGATACAAATTTATTCTACTCAATATTTGATAGCAAATTGGTTTCCCCTTTAGTTTTTTTCCCCAAATATTCAGGAAAATATCATGTGTGTGTAGAATTTTACGAGTTGAACAAAGATACATGAAGAATCATTTCCCTATTCCATTTATAGATAAGGTCCTAGACACCCTAGTAGGAAATAAATATTTCTCTTTATTGGATGGGTTTAACGGCTATAACTAGATTCAGATAGGTCCGGAGGATCAAGTGAAAACCAACTTAACTTGTCTCTGAGGAAATGTTTCTTACTAGGTTTTACCTTTTGGGTTGTGTAATACCCCATCCACCTTTCAAAGAATGGTATTGGTATTTTTTTTAAGATTTGATTCACACTTGCATAAAAGTGTATAAGGACGATTTCATTGTTTATGGGGATTCCTTATAAAATGTCAAATGATGCTAACTAAGGGGGTAGTGCTTGGCCATGTTGTTTTTGATGCAAGTATCTAGGTTGATCCTGCTAATATCAAGTTCCTATCTCAGTTACTGATTCCTACAATGTAGAAAGAGGTGAGAAGTTTCATTGGTTTTGCAGGATATTATCAACACTTTATTGAAGGTTTTACGAATATTTTCATGCCTTTGTTGAAATTTTTGTCTAAATATGTTGTTTTCTTATGGACAACCAATGCCAACATGTGCTTAAAACTATAAAATAAAATATTTTAGTTTCCGTTTTTTTGAGAGGGCCCAATTGGGTTGTACCTTTTCATATTTCCATAGTCGCCTTAGACATGGCTTAGGGATTTGTCCTTGAGAAAAAATATGACCTATGTTACTATGTCATTTATTACACCAAAAAAAATTTAACCCCCGTTGAATTGAATTATACTATGACAAAGGAGGAGTTACTCATGGTGTTGTACTTTATAAAAAAGTTCATGCATTATATTATAGGTTATGAAGTTTTTATCCTTATGGATCATGCAAATATCTAGAACCTCATGAATAAACCAGAAGCTAAAAATTAAATCACGATATGGCTTTTCTTACTACAGGTATTTAATGTTACAATTGTGGATCATCCTGGTAAAGATAATCTAGCTGTTGATTTCTTTTCTAGGTTGCAACATGAAGAAAATGATGTTCCTGTAAATGTATATTTTCTAGATGAGAAATTATTTGTAGTTTCTACTGAACTTCCTTAGTTTTTATATATTAAAAATTATCTAGCTATAGAAAAACTACTGCTGAAGTTTCTTTATCATGAGGAGTGAAAAATTATAAATAGAAGCCCCTATTATTCTTGTATCAACAATGATTTATTTTATATAGGTGTAGGTATTATCATTAGAAGGTGCATCTAGGAGAATGAAGTGCTAGACATTTTAAAATTCTGCCACAATGAGCCTTGCAAAGGTAATTTTTCAAATAAGTATGTTTCTTATAAGGTATTATAAGTTAGGTATTGTTGGCCCAATTTGTTCAAAGATGCAAAGAAATAAGTGTTCCAATGCAAAAACTGTTAGAGGTTGGGGAGGCCAATTCAAGAAGATGAAATGTCATTATAGCCATAAATAATGGTCAAACCATTCAAAAGGTTGGCCGTGAACTTTCCATGTATGATCACATCAATGTCCCAAAAGAAGAAATATATTTTTTCATGTACGAATTCGGTTAAGAAATGGGTCAAGGCCAAGGCACTAGCTTGAGAAAATGAAAAGAAAATTGCATATTTTCTTTACGAGGATGGTTTTACTAGATTCAGTGTACAAAGAGAGATCGTTATGGACCAATGAAAACAATTCATATCCAAACTAATCAAGGCTATTATGGAGCAGTATCAGATCTGTCACCAAACTTCAACCCCCTACCATATGCAAGTGAATGGGAATTTAGAGTCTACTAACAAAATATTGGAGGATATCTTCACCACGACCATTTAGATTCATCACAAATATTTGGAAAATCGATTAATTGAATCTATTTAGGCCTATAGGAAAACGTGGAGGAGTACTACAATATGCACACCATATGAGTTAGTTTATAGGAAACAGGACCTTCTACCAATTGAGTTCCAAATTCATAACTTTCAGATTGCTTGTTAGTTCAAATTAGATCAAATTGAGGCACGAGAACAAATATTGATACATCTAAATGATATAAAAAAAATCAGGTAGGACACAATCTAGTAAATTGTGTTGTTGTAGGAGCACAAAAAGAAATGGCACGATAGGTTCATTCGAAAGAATTATTTCTAGCAGGGGGATTGGGTTCTCCTTTTTTATTCCAAATTTAAGGATTTTAAATGGAAATTCACAACTCATTGGTTGGGCCCATATGAAGTAGACATTATTTTTTAGAATGGGTCGATTCAAATCAAAACTATTGATGAATAGTAGACACATTTTCTTATGAATGTGCATAATTTGAATCCCTATCGAAAGCCAATGTCCAAGGAAACATTCGTAGCATAAATATGTAAAGACAATGGGATGGATGTATTAAATAAGGGATATTATCTTCTTTCTTCTATTTCCTCTTCTTATTTTTTCTCATCTTCAAATAAATGAATAAATGTTAATAAAAACTAAAAAAATGGGACCTAACAGTGAAAACCACCTTATGGCATGGTTAGGTTAACACGTTGTTTTTATTTATTTTTCTAATCATGAATCATCAAATATTTTGTTTTTTCTCAAGTTAGTTGATGAGGGATTCCTTAAGGCCCTCCTTCTAATGGTATTTTTCCCATTGACTTCAACACATTATCTGGGATAAGAGACTAGAGACTATTTGCAGTATCTTGAGGCTTGCAGACATTAGTGGAAGGTTCTATCGCTAGTGAACAATAGGAATACATCAATGTCTCTTGGTAATTGTATCTTGTAGGTGACTTGATTTCATCACATTTATTTGTATCTTGCAATATATATTGAAGAGCTTTGACTCTCATTAACATTTAAGGTGAGTAGCCTTCATTGGTTAACGGTATACGTCAATCACTGGAAATATGATTATTCTCTCATATGATCTACTTTAGCACCTTCATTCACATGATGATAGATTATGCCTGAGATGGATGGGATATAGAAGACTTGTGGTTTGTTTCTGATGCAACAACTACCAGATTCGAGACTAGTGACTATAGTTACTGAATTTCAGTGTAAAATTATAAATCAAATTCTTACTTGAAGGAACAATAATTTATTGTGCATAAAATGTAAGCAATAGACAATTTATGGCTCGAGCAGTCCTGACCTAGGTTTGGAGGTTAAGGTTTTCCAACAAACCCATATAATACTGGCCCTTTCGGTAGTGGCCTGCTTGCGCAGGCCAAAGTCTCACCTGAAGCAGTATGGGAGGGTGCTGGAACCAGGTTTCTGCACCCTAGGAGAGGGTAGGTAAGTTAGGTAGAGTTTCGTTCGACTTCAAAAATATTAGATCGTATATCATAGAACCCAGATCTATAGGTCCCTTAGCATACACATGCGCAATACTACTTATAATCACAGTAAACAGTATATACGGGACAATAAAGCAACTATCGCAACTATTCTTGCATAAAGTATAACAGACAGATTCAAATCAAATGTCAATCGTAGTATAAGAAAATAACACAGTTACTTTTGGAGCTCAACATAGAACCATGAATAACATAATCGATATCATAGAGTCGCATTAACAGATTCAGATATTCCAACAACCTTCCTCTTTCATTAATCCTTCAGATCCTTTTACAATACCCAAAACCCAACGTGTGCACACATCAGCAGGGTCTGCACACAGCAAGATCGAGGATCTCCGCACACATAGCTAGTAGGAGTCCTTTCCCCAATAACCCAAAACAAATCTACTAATTCGTGATTCGCACCAGTCTTAATTCATTCCCCTGCCTTGCAACTCAAAAAAGGTTCAACTACTTATACTACTTTAAACTACGTATCCAATGGTCTGCAAGCCGTGATTTGTGGAATCTTGGTCTACCCTTGATCCACTTACAATGCATTAGGGGATTTGACCCACCCCAAAACCCCTGCATTAGACTAAATATAATAAAAAATATATAAAATGGACTAGATTCGTAGCTTTGTAGGAGACCCTATTCCAACATTCCCCCAACACAATCTTGTGACTCGTCCCGAGTCACTGTGATGGCGGAGTCTCCACCTATGCGCGCAGTGCATTGATGGATGCGACCAGCGGAGGTGACATTTCTTGACTCTAAGCCGCAACGCTCTGCGCAATACCTACGAGCTTATGTGATGTCAGTCCTTCTGTCGCAGTAGTGACACTCTCCAGTGTCTATTTTAGTCGCTTAACAACAACATCAACATCATGTGAGAGCTGGAGGGTTGCGGCAACCCAAGGCTTCAAGAATTCTCCGATGACATGCTTCTTATGGAGGAGTTCCTCGATCGCATCTTTGAGGGTGTTGTTGGTCCTCAATCATGCCAAACGTTGCGCAGGAACTAAGGTGGGTAATGTAGCCTCGATCTGCTCGAAATCTTCCTCCTTCTGCCGCAAGTTCTGATTTATTTTCTGGAGGATCAGATTGCACTAGACCTTGGTCCATAGCTACATGGCAGTCTCTAGTAACTTGGTGCCCTAAGCAGTCTGCCCTATAATGGTGTTTGTAGCTGCGGTCACTAGCGCAGCGCGCTGGGCTCGTACCTTCAGGGGTGTTTCTGGCTGCAATTTGGCTTGTAAGTCAGTGATTTGCTGCTCTAGCAGAGTCTTAATGACCTGCATTTCCATCCTGGAAGCTTTCAATGCTGCAACCAATCCTTTTACCTTAGCCCGGGGGGTGGCTGCGGTTGGGATCTCTTCCGTAACCTCCGTACAAAGCTGATGGATCAAGGTTTCGAGCTCTGCTTGCTGTGCGACAGCGAGGAGAACCTCCACGTTCTGCTATGCGATGGTCTGTTTGGCCACGCTAAGTTGTTGGTGTACTCGTTAGTCCAGATGGTGAATCTCCTGAAACATAGCAATGTGGAGACCCTGCAATACATTGTGGGACAACTTGGCTAGATTCAATTGCACCCCTGCACCTACTTGGAGTTGTATACCCTGGTCCGGCGAACTGATCACAAGGGCGGTGCTCGGTAAGGAACAGAGACGACTTTCTTCCGTCGCTAAATCTGTACTGCTACATGCCAAGGGGATCCATCCTTGAACCATTCTAGTCTGTAGTGTATCTGTCTTTAACTATAGGGTGTGAAGCTCAGCCTAGATGGCTTTTATCGCAACCCTCTATTGTTCCTCTAAAGCTACCCATTTTTCTTCTGTGGTCAATATGACTGTATCTACAATTTTTTTGAGATCTCCTTTAGTCAATGTAACCGTCTCATCTCATTCCTTCCGCTGGGTGCGCTTCTTCTTTCGAGGTCCCTTGACAGGCTCACATGTTCATTTTGTACCTCCAATGTTTACTTCGTCCGTGCCCAGACCTGGCTGCAAATCAACCTAGGTGTCATTCTCGGTGTTCTTCATGGTGGTCTGCTTTGGATGTGTCCTTTTTTGTGGCTGCGCTTGAGTCTGTCCCTGTGCCTCCAGTCTCCTTGATGATGACAGGTGGTAGCACCTGCATCATGCTAGTACTTGTGATTCCCCTTGCACTGGATTTGAAGCCTATGTTCCAGGTAGGAGGCTATAGCACAATCACATTGTCAATTTCCTCATTTGCTACCATATAAGGAAGTGACGTCCATGTTTTATCCTTGTGGCCGCGGATCTGAATGTTGTGCGTGGTAACCTGGAATGCTGTAATACTTTTGTATTTGTCATATACTGTGGGGGACAGCCGAGTTCGAGAATTGATGGTTGCGGCCATGCTACTCTGGAAGAGGACCTAGAAGACTTGGTTATCTTATATGTGTTGCATGTCCTTGGAATCCCACAAATGGGCATATCAAGCCCCTTCGCATATATTTGGGGTGAGCTTGGGGAGGACCGACTCTGCAGGGGTTTCCCAGGCAACTAGGGCTATAAGAAACAGTAGCCAAGCATAGCAAAAGGCATTTCCCTGCTCCTGCGATTCGCGGACGTTGGTCAAGAACTCATTGCATAAGTATTGGGCCCAATTAAGGCAGACCCCCTTCGCACACTGACCGGCTAGCTGAATGACATAAGCAGGGACGGTTGCGACCTGACACTTTCGCATTAGATTGCAGGATAATAATATGGTACCCATATGTGTAGCATGGTCGCTGATATATTTGATGATGAAGCCCCGTGTATTGATTTCCACATGGTAGGTCTTACGCACATATTCAGCAGTGTTCCCTTTATATTTCTTGCCCACACGCTTCAGAGGGTGCGGCCCGTTCATGGGAAGGCCCATAATTCTATGAACCAACGTAGCATCTATGGGGACTCTGTCCTGAATCCATAGGCGACCATCATGAATTAAGGCAAGCATCTGTCAGGCCAGCCAATCCGTGACGTTGTAATGGCCAAATTAGGGAATCCGCAGCAAGTTCAAAAGCCCAGATCCAACCAATCCGCTTACCCAGTGCTGAGGAATGACTGTGACCCCATCATCCGCATAAATTGTATCGAAGTACAATGCAGGGGTCAGCTCAGGGAAGGCTTCGTAATTTTCCAAGTCGTGATCGTCGAATTTAACGTCATGGAGCTTCCTGCAGGGGTCACTCAGGACAGGGACTTCTCCCAGGGTTAGTGGCATCTTCGGATATGTAACCAGGCCATCGAGGTTCTTTGGTGTGTGCATCGAGGGCCTGTGCAGGTGGATGAAGGGAGGTAACCAGTTGATCAGATTGGCGGGCAGGGCTTCCTCCTGCTGAGGCTGAGGCATTGCTCGCGGGGACTTGGCATGCCTTGGGGAGGTCCTAGGCTTCCCCGTGGCCCATTTCGCAGCTTTTGGGGGCTTCCCTGAGCCCTGTTCCTGATCTTTTCCCTTCCTTGTGACCGGCATCGAGAGCACTTCTTCATCCTTAGACCCAATCTCCATTACTTCCTCAATTTCTGGGGCAGTAGGTGCCGAGGGCTCAGCAGGGTTAGTGGCTATCATCCTAGCGTAGAAAATGAATCCCGACTCTGGGTGGAAACTATCAGAAGGGGGAGGTTGATCCAACATGAAAGGGACAATGTAGACCCAAAAAATCTTATAACTCAAGCTCGTTCGAGATAAAGAGTATAAGTACAAGCTATGCAAGTGAGACGAAACCCTTTTCTGAGCTATCCGGCCCGTTTTACAGTGCCTGTGGGCGTCCAACGGTAGGGTAAACTTGACTTGGAACTTACCATCAGGTAAACGGTAAGAAATCACCAAAATCTGCCCCATTAAATTCCAGCAACCCACTCCTTTTAACAGTAAATTTTTCTTTTTACCAGATGTTATTATGCCAACGGTTAGTTTTTGCACCTCCTATGCACTTGGCATACCTGCTACACTTGGGTTAAACACTTGCACCTCCTGCGCATCTTCCCCCAACACAGGCTTAATCCCTAAGTACTGCAAAACCAAACATATTTTTTCACGACATGTTTCATCCCAACAGAATCGGGCCGCCTTCGTAAGCCTTTCAGAGGTGTTGTGATCAATGCATATCTCCGCACGAAATTTTGGTAATAACCTGTGTGACCAAGAAGTGAACGCATCTGTCCCCTTGTTGTAGGAGTTTTCGGATATATGATAACTCTACCTCTGGTATTCGCTCCCCCAATATTAGCCAACGTGGGGTGCATCTCCATGCTATCTGTTCGTAGCCCAAGTGATCCGATAACCATGCACACCTCATCCAATTCTAAGTCAAAAACATCTTGTGGATCATTCTTACCTTCTTTTGGGGCTAGGCTGTAGTATTTGACCAGGATTGGTACCCGCGGTTCCCAAGTGGGAATTTTAGGTGTGACATACAGGTGCGATTCACCCCATGCTATAGTGTCAGTGTCCCGCAGAGCTACGTCAAGCACCTCTGTCCCACCTACTAACCCAAATGTTCCCAGAAATTCATCCTTCAAAGACTCCCAGTGGCAGGTGCACTAATGGAGCTCCACATCTAAGTACCATGCAGTGGGAAGTGGTCCTAGGGAAGGAATAAGCATATGAAATCACTCTTGGGCAGTCTTGTCGCACCATTGTTCTATCCAAGTGAACAGATATTTGCGCGGGTCTTCGGGCCCAAGGAAAATTTTGATTCGTACATCGACTGGGGCTTCAAATCATAGGATCATCATATCCCGATGCTACTCCCAATCCTGGAACGCCTCCTTATGCGTTTCCCACCATTGCGCAGGTGACCCATGCATGGCCAGCTTACAGGCCCATAACCTTCGTTCTTTGGGAACCTCGGCTTCAAATGCTCGCAAAAAGTCCTTAACTTTACCGAAATCATCAAAGTAAGGTATATCTCTTACCTCTGAGGAGATGCAACGGAAGTTCTTTGTGATGCGAAGACATCGCAGCACAGAGACATCATGTAACTAGTTTTGCCAATTCTCTATCTCCCCATCAGAGTCAGAGAAACATTTACTGTCCTTTTTCTAGCAAAGTACTCCCTCCGCCGTGGGGTTCATCCAATCTTCATCCCGCGCAGTCAACTTATAGATGTGATCCACATCCTCTTCATCGTGCACTGGTTCTCTGTAACGTTCGCCTTCCATGGGATCTAATGATACTGTTACCCTTGTACTGTTATTTTCGAATACCATGCTTCTCTTCTTTAGGTTAATGATGCCCACCATATCGATGGCCCAATCCAAGCCTAGGAGCATAGGGTAGGGGTCCGCATCTTCTACAATCTTAATTAATTCAAAATCAGCCCAAACCTTGACCCTTGTGATATCCACCACGATCTTCGATAGTCTCCCCAAGGGTATGATCTTTTGTTGGTTGGCCATACACAAATGGATAGTGGACCATTCCAACTTAGGTTCCCCCATTCATTTCCAATTCTATTTAGGTAATACATTCACATCTGACCCTAGGTCCAAAATAACCTGATCCATCTCGTAATCACCGATCTGCACAATCAACCGCATCTCCCTACCCGTGCGTTTCTTATATCTATAGAGTTTGTGTACATCCTTGACCTCCAGAGGGAGGCTAGGTTGTGTTGCACAACTATCTATTAATTCCTAAATATTTTCCATAGCCTTTAGGTTGTGCAGGAGCTTCATACATGCTTGTAAAAAGGGTTGGACCTCCTCATCTTCCTTGAAGTCTTCAGGCAGCTGCGAAGTAGATGCATCTGCCTCAGCAAATTCTTTGCGAGTTATGACAAATGTTTCTTTCTCCTTTTTTATATCCAACCATCCTATTTGATAAATGCTTGTCGGATCAAAGGCTCAGTCGCAGTATTTTCCCTAGGCCCCCGGGTGGCCATCCCACTTTGTGTTACGACATTCACGCTTGGATCTTTATCTTGTAGTTTATACTTAACCCTCTTTACATTCTGCGTAGGTGTCAGTTGCTTCTCCTGCATATTTGCTATCAAGATGGGGCAGTCTTCAATCGCATGGTATAGCTGTCTGCAATACCGACAGGACTTCCCTGTAGGGTTTGGACAGTCCCTGGCGAAGTGTCCTACTTATCCACAATTATAACAGATTATTTTCCCTCATCCCCGACCTACGCTTCCACCTCTTCCACCTCTCCTGCCCCTGGCTGGGGAGCCCCCTGTGCTCGAGAGAGATCTTGGTGAGGATGGATCCGACTGTACCCTATAGAGGTTCCCTCGATCAATCATCAAATCATATGTCCGGCAGTTTTGTTCATCGTGTCCTACCACCTGCAGAACCTGCACCATTGCTGCTTTACTTCTGGGATGTACGCAGCAAGGCGAGGACAGTGGTTTGTGTTGTGAAACCCTGCAATGCGACAATCATCGTACCATAGCGTCGGCCCACTTGATCTTGCAACTTCCCTAGGGTGCAACGGATTAGGTCCCCCGGCCTACATATAGTCTTCTAACAAAGGGAAGCTATCCTTGGTGTGACCATTCGTCCTGCATCGTATGCACCATCTTTCAGGGCTAGCCTCTGCTCCTCGCTCCTTTCGCATATTCTGAATCTCCATGTGCATCGCCTCCAGTTGTCCTTGGATTTTTTGGATGCCCAGCTGAGTATCATCTCTGGGTGTAGCTTCCAACTTCATAGCAACTTCCAGGGCTTTTTCCTGTGATTCGAAAGTTTGGTGACCCATCGATACATGCAAGTGAGGTAGCAGCATAGCAATGAACCATTCCATGTGTTGTCTGTCACCATACTAAAATCCTCCTTCTCTGATCACCTTCTTCAGTCGTTTATCGGCCTCCCACACCGAATCGAAAGGCCCTTGCTTGAAATCGTTTAGATCAACCACTATTTGAGAGTAGGACTTAGGCTTCTTGAATTGTTGCTTCAAGGTGTTCTTAATCTCCTCAATGGTTTTGTTTGCATGATGTTTGATGTATCCCATGTACTAGTCCAAAGCTCATCTTTCGAAGGCAAGGGACAGTTGTGCCCTCTTCATCGCATCACTAGCTATGCTCTACGCAGTCCATACCGATTCTGCGACAAACCAGAACTGATCCATGTCTTCATCTCCCACACCCTTAAAGGTAGGCAACTTTATGTGCATAACCATGTCATCTTTTGGTGGTGGTGGAGGTGTAGGTGAATTCTTACCCCTACACTGGTTTGAAAGTGGTGTGGCTGGCAGACTCTTCGTAGTGGCTTCTCTTACCGGGTTGTAGATAGATCTACCTCCTTCTTTGTTGGTCCGATAGTATTTGCCACTTTGTGTCATACTCCCGTCCAGATCAGAGGTCATTAATTCGGTGTGGCTACACAGAATACTTTTTTTGCATAGTAATATCTTAATTAGCAACGGTAAGGTCTTCAGAAACTTACCCCGAAATCCTTTGAAGAATCTTCGCTTTGCTTCAGAGTATGAGACGAACTAAATGATGGAAAATGCTTTCACAAACCCTCCTAGCACATTTTCCACCTAGTGGTCCACCGTGCGAGTGATGGTGTTATCAGTCTCTTCTAACTGCTGGATCAATTCTGGGGTCCACTATGTGACCCGCTCGTCCTTCCAAAACTTCTGGAATTCAACCAACCTTGCGAGCCACTCCTGGAGCTCGATCACAATATTTACAAAGAAGATCTCGTAGATCTCCATGAAAATATAATTATTTTTCCACTCTTTGGTGGTCAACCTCTTACTGCGGTTTTCTTTTACTGCGAATTCCTGAACTTGTTGTTTGAACCATTGATCCATTTCTTTTCTTTCAGGTTTCCAGTATGGCATTGGCATTACCCGATCCCTCTCTCAAAATGCTCCTGGTTCCAGAAACGGAACCATTTTTTGGCTTGAGGGGTCCTGACCTAGGTTCAGAGGTTAATGTTTGCTAACAAACCCCTATACTACTGGCCCTTTTGGCAGTGGCCTTCTTGCGTAGGAAAAATTCGCACCCGAAGTAGTATGGGAGGGTGCTAGAACCAGGTTTCTGCACCTTGGGAGAGGGTAGGTAAGTCAGGAAAAGTTGTGTTCGACTTCACAAATATTAGATCGTATATCAAAGAACCTAGATCTATCGGTCCCTTCACATCCACGTGTGCAATACTACTTATAATCACAGTAAACAGTAGATAGAAGAAAATAAAGCAACTATCACAGATATTCTTGCATAAAGTATAACAGACAGATTCAGATCAAATTTCAATCGCAGCATAATAAAATAACACAGTTACTTTCGGAGCTCAACATAGAACCATGCATAACATAACCGATATCATAGAGTCACATCAACAGATTCAGATATTCCAACAACCTTCTGATTTCATTAATCCTTAAGATCCTTTTACAATACCCAAAACCCAACCTGCGTACACAACAGCAGGGTCCACACACAGCAGGACTGAGGATCTCCACACACACAGCTAGTAGGATTCCTTTCCCCAATAACCCAAAATGGATCTACTAATTCGTGATTCATACCAGTCTTAATTTATTCCCCTGCCTTGCAACTCAAAAAGGTTCAACTACTTATACTACTTTAGCCTACACATCCAATGGTCTACAAACCATAGTTTTCAGACTCTTGGTCTATACTTGACCCACTTACAAAACATTTTGGGCTTTGACCCACCCCAAAACCCCTGCATTAGACTAAATATAATAAAAAATATATAAAATGGACCAGATTCGCAGCTTTGTAGGAGACCCTGTTCCAACAACAACCAAGGAACCAAATTAGAGAATCAAAATAGAGAGCTAACACAACCTATGGAATCCACTTGAAAGACATATGTTAGAGTTTTCTTCTAGAGACACAACAACTACTGGATTGGAGGCTCTTTATGACATTTGACACCTTCCTATAACCATATGACAACATGGGACCAAAAGAGGTTTTCTATTCTGGTAGTTGTTGAGCACATACTAGATAGGTGGAAAAAATGTATCTGTTAGCCATCAGTATTTTTTACATGTTAGTGATGACTATATCTACAGCTGAGTTTTCTAGAAACTGATTTCCTTATGTCAATATGTCATCCAGAAAACCCTCCTAAAATTTTTTTCACCTTCCTACCTTTCCAGTTCGCCCATGTCGAATATCAAAACCTCATATCACAATCCTATCCAGCTTCAGCCTTATTGGTTTGCCCATCAGCCTTAAAAGGCAAATCCACATCTGTTTCAATAGTCTCCCCTATGTTAGGAAGTGGTGTTTTAGGACATTTCACCTTTGGCAATCATCAAAAAGCCAAAAAGCCTCCATCTGCAGCAGACTTACCATGACTGATCCCTTACTTTGCAAATGAAATTGACAAACAGCCTTAAGTCGCGCCACTCATATTCCTTAGGTCTCAGCACTGCATAAAGCCCAATCTCAAGCTGACTAGTAGGTTTTCCACAGTGTTCTATGGTTTCTACAAATGCAGGAAATATAATTTCATCTCGGGAGGAAATGCTTAATCTACAGTTAGAGGAACAGCTGCTTCTAAATGTATTATGAGCCTGAGATGAAGCTGCAAAACAAAAGTCACTCATCAGGACCTTACAGCTCTTTCCAGCATGAAAATCACAGTAAGAAAGGGTCGCCACTGTCTCAGCAAAGGGGTAAATTGTCAAGGCCCAGAACCTCCTTCATTTACAAGCAGAGGGTTAGGGCGCCTCCTTCATCCATAAGCAGAGGGCGCAGGCCATTTTTGACTCAGAAGGTTGCAAAAGTCCAGGTTTGCCTTTACTGAAACAAACAAACAATATCTTCAGGTTTCATGAATGTAATTGATGATCATAACAGGAATGGAGCTTGCAATATGCTAGCTCAAAAGAAAGGAAAGTCTGATTTGATAAAGGAGCTCATCTCAAACTTTCAGAATCATGTGAATTGATGAAATGAAGAAAGGCATGTCATTGGTGAAAATTCCAAAGCATAAGTACCCTGTCTATCCACAAGATCAAATAAGAACAGATGATAACCAATGCCATTACACAGACAAGAGAAAGTTCTTGGTTTTTCAAGAAAGCACTGACCTTCATAGTCACAAAGGTTATTTGTCAAGTAAATCAATCATGAGATGAACAAGCCACATATCTAAATCACCCTTAGGACAGTGCAGGGAGACAGTATTACTCTGGCTAGGGTTACTGTTGACACACAATGATGCTTGCAAGAGAAGGTGCTAAGACTGATGTTTTCCAAGTAGTTTATTTACCATCACCTTCAGAAAAAGGCTGTCTCGAAAAGAATTGTTTAAAAACCTTCAAATACCTTACCTGATGAAGAGCCTCCTCCATATATGAGCAGATGGCCAAAGCTACTGCAGGTCGCTGAAACTGATTGATACAAGAAAGCAGTGGAAGGATACCAAAAAGGAATAAAGGCCATTACACAGATGAATGATAGTGCTAATAATGCAAAGGTATTGGTACTCCTATTTCAAAGAACTAGCTGACAGACTATACCTACAGTAGGAAAGAGACAATATTGAATATATGTGTGCCACTGATACCAAAAAGAAGACTTTCTCCTTGAGAAAAAGATCAAGCAACCCAAGAGAGGGAAACAGTGAACATAGTTCAGTCATGAAATGGTTCTATTGACAAAAAAAGGGTTTAACACACTGATCAGAACAAAATAAGGACTGTGTATCAAAAAGCCCTATTTTCATATTCTACAAGCTTGTCTTTTCAGATGGGGAGGCAAATGGGTATATGATCTTATGATTAGGCAGAAGGAATTTGTTTTGATGAATTATCACTGTTTATATGTCTTATAACAAACACACTTGTTATCATTCCAGAGGGCAGATGTAGCACAGAACTACATGGAAAAAGGACCTGCAGACAAGACCTTTTAAAACTTTGTCACCAAGAAGATTTCCCCTTTAAACTTATTATTCACTGTGTTCCAAAGGTCTTTCAGCCTATGATCATTGTTGGATAATTCAAAAGGAAGAAAGCACAACCTTTATTTTGAGGGAAAAAAGAGTACTGTATGCTACACCCACAAACAGAGATTTGAAAACCCACTATAGGTAAAAAAATGAAGGAGTTGTCAAAGAAAAATGACAAATCACCTGTGTTATTGAAACACCGTAGCAGAAGTGGTGGAGTTGGTCGACTTAAATTGATCAAAGTTCAGAGCTCGGGGTCAAAGGGCGGTATATATATGTTCAAATAACAAACCCATTGTTTGAAAAAACAAACAGAGTTAAAAATTAATGTTAATTCCGAAAGGGTAAGTGACCGTTGGAGAGTTATGGTGATATAGTATCAAAGGGTAATTATGGTGTAAATTTTTTATTTTAAAAAATCTGAAGAAGAGCCCACGCCTCTCTAGCATCAAGACAAAGAAAATCTGGTCGGAAATTCACAGGTTTGCCCTAGAAAAAGCAGCGCGACGTGCCTGGGATTTGGCGCGACGTGCCTGGGCAGCAAAATACACGGGGCCCCTTCGTCGGCGCGACGTGCCTGTAGGTGGGCACGACGTGCCTGTAGGAGGCCGCCCGACCACACGACAGGCCGACCCGACAAGTTTTCCTGCGCGACGGGTTTTCTCCAAAGGTTGCCGCGCGGCTTTTCCAGCCTATCCAAGGTTTCTTTCATCCTTTCAAACGGGCATCCATCAAATTTGAGGTATTTTTATGAACTCCCCATCGATTGCAAGGTGTTGATAAATGACAAGAATGTTTGAAAACCCCGGACCTTGCCATTATTGCTAAAAACAAAAGCAGTTTTCCTACACATTGAGATGAGGTAATTACATTGTGATAATACAGGGTTTTATGGTTAGGAACCAGTTTGTGTCGTTTTCAAATCATGTATTTATTGACATCAGAGGTTTCAAGAACAGAGTGACTGTTGCCTATCTCACAAGCACACCTTTGTAGCAAACTGCCCCCCCTATTTCACTATATTTCACTACTGTAAGTTTGTTGACAGAGAGCTTCCAAAGATGACAGCATATTAAAAGGCAGAATTTGTTGATGAGAAGTTACACATTGGAGGCAGGGGTATAGAGGTGTTGATGGATTTTTAAAAAAAACTCACAAAGCGAGGTTTTATATTCTATAGGCTCTTTATTTGTGATTTTTGCACCCAAGCTAAGTCTGCTTCTTCCTTGCACTGTATTGTATCATTGTGAAGAATTGTTGACAGAGAGTTTCTAAGGGTGGATAGGGCCATTTTTCTAGAGGGCAAGGTTGTTGGTGGTTAAATCTAAACTTTGAAGGCAGAGGTATACAAGTAATGTTTGATTTCTTAAACTTCACAAGAAAAAGTGTCCCTCATAAAGCACTGTGTATTGTTGATCTAGGTCTGCCCTCTTTCTTCACCTCATTATCATGTTGAAAAGCTGATTGACAAAGAGACTCTAAGGGTAAATGTTACATTGAAGGGCAGATTTCATTGATGTGTTTCTAACTCTGGAGGCAGAAGTACAAAAGCAATTTTTTGTTCTCTTAAAACTTCACAAAGGAAAGGGGCCTTTTTTCTGAAGAACAGAGTTGTTAGTGTTTGAATTTAATACTGGAAACATAGGTACAGGTATTTGGGTGGATCTCTTAAACTCACAAGCAGAAAAGGTGTCCTTCACAAAGCACTGTGCACTGTTTTTACAATCTAACTTGAGTCTACCTTTCCTAGAAACCATATTGTGTCATGTTGAAGACTTGTTGACATATATTTTCAAAGGTAAACAGCATAGTGAAGGACAGAGGTTGTTGATGTTGGATTTTGACATCAAAGGCAGAGGTATAAAGGTGGTGATTGACTTCTCAAAAGTCACAAGTGAAAGGTGTTTTCCTTAACACTGTGGGCTAATTTTTCACCTAACCAAAGGGTCTCCTTTCTTTCCACTGTATGGTCTCTACAGAAATCTGTTGACAGAGGTATTCCTCAAGGTGAATGACCCAAAAGAGCAGGGTTTTCATATTCAAGTTTTGTTTGAAAACACAAATAACAGTGTAGGTTGGCCTCTAACAAAGTCACAAGAGGGGTGATTGTTCAAAACTGTGCACAGGGAATCTACGAAGCAACTACCCCATCTTTTACACATGGTACCATTGTTAAGAAGGTTACATAGCTGAAGTATATCTAGATTTGAAGGACTTTTGTTAATAAGTGTAGAGGTGGCTTGTTCCAAGAAACATTGTTGCATTTTATTCAAAATCACAGGGTCCATATCTGTCCAAGCAGTGTAGTGGCCAGTTTCAATCCAGCAGAGCATTTTTCATACATTGAAGGCAGTTTGCCTCTTCCAAAGCCTGTTTCAAGTCAGAATGCCTCCAAAACGAGATCACAAAGGCGGACAACATAAGAGATATGAGCCTATCTCCATAGAAGAAATCAATGCTCACCCATCAGTGCTTTTCAATTTCCATGAAGTAGGTTGTCTTGATTTCTGTCAGAGGATAGAAGAAGTCAAGAGTTTCTCGCCACTTACACATTTGTGCGCTTTGAGATTCAAAGACAAACACTTCCAGTTAGCAGGTCTTGACTTCAAAATCTCCCCAAGGTATGTATCCAAGGCTACCAAGATCCCGTATCATGGTGAAAAGTGGTTTAAACAAGCGCATCTTGATCTGAAGGATTATAAACCTTTCATCAAGCCTGAACATAGGGAAACCATCACTGCTATTTTCCCCTTCTCCTATCTTCTTGACCTCATTCACAAAGAAGGGCAAATTGAGGTGTTACAAGAAGATCTTCAAAGGGCGAGGAATTTCAACCATTTCTTGGAGGTTGAAAACAAACAAATGAAGTATCATGCGGCCATTCATGAGGCAAGGGCGATCAAGTATAAAAAGGAGGCAGAAAAGGCGCAAGTAAGAATTGAAGAGCTCATTGGCGAGTTTGATGATGAAGAGGAGGAAGACCAGCCTAGGCGAAAGAGGCCTAGGACCATCCGGCTTAGAAAAGCCTTGGAGAAACAGAGAGCGAAAGAACAAGCTCAATTCGAAGCCTTTCCTCTCACTACCCTCTTTGAGCAGGAAATTGAGGAAAACAAGGAAGCATGGCTTGAGAGGGCTAACCAGCATTTAGAAACAAAGCTTGAGAAGGCAAACAGGGATCTTGAGCTACAGAGAAAAAGGACTCTTCACTTTCAGAAGCTAAATCAGTTTGCCAGGCGAAAATTGAAGGTAGCACAAGAAAAATTGAAGAAGTTGAAGGAGAGGCGCCTAGCACGGAAAGAAGCAAAAACACATCAGCCCTCGATATTTTGGCTTCAGCTTCGGAGCATGTCTCTATGGACCTTTGAGGGTCATGCATGCAAATTTTGGGCCTGTTTCGGAAACTTTTTGTTTTTTGGCATTTTTTGGGTTTTTGGTCAAAAACTCATAAATGCGCCATTTCAGTTTGATGAGTCGTCAAGGGAGGAGGGTGATACCAATAGATGCCATAATTTCATGAGCAGCTCTCCAGCTATTTTCAGGGCATTTGAAGATCATTCGCCCCCTCAAATTGGCGAAAAACAGCCTCATTTTGCACATTCTGCCCGCCATATCAGCAGCCTGCTATTTTCTGGGTTTTTGCACACAGGTACAGTTTTGAGGGACTTTCAGAGATCAGATTGAGGTGATTCCACTTGCGTTGGAAAGCAGACACAGAAAGCTTTCCAACGAGCCATCATGAGCCTCATTTTGACACCGGGAAGGCTGCCAGTTTTCCTTCAGCAAGTCAGGGGACCTTTTTCAGGCATAAATATGAAGTATTTTTGTAATTTTTGAACTCCAAAAATCTGCTTTTCCCAAATGTGCGTTTAGCTATTTTTACACTTGGGAAATGATGTAAAGTCAATATAATTTCCGTTTTTAGCAGTTTTTAGATATTTTATGGGATATTTTGTGCCTTGGGCTTTGCAAAGCCTCAAAGGACAAAGTTAGATATTTTGACTTGGCCAATGGGATAGCTAGTTGCTCCATGAGGTTTTCCTTCCTCAAGCCTATTTATTCCATGGATTTCATTGTAAAAACAGAGGCTGAACTTGAGAGAAGAATTAATACATTGGTCATATGAGCTTTGAAGAATACACTTGAGTTATGATTTTTGGACTGCCTCTTGGATGCTTTTGAGGAATGATGAAGGATTGTTGATGGATTCCTTGACATGGTAGAATGGTATAGTGCTTCTTAATGTGTTTTGTCTTCTAGTTTTCACTCATAATTCATTTTTCTTGCTGCTATAGATCAGTAAAGATTGATTTTGAGACATGCCCATGGAGGCACCTCAAGATCCCTGAATCTTCATAGCTTGATGTTTTCTTCTCCCTTAGTTATGCTAAAGAATTCTTAGCTGCTCTTTAGTAACCTAAGGTGTTGTTGCTAAGTTTTATTCATCAGTTCCATGTATGTTGAGTAGGATGTATGGTTTTCCCTACCTACCTATCAGCTGCCCATAGTTATGTCCATAAAAATTTCTCTTTGACTGATTTGTTGATCATTTTGTTGAACCAAGGAGGCCTAGTCCCGATCTAGCCCTTTGCCTAAAACTATGAAAACTTATTTGTCCAAGTGCCCAATGACTTAGAGACTATGTTTAGGCGTTCCGGCATAGTTTATGAGTTGTTAGTTGTCTCATGTGTTTTCCCCAAAATCTGATAGCCTTTTCCCGAAGTTAGAGGGTCTTATACCTCTATGTATGGCTGGAATGTTTGATTTCTATGTATTGATTAGCTTATAGTTATTCCTAGCATGATTAATGGCTTGCTATTACATGTTTATGTATGCTATTAACTAGTTTGCACTTGAAATCCCTTGTCTTTCACCAACTTATTGTTCATTTAATCCATTTTTCCCAGAGATCCCTTCTATTGTGAATCAAATCGGCCCTACAGCAACTTTACATCATCACCTCATAAGCTTCCTTGACCTGTTTGACCCCATAGCCCAATTTATCTACATCTTGTTATCCAGTTTATGTATTTGATCAGTTTCATCCCTCACAAACTTAAAAAAAACCAAAAAAACTAAAAACACACCTCATAACTAGCCTAATATCAAAACACCGCAAGTAAACACATCGACATCTTTTACATATAATAGAGAGAGCCCTCTCTGAGTCCAGGAAGGCTAGGTCCTTGGGCTCCAAAGCTTGGTTTGATGTTACATCGTCATTTGGCTAGCCAATCGGCCAAATCACGAGACCCTAACATAATGGCGATCACGGTGGGACTTTGAGTTAGTGACAATCTAAGGACACCTTAGAACTCTAGAAGTCCCTTATTTTTAAGAATACTGTATGATTGACTTACCCCACCGCTCTCTAACATAATGGCGATCACGGTGGGACTTACTGAGTTCATGATAGTCTAGCGAACTCTTATAGACTCTTTAGTCCTTCAATCCTAAACTTAGACCATCAGCCTTTAGAATCATTTAGTGTAAAATCTTTGTTTCACCATCTTAGCGAAGTGATGAATCAGGTTTATAACACTCTTACATCCTAGGCTTCACATAAAACTCAGAAAAAACCACAAAAAACTCCCTTAGATTGGTTTTTGATAGTATTGGTGGTGGACCATACAAATATACCTCAAAACAACTAAAAATCCACCTGGCGACTCCACTAGCCTCCAGTAGGCCTTACTACCTTGCTAAATTTTAGAATTCCATCCGATTTAGCCACCTCATCGCCTCACTAACATAATGGCGATCACGGTGGGACATTGAGTTAGTGACAATCTAAGGACACCTTAGAACTCTAGAAGTCCCTTATTTTTAAGAATACTATCTGATTGACTTATCCCACTGCTCACTAACATAGTGACACTCACAGTAGGACCTTCTGAGTTAGTGACAATCTAAGTACACCTTAGTAACTCTTGAAGTCTCAGTCAAGTTTAGTATATTTAGATCTTGTCTGAAGGGTAGAAATAGCTGTTTCACCATCTTAGCAAAATGATGAGTCAGTTATAGAAAACTCTTCCAAACCTTGTAGGCGCATAAAACTCAAAAAACCCCAAAACACTCCCTTAGATTGGTTTTTGATAGTATTGGTGGTGGACCATACAAATATATCTCAAACAACTGATTTTCCACCTGGCGACTCCACTAACTTCTAGTAAGCCTTACTATTTCACCAAACTCTAGGCTACTTTCCGATAGACCTTTCCCATCACTCACTAACATAGCGGGAGATGGTAAGACACTGAGTACATAATAGTCCAGCAAACTCTTATAGACTCTTTGGTCCTTAGGTACCATAAACAAGCAAGCAGTCCATAGACTCATTTTTTAGAGTAAACTCTTTTTGTTCTCATCACCCTAGCAAAATGTTGAAACAAATCTAGGATACTTTAACAAACCATAGGCTGCACATAAACTCAGAAAATCCAAAAAACATTCTCAGATTAGTCTTGGTGGTGGACCATAGCTTTATTCACAAAACAACTAATTTTCCACCTGGCGACTCCACTAATCCATCCCTTCTATTTTTGACCATCCTTCGCCTTAGTATAACTTTAGAGAAATCACTCATCCAAAACATTCACCAATATCATTCTCTCTAAACTCTGGATCTAAAATCTGGCTTCACGAAGAATCAATACCAGATCCCATCCAGACCCAAATCCCCCTATCATAGTAGATGACCCAGAAAAGATTCTGTGGCAAGCTTCCGAAACTGATCATCTAGCTACTGATAGATCCATCCGTAGAACAAGATCTGTACCTAAAACTCGCAATATCCTTCTAGATTCACCTTCGGAACTAGAGTCATCACAAGCTCTTCCCCGAAGCAAATCATATAGTAAGATAAACTTCGACGATCTTGAACCCCTGAACCCACCACAGAGTCCTATTAGAGAAGCTTCACCAGCCACTCCTCCTGATTTCCAGCTTCTTTATCAATTTGGCTCCTATCATCCCAGATCTGCTCAAAACCAGATCACTAGTCCAAGTTCATCCGCTACACCTGGTCAAACCACCACTGTTCAAACCACTTCATTTCAGCCTACTAGTCCTCATATTGTATATCATCCATTAGCTCCAGTCATGGCAGCCTAGTACGCACCTTTGGTGCTGCCACCACCTTTAGCTCCTCTCCCAAACAAATATCAAGACAAGATCCCACACTTTACTGGAGAAGACACCACCACACCTCAACAGCATATAAGTAGAATGACTGATGCTTATGAATACCTAGAGGTACAAGACGAGACTATCCGAATGAGAATATTTGCCCAAAGTCTTGGTGGTGAACCCAAAGCATGGTTCAAAAGCTTAGCTCCAAACAGTATCCATGATATCCCAGAACTACATCAAATCTTCAGAAATAGGTGGGAAATCCGAAGAAACCCCATTCAAATCCTATCAGAATATAACAATCTAAAACGGGAAAATGGGGAAAGTGTCCAAGCTTACTGTACTAGGTTCAACAGTGTATATAACTCCCTCCCACCTCTTTTCAAACCTCCACTTGGTTTAGCTTTGGAAAAATTTCCTGAAGGTTTTGATCCGGACATGACATATCATCTGAGAGATAAGGATCCCCCTACCTTGGAGGAAATGCAACAAATAGCTATAAAAGCAGATGCCAACTTAGCTGAAAAAAGGGCTAGAACTAGATCAGAAAGAAAGGTCACATATAGAGATGAGGTCTCCACTTCGTCACCTTCCCTAGATCCCAGAATAGATGACCTAGTCAAATCCATGGCTAAAATGTGGGAAAAGATCAATGAAAAAGCTCCTGTTAGAGATAACCAGCCAAACCCTCCAATCAGAAACCGAAACCAAAACTTCAGGAGGGAACAGCCCCAAAACAGACCAAGGGATAATGACCAACAGATCAGGCCACCATTCAATGAAAACTATGTAGAAGAAGATGATAGGGACTCGGAACCTCTTGATGAACATCATTTAAACCTCATAGGGTCTGACAATGAAGGTGAGGTGTACCTCACCGAAGAAGAACAAGCCTTCTTTTCGCCTGATCAAAATGAGACCAATTATGAAGATCTTGATGACCCTGCCATAGAATTTCAAAATGCTATTGAAGAAGCCCACAGGCAATATGACCTTAGGAGCAAAAGAAACCAAGATAATGTCAAGAGAGGTAACTCTGATACTGCTAAAGCTCCAGATACCATCCTCAAAAAAGCATCAAGCAGTGACAAAATCAAGGTTGAAAAGGCTGATCAAAGCCAAGCTAAAGTTACCCAAACTAGTCCTCTCTCATATACTCCTGATACTTCTACGAAGGTCACCAAAACAACTATGGCAAAAAAAATCCCTAAACAAGGCCAACAAGCTCAGAACATAGACAAGGTCTTAGCTGAAAAAGCTGAAACAAACATATCTAAACTTCAAGTGCCTTTTAGCTTTGAAGGCGAGATCGCTAAGATCAAAATCGCCATGCCTCTTACTGAACTCATTGCCCAAAACTCTTATAAATCCCAAGTACTAAAAGTCTTAAATCTAGGGAATGATGCGAACACTGTTAATCTCACTGATGACATTCCTGAAGTATTGTTTGGACCAAAGGTAGAAGGAAAATTCCAGGAGGGAGTTACTCTTCCATTTTACATTAGCCTAAACATCCACGACCAAATCCTCCATAATGCCATGCTAGACTCCGGCGCCTCGCATAATCTTATGCCGAAGGTAGTAATGGAAAGGTTAGGCTTGGAAATCACAAGACCATACAAAGACTTGTATTCATTTGATTCAAGCAGAGTCCAATGCCTGGGTTTGATCAAAGACCTTTGTTTTAGTCTGGCCCAAATACCTGCTAAACATCTAATCATGGATATAGTAGTGGCGGACATTCCTCCCAAGTACGGGATGCTTCTATCCAGATCTTGGGGAGCCAAACTTCAAGGGAATATCCAACTAGACATGTCATATGCCACCATTCCTGTGTTTGGTCAGACCAGAATACTGTACCGCGAATCACACATGAAATACATGATCAGCAGTCAAGATAGGCCAGATAACATTCCAATGTGTTCTTTGCGGTCCGACCTAAACTCTTTCATTATGCATATTGATGTAAACATGGAAGAAGAGTTAGAAGAAACTGATAAAGACTTAGATCCACCGCATCAGTTGTCCCTGGTACCCTATGATGAACTGGACACTCAAAACTACCATGATCATGAACAGCTGTGTCTTGAAGAAAGTAAGTTTCCCCTCTCCCAAGTAGGATTAGAGCAAGAAGCACAAACTCTCATGTACTATCAAGAAAATTTCTCTAGCTTTAGTCAAACACCAGCAGTAGCTTGTGGAAATTTCTTCCGGGTAAAAGCTTTAGAAGACCTACACATCATAAACCTATTTGGAACCCGGGAGAAAGGGAGTTTAATGTTTCTACCATACCTCAAAAATTTACCATCATGTGACCCTCCTACTGCAAATAAAACTTTGACCATAACCTCAGTAGCTCAACATCTTGAGAAAATGCCAGATGAACTTCTTATGAGCAAGGATGACAGTTATAATCCCAGCATACCTGAACTACTAAAATTGGCTCATATTCTGTCTTTTCATGAAGAACTTAGAAAAGCCAAAATCAGGAATCTCATGCAAAATACTAATTTCTACAGAAAAAATAAGGGAAAACATTGTGTCACTACCTTTTCCTCAAAGAACAAATTTAACAAAAGCAAACACAACAAACTAAAACAAACTGAAATGATCAAAGATAAAACTAGTGGCCATAGAATCTGCTTTGATTTTAGAAATAATACTGCATCTCCATATAACAAAAATCATGTTTTTTCTACTCAAGATCATGATTCACCAATTGAAAATGTTTCTAATCATGTATTCTTGCAAGATCATCTTTCAGATCATAATCATCAGATTCCTTTGCAAAGTAGACAACTTAAAGATTTTTTCCAGTTTGCGGGAGGTAAATCTGATTTCAAGTTCAAAATTGCTAAACCACCCAATATCAGAAATCTGTTCATAAAGGCCATGTTCCCAGTTTTAAATTTCTGTGTTGTTGCATACCTTGATGATGTCACTATCTATTTCAAAAATTATCAAGAGTACATACATTACCTGAAGAAAGCATACAGTAAGGAAAGGAGTGGAAATCAGATATTCAGAGAGGTACAGAGGGAGGATACTGGGCTGTTTAGAGATTCTTGCATGAATCCTTATGTCATGTTAGAGAGAGAAAATTTCCCAAATTTTTCTTTTCAAGAGTTAAGTGGGCCAAGGGTGAGAGGAGATCCTTACGAGGATAAGATGCTGAAATTCCGTTATTTCCAAGATTTTTGAGTTTGAAACATTTTCAGTCATTGTACATACCATTGTTTGAAATATTGAAAAAATGGAAAAATCAAAAACAGTAAAAGATAGGAAAGTCAAAAACAGTAAAAAGCAGAAAAGAGGGCAAGTGAAGATAGAACAAAGGCCCCATGTTCCAAAAAATAGTCTTTCGGAAAGCGAGCAAGTCTAAATGCTGCTGCTGGTACTTCAATGTCTTGTTCAGCTATCTAGCCTAATCATAGTTGAGCATGTTTAAATTTATTTGCTGATAAGTTAGTGAGTGTCAAGATAGTCAACATTGTGTAAGATTGACTTATCACGGAGCTTAGATTAGGGAGAGATTCTGGTTCCACATGCTTAAAACAGAACCAAAGAGAGATTGCCTCACTGCAGAGAATGGGACAATGATTTTTGTATGTGTTTTTTAGAGAAAAGATGAAATGTTTGATTGATTACGCTTGACAAGGCTTGTTTTTCAACATCGAATAATTAAGCTCGAGATCCTTGCGATTTGAACTAAAAGAAAGAAATGGAATTGTATGTTCATGATCATTGGTTAATGTCAAAACGAGTACATAGGATGTTTCGGTGTATTGCTTATGATAATTTTTTTACATGTCAGTGATGACTATATCTTCAGCTGAGTTTTCTAGAAACTGATTTCCTTATGTCAATATGTCATCCAGAAAACCCTCCCAAAACTTTTTTCGCCTTTCTACCTATTCAGTCCACCCCTAGCAGCATCAAAAACCTCATATCACAATCCTATCTAGCTTCAGCCTTATTGACCTGCCCATCAGCCTTAAAAGGAAAATCCACATCTGTTTCAAAAGTCTACCCTATGTTAGGAAGTGGCGTTTAGGTCTTTTCACCTTTGGCAATCATCAAAAATCCAAAAAAGCCTCCATCTGCAGCAGACCTACCATGACTGATCCCTTAATTTGCAAATGAAATTGACAAACAGCCTTAAGTCGCGCCACTCATATTCCTTAGGTCCCAGCACGGCATAAAGCCCAATCTCAAGCTGACTAGTAGGTTTTTCACAGTGTTCTATGGTTTCTACAAAAGCAGGAAATATAACTTCATCTCAGGAGGAATTGCTTGATCTACACTTAGAGGAACAGCTGCTTCTAAATGTATTGTGAGCCTGAGATGAAGCTGCAAAACAAAAGTCACTCATCAGGACCTTACAGCTCTTTCCAGCATAAAAATCACAGTAAGAAAGGGTCGCCACTGTCTCAGCAAAATGGTAAATTGTCAAGGCCCAGAACCTCCTTCATTTACAAGCAGAGGGTTAGGGCGCCTCCTTCATACATAAGCAGAGGGCACAGGCCAGTGTTGACTCAGAAGGTTGCAAAAGTCCAGGTTTGCCTTTACTGAAACAATGAAACAATATCTTCAGGTTTCATGAATGTAATTGATGACCATAACAGGAGTATAGTGGAAATATGATAAGCTCAAAGGAAAGGGGAGTTTGGCCTGATAAAGGAGCTCATTTCAAACTTGCAAACCATATGAATTGTTGAACTTTAGAAGGACCTGTCATTAGTAAACATCCAAATCATAAGAAGCCTGTTTTGTTCAAGATCAAATGGAATAGAGGCTGTTAACCAATGCCATTACACAGGCAGAAAGAAAGCCCTTAGCTTTTTCAAATGCACTGACCTTCATAGTCACAAAGAGTTTTTGTCAAGTAACAGGTCATGAGATAAACAATCCAAATGATAAATTTCTCAGTCACCTTTAGAACAGTGTCACTGTGGCTAGGGTTTTCTTCTAAAAACACAGTGATGCTTGCAAGTAAAGATGCTAAGATTGGTGTTTTTCAAGAAGTTTACTTACCACCACATTCAGAGAAAGGCTGTGTCGAACATAATGGTCAAAAAGTCTCCGGACACCTTATCTGATGAAGAGCCTCCTCCATGCATGAGTAGATGGCCAAAGCTACTGCAGGTTGCTGAAACTGATTGATACAAGAAAGCAGTGGAAGGATACCAAAAAGGAATAAAAGTCATTACACAGATGAATGATAGTGCCGATAATGCAAAGGTATTGGTACTCCTATTTTAAAGAACTATCTGACAGACTATACCTACAGTAGGAAAAAGACAATATTGAATATATGTGTGCCCCTGATACCAAAAAGAAGACTTTCTCCTTGAGAAAAAGGTCAAGCAACAAAACAATATCATATACGGTCCAAAGAAGCGCCTTGCAAGAAATGGTGTTTACGGCTTTTCAAATGTTTTAGTGCATTATGAATCAGCCCTTCCTTGCTAATAATCACAAGAGAGGGAAACAATGAACATAGTTCAGTCATGAAATGGTTCTATTGACAAAAAAGGGTTTAACACACTGATCAGAACAAAATAAGGACTGTGTATCAAAAAGCCCTGTTTTCATATTCTACAAGCTTGTCTTTTCAGATGGGGAGACAAATGGGTATATGATCTTATGATTAGGCAGAAGGAATTTGTTTTGATGAATTATCACTGTTTATATGTCTTATAACAAACACACTTGTTATCATTCCAGAGGGCAGATGTAGCACAGAACTGCATGGAAAAAGGACCTGCAGACAAGACCTTTTAAAACTTTGTCACCAAGAAGATTTCCCCTTTAAAGTTATTATTCACTGTGTTCCAAAGGTCTTTCAGCCTGTGATCATTGTTGGATAGTTCAAAAGGAAGAAAGCACAACCTTTATTTTGAGGGAAAAAAGAGTATTGTATACTACACCTACAAACAGAGATTTGAAAACCCACTATAGGTAAAAAATGAAGGAGTTGTCAAAGCAAAATGACAAATCACCTGTGTTATTGAAACACCGTAGCAGAAGTGGTGGAGTTGGTCGACTTAAATTGATCAAAGTTCAGAGCTCGGGGTCAAAGGGCGGTATATATATGTTCAAATAACAAACCCACTGTTTGAAAAAACAAACAGAGTTAAAAATTAATGTTAATTCCGAAAGGGTAAGTGACCGTTGGAGAGTTATGGTGATATAGTATCAAAGGGTAATTATGGTGTAAATTTTTCATTTTCAAAAATCTGAAGAAGAGCCCACGCCTCTCCACCATCGAGACATAGAGAATCTGGTCGGAAATTCACAGGTTTTCCCTAGAAAAAGCAGCGCGACGTGCCTGGGATTTGGCGCGACGTGCCTGGGCAGAAAAATACACGGGGCCTCTTCGTCGGCGCGACATGCCTGTAGGTGGGCGTGACGTGCCTGTAGGAGGCCGCCCGACCACACGACAGGCCGACCCGACAAGTTTTCCTGCGCGACGGGTTTTCTCCAAAGGTTGCCGCGCGGCTTTTCCAGACTATCCAGGGTTTCTTTCATCCTTTCAAGCGGGCATCCATCAAATTTGAGGTATTTTTATGAACTCCCCATCGATTGCAAGGTGTTGATAAATGACAAGAATGTTTGAAAACCCCGGACCTTGCCATTATTGCTAAAAACAAAAGAAGTTTTCCTACACAGTGAGATGAGGTAATTACATTGTGATAATACGGGGTTTTATGGTTAGGAACCAGTTTGTGTCGTGTTCAAATCATTTATTTATTGACATCAGAGGTTTCAAGAACAGAGTGACTGTTGCCTATCTCACAAGCACACCTTTGTAGCAAACTGCCCCCCCTATTTCACTATATTTCACTACTGTAAGTTTGTTGACAGAGAGCTTCCAAAGATGACAGCATATTAAAAGGCAGAATTTGTTGATGAGAAGTTACACATTGGAGGCAGGGGTATAGAGGTGTTGATGGATTTTTAAAAAAAACTCACAAAGCAGAGAGTGTATTCTATAAACCACTGTTGCACTGATTTTTCACCCAAACTAAGTCTGCTCCTCCCTTGCACTGTATTATATCATTGTGAAGAATTGTTGACAGAGAGTGTCTAAGGGTGGATAGGGCCATTTTTTTAGAGGGCAGGGTTGTTGGTGGTTAAATCTAAACTTTGAAGGCAGAGGTATACAAGTAATGTTTGATTTCTTAAACTTCACAAGAAAAAGTGTCCCTCATAAAGCACTGTGTATTGTTGATCTAGGTCTGCCCTCTTTCTTCACCTCATTATCATGTTGAAAAGCTGATTGACAAAGAGACTCTAAGGGTAAATGTTACATTGAAGGGCAGATTTCATTGATGTGTTTCTAACTCTGGAGGCAGAAGTACAAAAGCAGTTTTTTTTTTGTTCTCTTAAAACTTCACAAAGGAAAGGGGCCTTTTTTCTGAAGAACAGAGTTGTTAGTGTTTGAAGTTAATACTGGAAACAGAGGTACAGGTATTTGGGTGGATCTCTTAAACTCACAAGCAGAAAAGGTGTCCTTCACAAAGCACTGTGCACTGTTTTTACAATCTAACTTGAGTCTAATTTTCCTAGAAACCATATTGTGTCATGTTGAAGACTTGTTGACAGAGATTTTCAAAGGTAAACAGCATAGTGAAGGACAGAGGTTGTTGATGTTGGATTTTGACATCAAAGGCAAGAGGTATAAAGGTGGTGATTGACTTCTCAAAAGTCACAAGTGAAAGGTGTTTTCCTTAACACTGTGGGCTAATTTTTCACCTAACCAAAGGGTCTCCTTTCTTTCCACTGTATGGTCTCTACAGAAATCTGTTGACAGAGGTATTCTTCAAGGTGAATGACCCAAAAGAGCAGGGTTTTCATATTCAAGTTTTGTTTGAAAACACAAATAACAGTGTAGGTTGGCCTCTAACAAAGTCACAAGAGGGGTGATTGTTCAAAACTGTGCACAGGGAATCTACGAAGCAGCTACCCCATCTTTTACACATGGTACCAGTGTTAAGAAGGTTACATAGCTGAAGTGTATCCAGATTTGAAGGACTGTTGTTAATAAGTGCAGAGGTGGCTTATTCCAAGAAACATTGTTGCATTTTATTCAAAATCACAAGGTCCATATCTGTCCAAACAGTGTAGTGGCCAGTTTCAATCCAGCAGAGCATTTTTCATATAACGAAGGTAGTTTACCTCTTCCAAAGCTTGTTTCAAAGTCAGAATGCCTCCAAAACGAGATCACAAAGGCGGACAACATAAGAGATATGAGCCTATCTCCATAGAATAAATCAATGCTCACCCATCAGTGCTTTTCAATTTCCATGAAGTAGGTTGTCTTGATTTCTGTCAGAGGATAGAAGAAGTCAAGAGTTTCTCGCCACTTACACATTTGTGCGCTTTGAGATTCAAGGACAAACACTTCCAGTTAGCAGGTCTTGACTTCAAAATCTCCAAGGTATAAACGGGCATAAGCCAAGATCCCGTATCATGGTGAAAAGTGGTTTAAACATGACCTTTGATCCTGGAGGATTATAAACCTTCAATGGGCTTAACACAGAGAACCATCATCTATATTTTTCCTCTTTCTCCCATCTTCTTGACTCCATATTCACAAAGAAGAGCAAATTGAAGTGTTACAAGAAGATCTTCAAAGGGCGAGGAATTTCAACCACTTCTTGGAGGTTGAAAACAAACAAATGAAGTATCATGCAGCCATTCATGAGGCAAGGGCGATCAAGTATAAAAAGGAGGCAGAAAAGGCGCAAGTAAGAATTGAAGAGCTCATTGGCGAGTTTGATGATGAAGAGGAGGAAGACCAGCCTAGGCAAAAGAGGCCTAGGACCATCGGGCTTAGAAGAGCCTTGGAGAAACAGAGAGCAGAAGAACAAGCTCAATTCGAAGCTTTTCCTCTCACTACCCTCTTTGAGCAGGAAATTGAGGAAAACAAGGAAGCATGGCTTGAGAGAGCTAACCAGCATTTGGAAACAAAGCTTGAGAAGGCAAACAGGGATCTTGAGCTACAGAGAAAAAGGACCCTTCACTTTTAGAAGCTAAATCAGTTTGCCAGGCGAAAATTGAAGGTAGCACAAGAAAAATTGAAGAAGTTGAAGGAGAGGCGCCTAGCACGGAAAGAAGAAAAAAGCACATCAGCCCTCGATATTTTGGCTTCAGCTTCGGAGCATGTCTCTATGGACCTTTGAGGGTCATGCATGCAAATTTTGGGCCTGTTTCGGAAACTTTTTGTTTTTTGGCATTTTTTGGGTTTTTGGTCAAAAACTCATAAATGCGCCATTTCAGTTCAATGAGTCGTCAAGGGAGGAGGGTGATACCAATAGATGCCATAATTTCATGAGCAGCTCTCCAGCGATTTTCAGGGCATTTGAAGATCATTCGCCCCCTCAAATTGGCGAAAAACAGCCTCATTTTGCACATTCTGCCCGCCATATCAGCAGCCTGCTATTTTCTGGGTTTTTACACACATGTACAGTTTTGAGGGACTTTCAGAGATCAGATTGAGGTGATTCTACTTGCGTCGGAAAGAAGACACAGAGGGCTTTCCAACGAGCCATCATGAGCCTCATTTCGACACCGGGAAGGCTGTCATTTGCATCCAGCAAATGAGGGGACCTTTTTCAGGCATAAATATGAAGTATTTTTGTAATTTTTGAACTCCAAAAATCTGCTTTTCCCAAATGTGCGTTAAGCTATTTTTATCATTGGGAAATGATGTAAAGTCAATATAATTTCCGTTTTTAGTAGTTTTTTAGATATTTTATGGGATATTTTGTGTCTTGGGCTTTGCAAAGCCTCAAGGACAAGTTTAGATATTTTGACTTGGCCAATGGGATAGCTAGTTGCTCCATGAGGTTTTCCTTCCTCAAGCCTATTTATTCCATGGTTCTCATTGTAAATCAGAGGTTGAACTTGAGAGAAGAATTAATGCATTGGTCATATGAGCTTTGAAGAATACACTTGAGTTATGATGTTTGGATTGCCTCTTGGATGCTTTTGAGGAATGTTGAAGGCTTGTTGATGGATTCCTTGACATGGTAGAATGGTATAGTGCTTCTTAATGTTGTTTTGTCTTCTAGTTTTCACTCATATTTCATTTTTCTTGCTGCTATAGATCACTAAAGATTGATTTTGAGACATGCCCATGGAGGCACCTCAAAATCCCTGAATCTTCATAGCTTGATGTTTTCTTCTCCCTTAGTTATGCTAAAGAATTCTTAGCTGCTCTTTAGTAACCTAAGGTGTTGTTGCTAAGTTTTATTCATCAGTTCCATGTATGTTGAGTAGGATGTATGGTTTGCCCTACCTACCTATCAGCTGCCCATAGTTCTGTCCATAAAACTTTCTCTTTGACTCATTTGTTGATCATTTTGTTGAACCAAGGAGGCCTAGTCCCGATCTAGCCCTTTGCCTAAAACTATGAAAACTTATTTGTCCAAGTGCCCAATGACTTAGAGACTATGTTTAGGCGTTCCGGCATAGTTTATGAGTTGTTATTTTGTCTCATGTGTTTTCCCCAAAGTCTGATAGCCTTTTCCCGAAGTTAGAGGGTCATATACCTCTATGTATGGCTGGAATGTTTGATTTCTATGTATTGATTAGCTTATAGTATTCCTAGCATGATTAATGTCTTGTTATTACATGTTTATGTCTGCTATTAACTAGTTTGCACTTGAAATCCCTTGTCTTTCACCAACTTACTGTCCATTTAATCCATTTTGCCCAGAGATCCCTTCTACTGTGAATCAAATCGGCCCTACAGCAGCTTTACATCATCACTCCATAGCTTCCTTGACCTGCTTGACCCCATAGCCCAATTTATCTACATCTTGTTATCCAGTTTATGTATTTGATCAGTTTCATTCCTCACAAACTTAAAAAACCAAAAAACTAAAAACATACTTCATAACTAGCCTAATATCAAAACACCGCAAGTAAACACACCGACATCTTTTGCATATAATAGAGAGAGCCCTCTCTGAGTCCAGGAAGGCTAGGTCCTTGGGCTCCAAAGCTGGGTTTGATGTTACATCGTCATTTGGCTAGCCAATCGGCCAAATCACTTGACCCTAACACAAAGGTTAAAGTATACAAAATAAAATCTTTAGAAAAATCCGGGGTATTCAATGCTGGTGCATTAATGATCGCTTGTTTGATTGAATCAAAAGCTTCCTTTTCTTTATGCGTCCATTTGAATATTGAATTCTTCTTGATCATATTTTGCATAGGTAACACAATTAAAGAAAAATCAGGAATGAATCTTTTTACAAAATTGATCTGTCCAAGAAATGATTGCATGGATTTTTTGTTATGTGGTAAAGAAATATCAGAAATTTCTTTTACTCTTTCTGGATCAATATATATTCCATCTTTTGACACAACAAATCCTAAGAGTTTTCCTTCATTTAAAGCAAAGAAAGATTTATTTGGATTTAAGGAAATACCAAACCTTCTACATCTTTCAAAAATTTGCTTTAAGTCATGTAGATGATTGGCTCTCTTTTTTGAAAATACCGTTATGTCATCAAGATAAACAACAACAGATTTATTGATCAGAACTTTAAATGAAATGTCCATGGCTCTTTGAAAAGTTGCTCCTGCATTTATTAGACCAAAAGGCATTTTCTGATAAGCATAAGTTCCCCATTTTGTTCTGAAAGTTGTCTTCAATCTGTCATCTGGGTGAACTAAAACTTGATTATACCCTGAAAACCCATCGAGAAAAGACATAAGTTCGGAACCAGCTACCTTTTGAACCATGGTTGGCAATGGGAAATTGTCTTTTAAACATGCTTTGTTTAGATTTCTAAAATCAATACAGATTCTTATATCACCATTCTTCTTTCTTACAGGTACCATATTGGAAACCCAATTAGAGTGCCTGACTGGAAAAATGATCTTGGCTTTCAAAATTTTATTGAGTTCTGATTTGATTTGACTCTCGAGATTTGGATGGATTTTTCTCAGTTTCTGTTGAACAGGTTTAACATCAGGAAGCATTGGAATCGTGTGTTGAATAATCGAAGTATCATATGTTTTTAGATCATCATAATTCCAAGAAAAACTTTTTTATATTTGTTCAGCAATTTAATGAATGCACTCCTTTCCTCTGGTGTTAAATTGAGTCCTAAATTAATGTTTTGAGGTTTAGAATCAGAACCAAGATTTACTAATTCAAACTTCAAAGTGGAACTTTGAAGTTTTGTATTAACAACTTTCTTGAATCTGTCCTTAATATCATATAAGTCTTCCAATTTAACAACAGATTTCGGAATGGGATTTTCATTATTTTTTGAAGCAATTTGTAAATCATGATCTTCTTCATCAATAATTTGATCATCATATGATTTGTCTGAAGTCATGAAATTTAAAATATCTTGATCATGATAGAAAACTCTCCAGTTTGTGACATTGTCTGGGACAGATGGACGAAAGATCAATTCTACAGAAATCCTATCAGGACTGCAATCTTCAGCAGGTAGGAGTTTAGATGCAACATTAGCTAACAAGTCAGCCGATGTATTTTGATTCCTAGGAATAGGAGAAATATTAAATGCTAAAAAATGAGTGGTGAGATCTTGTACTAGGGTTTGATAGTGTTTAAGATGTCCTGAAAGGTAATGAATAGTATTCCTAACTTGTTTGATTACAATTTCGGAATCACCAAAGACTTTCAAGTATTTAACATCTAACCCTATAGCTTTATAAAGTCCTTGAATTAAGGTTTCATATTCTGCGGTATTGTTAGTACACTCAAATTCTAATCTGCATGATAACATAGTTTTCTCTCCATTTGGATCAATCAATATGCATCCAGCTCCAGCTCCATCACTAGACTTCGATCCATCAAAATATAATGACCAAAATAAAGACTTATCTATTGGCTTATCTACAATTAAATCTGAAGTATTTACAATTCTGGAGGAATCAGACTTTGAAAAATTCTCTATCTGAGAAACAAAAGTATTTACAGAAAAAGGAGACTGAGGAGCTTTAAAATTTCCAAGAAATGATTCGGCAGAATATCCTCCAAGAATATTGTTGTTAAATGCCACAGGTTCATTAGGTTGTTCAAATTCAGTGACAGTGTGTGTCATATGTTTTTCTCGTTCAATTTTGATTTGATTTGGTTTCCCTTTATAAGGAAGCCACATGTGTGAATAATCAGTCGAGATGTAACCATTAAGTTTCGCAGACCAGTCCCTGCTCAAGATTAATCCATAGAATTCAGGAATATCTGCAATCAAAATATCAATTCTTTGGACAATCCTAGGATCAAAAGCTAATCTGATTGTGACTGAATTGATTTCCCCTACCACTTGAACTTTGGATCGATCCAGCTGAACAATATGTACTGCTGATTTCTGTGGTTCAATATTCAATTTAGCACAGACAGATGTAGGCATTATATTGGAGGAAGCTCCAGAATCAATCAAACAATTGTGCAGATTTTTATTGTACATTTCATAAGTCAAAAGAAAAGGGGGAGTTTGAGAATTTGACTTTCCCCAATGAGCACAGTATCAGTAGCATCTACCTTATCGGGTGACTTACCAGTTCCTCTTGCTGCTTTTGCCACTACACCGCTTGGTACAGGAGCAATTGGTGTAGCGTTAAGTTCTTTTAATAACAACTTTTGCTGGTGTTTTAGTTTGATGAGTTCATGTAAGGAAATGTTGGCTTTGATCTTTTTCATGTCTTCGACAATGTTGTATTCCATGGGTTCTGACACTACTAAAGTTTTGGCTGTTGATGTGAGAGGATTAGAAGAAAATGGCTGATTTTGAGTAGGTAATGGAGAAGTTTTCTTCACAGTGGGTTTGTCTTTGGTACTTGGAGTTGCAATTTTCTTTTTTGGAACTGTTTGTACTGGTTCTACTGTAGATTTACTCCTAGTACTTACAGGCATAGCTTCTTCACTATCAGAATTAGGGAGAATAAAATCCCACATTCCATTTAATTCAGCTATTTCTTCATTTTCGTCCTCTTGATCTGATACTACAGATGTATCTTCTTATTCTTCCTCTTCTTCTGATTCTGCATTAGAGATTGTATTAGGAGGTTTAGATTCAACTTGGTTCTTTCTAAAATTCCGGAATGGTTTCTTGGTGGAAGTTTCAACTACTTGTTTTTTTATTTCAACCATTTCATTTGACATGGTTTTAAGAACTTTCTGTAAACCTTCCATGTCATATGGATCTTTGGCCTTTTTCTTTGAATCATCTCTAAAGCTGACCTTCTTTGATTTCCTTTCTTCAAGAGCATTTTTCTTTTCCAAAGAAGTGATACATTTTTCAACTGCCATAGCTTCTTTCATACTTTCGGCTAATGTGGGCTTTGCAGCTCTGTCTACGAAAATTGCTATGTTTGAGGGTAAGGCAGTAATATACCATTCAATTCTGACCTGCTCACTTGGCTTGGAATCAGTGGGAATTTTGTTCAAGAGCTTATTGAATCGGGAGTTGAACTCTTTAATTGGTTCCTTGGGTTCAATTTTAAAATTTGAGAGATCATTAAGTAAAGTTGCAATTGATCGGTCATCTCCAAATTTGGTTAAAAATTGATCTGCAAAAATGTCCCAACTTGTTATAGATCCTGATGGTAATGAAAAATACCATGATCCTGCTGTTCCTTGAAGGGTGTAAGGAAATAGTCTAACTACAACATCCTCCTGTGTGACTCCATTCAAATTAATGGCCTGCATAAAGTTATTGATATGTTCTTCAGCTGGAATGTTAAGATCTGGGCTAAACTTTGGAAGCCATTTTCCAGGATTGTCTGGTAAATCGTGTAAAGGTGCAGCCATGTTGACTGCTCCTGGAGTAGACCATGGTCTCTGTGCCATTGTTGGGATGACTATTGGAGGGATAGTAGAAACTGGTGGTGTTTGGACAGAAGTTGTTGGAATGAATGATGTTGAGACTGATGAGGATTGAGGAGAAGATGTTTGTGGAGATGATATGGAAATGACTGTACTTTGTTGAGAAGGGATTTCAGAAATAGGTATTTGGATATTAGAGGTTGAACTTGCTGATTCCGATTGTGTTTTTCTTGTTTTAACTCTACTAGGTAAAGGGAATTCTTTGGGAGAGATACCAAGTTTTTCACTTTGAAGCCTAGTAAGAGGTTTTGAAGAAACAAATTTTGAAGTTACCCTACCTTCAGATATTTCAGACTCTTCAAGAGATAATGAGAATCCTTTCAATTTATGAATTAAATCTTGAACTTCAGGAGACTCAGGATGTTGATCGTCTGAATGTTTAAATATTTTGGTAGTGGGTGTTTGAATATTTTCTGCAATTTCTTCTCTAGGATTTTGAATTTCAGAAGAAATTGAAGAAGTTAATGAGGGTGTTTTGCTCTCGGAATGGCTTGTGGATATAGGTTTACTTGCCATTCATAGCTCATGCCCTCCTTCTAGCGCCAAAAATGTTGAAGCCTAGAAAATCTCTGCTTCAAACATCGGGGATAACCACCCGGTCGGGACCTTAGGACAGCTCCTTTTCCGTTTGGTATGGTGGCTCCGACTGGATTTAAAGGACCAGTTTCCTTATAACTAAATGGATTGGATTGGGTGGGTGAAAATGGGACTAAATTAACTAAAATAAAACTATCTAATCTAAGCTAAATACTAATAAAGAAATTCTAATATTAACCCGGGTAATAACATGTGAATACAACTTAAGATTGTTTCAATCCAACAATAACCATGAAAATGTATTATTAATCAAATTGAAATGTGCAGAAACAAATAAAGGTAACTCTGTTTAAGAAATTAAACATAGTTATAATAGCATATTGCATTCATCATTGTATACCATTTACATGTAATTATGAAAAATAACGTTTCAATTATACTCAGAAATGATATACAAAAGAGAGCGTTGTGAAAACAAATACATATAAATGATAGCAATCTTAAAACAAATATCATATAACAACAGAAATCAACAGCAAACAGATAGAAATACCTTGTTCATCTTGATGACTTCCAGATGCAATCTGATACTCTATCCAGCAATTATAATGCAAAATCGAATTCAAAAGGTACATAAATGCAACACTTCAAAGATAATTTCGCATAAAAATCACCAGATGTGATCCTTTTCAAAAAATATATAAGACAATGGAGTACAGAAATGCAATCTCCAAGTCTCACAGTATTAAGATCCAGGACCCCCCTCTAAATGCATGAAAGGGGTTTAAATACTACTTAACTAACTCTAAAAATAGTTTATTACAAAAATTAAGGATTCGGTTTAATGACTGTCCTTTTCCTAGGCTAAAATACAGTGAAATAAAAACTAAATCTATCTAACTATGAGCTTGATCTTTGATCTTGCAGGCATCTAGCATGTTTTTTAGAAGATGCGGTTGACCGACTTCTGAATTCAATTGTCCTGAGAAGACAGAGTCGGCAAGCGTAGGAGCAATCTTCTCTGTAGCATTGATGATACAATTGAGCGTGCTATGCTGACTGTGTGGCTTTACTAAGTATGCCCAGTATGCGTCCCAATTTAATCTAGTTAGCTCTTGGATGGATTTTGTTCTTTCTTCTGCCTTTTGCCTCCATTCTGTTTGCAATTGATTTTCCTGTGGGAGATAACCTGGAACAGTTTCAGAAATCAAGTTAGCTTTGTGTAAATTGTCATTTACACAATCCGTGAGAATGTTTGCCACTGTAGATGCCTCTTCTGCTGCTCTTTCTGCCCTTCTGATTTGTGCATCCCAATTATTAAACAATATTTCTTTATGGTTCTCATTAATGATGGGTGCACCAATTTTTCTGCCTTCTTCTGTCTTTTTCCATGCTAGATAATCATTGATCTTTTCATTAATCAAATCATAATCATTTCGTAAATCTACGGCATGACTTGTGATTTTATCACTTTCTTGGCATAAAGAATTCCATTGTAATATATTTTGACAGAAAACTTCTTCTTGTTGCAGTAGTTGATTATTCAAAGAGATGGTTTCTGAAATGAATTCTGGAAGCTTGGGATCATCCTTATGCTGTTCTTGGATTTCTTGAAGTTGTTGTTGCAACTCTTCAAGTTTTAATTATGCTTCCTTATTGGCCTGTACCTGTTGCAATTGCTGTTGTAGGGCCTTTACCTGTTCTTCTTTTTCATCCAACAAAAGTTGTATCTCAACTGCTTTATCAATGGTTGCAGAAGCATAAGCTCCTGTTATTTGAGATAATTTAGTGAGATTACGAGTAGGCTCTGTGGCAGGATCTTTCCATAAGACATCTACTTGTTCTGGTTCAGTAGCACTTGCACTTTCTATTTTTCTCTTTTTCCTTTGTCTTTTAACTACTGCTTTGTATTTTGGGCTATAAAATACATCTAGAGGAGGGATGTCCTCTATATTAAGTACAATTTCAGAGGAGGGTGTGATTGGTATGTGTTCTATTGCTGCGGTTTTGCTGCTTGTTCCTGCGTTCAAAACTTTGATTGTCTGGACAGGGGTCTGTACATTCTGTCCTTCTATATTAATCAATTGATTAAAAGTTTCCCATTCTTTATCTAACTCAATGGTGACTGGTTGTTGCTGTACACTGGTTGGAGGAGGAATTGTCTGTTGAGGAGTCAGAATTTGCTGTTGACCAAGTTCATTTGATTGTGCAGAATCTTTAATGGATTCTTCCGTTTTATCTTCCCTTTCTTTGGACTTATTGGAGAGTTCAGAATCTCTGTCCGATTTTGATTTGGATTTACTTGTACTTGAACTTCCATTAAGACTAACACTAGGAGTTTGCTCCCTTGCGGGCTCTAAGCGTAGATTGTCCAAAGGAACAGGAATTAATCTCCTTTCTCTGTAAAGTTTGAATTGCTGGAAGTCTGGTGGGGATAGCTGTGCTCGGGCTGAATTCAAAACTTCTTTGAATGAATTTCTTGCTTGGAACATATCATCAAAAAGATCAGGCTCTGTGACAAATTCCTTCACTTTGATTGCATTGGTAAAATTCTTAACAATATCATTTTGGTCATATAACCTCTTTGAGAATTTGAACAGTTGTAGGGATGTTATGTTGCCTATTTCTTGAAATGCATGACCAATATCGGATAGTGAAAATGTTCCACATTTTATGGGAAATTGTGGCCAAATGCCCTTTTTCTTATCCTTCAAATATTTTGTCATCCCTCCCTGGCCACAGGTCTGATAAGCAATTTCCCGGGCTACAAGTCTATCAGGAACATATAGGGGTAACACATGTGGAGAAGCATAACTTCCAAAAACCCTAATATAGGTGAACAATTCTTCTCCAAACCATCTTGCGAAGGGGAGAATATCAACCTCTGTTTCTGAAGATAACCTTTGGGGATCCTTATTATACAGGGTTCTGTACAATGGCAACATCACTCCATGGCAAATTTGATAAAAATGGGGGACAAACTTAGATTCCCACAGTTCTTTATGGTACACATGAATGGGCGAAGGGTCTTGGATAGTCCATTTCCAACCCATTACAGGGAATTTAGAGACATAGCAGATGGCGTCCATGACATAAGCAGATAAATAAAAAGGCGGGTAAACCCGCTGGGAAACATTTCGTTTGGACCGGTATTGAAAAATAGCAGAGGTCATAGTATCAGATAGGATTTTGGCCCAGTCTACAATTGTAGAATTAATGGCCGCATTCAACAAAGGAAGCCATTCGGGCAAAATCATATTTATGTCAGGCTTTCCAAAAAGCCTACATAACATAGCAGCAGTAAAACAATAAGGAGAAGTAAGCGAACCCGTGTTGTACATACCTTGTTTGTTCTTCTTTAATGGTTCACTTCTTTTAGTCCACTCCTTTGTGCAATCTGCCAAATTCGCGTGTTCTTTGGCAAAATCTTCCATGAATTTGCTATTGTAAGTCGCCTGAGGTTTTGGAAGCTTATACATTAATCTCACATCTTCTATGGTGAATGACCCAATTATCTCTTCAGACTGAGTCTTGAATTGCCTGTCTGAGATATCTGTGCTATCCAGCACCCATCTCACCATGTCTGTATATGGGAGAATCCTTGGCCTTGCTGCAATTCTGTGCAGGAATGAGCAAGCCAAGTCTCTAAGGGTTGCTTCAGACGTATCCTTTGAACCGGCCGTAGCTGCAACTTTCAACACCACAGGGTTTTCATCCTCTAATAAATTATACATTCCTTCCCAAGTGGATATGCCCGCATCCTTGTTACAGGCGGTGTCTGCGTATAGCGAAGCCATTTCTTTGTTCTCAAAACTTGAGCTCTTCTCCTTCTTGCCCATAATGTATAGTGGAAGCTTTGTATAGTGATCCGCTCCTTCGTGCCTGCGTTTTACGAATAAATGAGAGTAATGATAATAGAAAGGTGACGAGACTGTTTTGAATATGAACGCGGATGAAATATAATATTTAAATTATGAAATGACTTTCAATCTAAACACAATCTCTTTTCACATTAATAATCACTCCAATCATTTAATATAGTCATTAAAGCGCATAACGGATTTGACACATGGGAAGATTGCCTCGGGATAGCGCGCTTATGTGAATCTGCGACATTGCGATGTGCGATTTGCTGCGCAATATCACAATATCGCAATGTCGCAATATCGCGATATGAAATCATCACAGTCATAAAACTTATCGCAAAAACAGGAACTGCGTAATAGCGCAAAGCGCATATCGCAAAAATCATAAAAGCACATATCGCAAAAATCATAAAAGCACATATCGCAAACGCGCAGAATCACAAAAAGCGCACAATCGCAAAATGAAATCATCGCAAAAGCGCAAAATCGCAAAAGCGCATAATAAATCAGAGCGTAAAAGATATTTGTTAATCATTTCTGTTTTCTGCGCTATGCGATCTGCGATCAATGCTTTTTGTATAGACTATTTTTGTTATGGATGTGTTATATCATTTCAAGAGCAAATTTTATTATAATCTATCATAAACTTAATATTTTCGTAATATTCTCTCAAAGGGATTTTTGTAGGTTTATGATAGAAAATTTTATTTTCTAAAGGAAACAAATCCTAATTGATTTTTTTGGATTTTTAACTAAGGGTCCCCATTTTATTTAGTATTATTACTAATATTAACCAAAAAGGAGTGTTATCACAGCTGCCAAAACTTCATACAATGAAATATTTTTCCACTATCGCTTTACCTACCTCTTTGTGTGGAAAAAACGTGTGTAGGAGAATTTTGAAAGTAGAGACTGCATGTTGATAATTATTTCATTGTGGTGGAAGACGAATTTCATTTTATGAGGTTGATGTGTTCGTGGTTTATGGCCACATAGATGAATACACCTATAGCGAGACCCATGGAGATGGAATATATCCACTTGGAAATGGGGAGCTCCATGGTGGCATCTATGATTAACCCAATAGAAACCCCAATTGGGCTCGATGTCTTGAACGTAAATGTTTAGGCCATGCAAGAAAGGAACATACGTTGTGACATCATCCTGAATAGAGTTATTCCAACAGAAATCACAATGAAAATATTTTGTAGGCACACCATCCATAGATCTCTCCACCCATCACCCTTTCTCTCTGCAATGTCTTCTGCTATACCCTCAAGCATAGAGTGGAAGAAGAGTGTCAATATAAGCAACATTTTCTCTACTAGATGATACCCAGATGCAAACGATACTCCTTCCTCTTTTTATTTTTGGCTTTTTCCACATCCCTGTTGATTTTTCGAATCTGATTAGCCCATATGATCATGCAATTTGTTGACATTGTCATAAGGTATTGTATATATTTCCATTTTGAAGAGATTTTTGTGGGGAGGGATTTCATTAAGTGAAGTTTTCACTGTGTGTAGATATTTCTTTGTGCATAGATCTTTCTCTGTGCCGAGAGATTTCACTGTGCAGAGAGATTTATATGTGCGAAGAGATTTATGTAGAGAGCTTTCATTATGCGGAGAGTTTTGTGCGGAGTTGTCTTCACACTCCGCGGAACCTTTAATCAATTAATTAGCGGTAGAGGAAAATACTATGCTATGTTTCAACTATTACCCTTGTTCATGTATAAATATGAGAATAATTATTAACCTCTAATTAAATTTTATAACAATAATTTTGTGCTTCACTTTTAGTGAACTAAATTTCATGGTATTTTAGAGAGGTGATTCACAACATACAAATATATTCATAAATACTTTTTTTTTTATTTTTTAAATAAAGGGAGCTTGTATTACAGTAAAGTTAACAAAATTATATTCAACGGAACATTAAATATCATCAGTGAATGGCCTTGAATAGGGGCCTGAGACAAGAAAAAAATGATAAAGGAAAATGTGGGGAGGTATTTTTGATACTCGTGGATAATAATTTATGAATTTTATAATTTAAAAATGGTTGTAAAATCTAAAAATGACTAAGGTTGACTTGATGATGTAAGTATTTATTTTTATAAATGAAAAGTAAATTATTTTTGTTTGTTAATGTTGACAGTGTTGGACCTACAAACATTCAAGGGGTATGCCTGATATGTGGTCCCAATTAGACCTCACACCATTTTGGATGGGAGCCCCATCAGGAATACGACCTGGTTACCATTTTATTAAAGGTTTTCTTTGGCTCTAACTATCAACAAGAGAGAGGAATGCATATGTGCCTTTAAAAATAAAGTGAGTGTTCCTGGTCAATGTTCGGTTGTAGGTGTGTCGTGTTTCTTATACTGTGGAAAGGAATAAAATTGATCCGCTAAGGGAGAGTTAATAGTACCACCCTATTAGATACATATACAAACAAGAAGGATCCATCTAGCATCCAATAAAATAGTCCACAAAGATGCGACAACCATTACAACCAACACAAACAAGAAAGATTTGTCTAACATCCATCGAAATAGTCCAAAAATATGTGACATTCATAGAAAACATTATAACACATTCTCAATATGATAAGTGTTAAAATAATAGAAATAGTTCAACTTATTTAGCACAGTGGAAAAAAACATGAATTACAAACATTCACAGAACATTCTTACAAATATTCATAATCCATGCATGAAGAATTTGTTGGCCATCAAGCTTCTGATATTAAATAAAAGTCCCATGAAACATGTATAAAATTAACACCCTTAGCTCCAATAGTGGAGCATTGGATCCACTCCTTTCTCCCCAAAAGAACTAGCTTGTCTCTCTAGTGACTTTCGGGAGGCCCCAAGGTGAAAATTGCTATGCTCATATAATGAGGGTGTATATATAACCAATGGGGGGTGATGCTTCACCTTCCTTATGAATCTTTGACTACCCTAATGGTTGTTTGACATCTTACGGTTTCTCGACCATACATGAATGTTCAAATTCTGTATGTGTCGTTTGGACTTCCACTTTATAATACATTTTCAAATAGAGATTTACATAATCCACAAAATAATGTGGTATGTGGTTACTCATGACATGACACTGATGACATGGAATATATGATGGCTTGAAAATGTCAAGTCTCTCTTTCTTATCCTTTCTTAGTGTCTTCTTGAAAATTTATTCTATCCACCTCCATAAGGCTTAGAGATAAGGAGTCTTCAATGATATCAGGTCTCGAGTTGCGGTCGCAACTTGGTACCCCTTTTCTTTCTCCTAATTGATCAACTTTCATATTCAGATACAAGGGTGTCTTCTAGCATATCTCATTCTCCATCTCCTTCTTTGTCATCCTGTCATGGTATGATATGGTACCTTCATCTCTAATTCACTCATGACAAGACGACATCAGTCTGAAAAAATGCTAGTCTAAGATGTTGCATGATGATCCATTGATTGAGTCAGAACTAGGTGAAAAGATGAGGGAGAGGCTTATTGACTATGAAATTGTGCAGTTTAAGAATTCAAGGTTTTCAATTGAGCCTTGAGACTACTCAATTCGTAGTTCATGCAAGTACTGAGAAAAATATTGTGTAGCTAGGGAGCTCTGGGTGTCAGGTTGCGGGTATAAGCACTGATTTTTCCCAATGCAGAGTTATGGAAGGCAAAGGGGGCTAGGTTATTACACAATTGCATATTTCAAGGGATCAGGGTTGAGGCTTGAGCCTTGTGATTGTGGAATTAATAATACTGACTAGGCGGGAGAGAGAAATTACTAAAATTTTGGGGTCATAGGTTAGGCTTCAGCACTGTTATTGGAGAGTGCACAGTCCTGGGAGGCAGGAATTGCACATTGTGCAGTGCCAAGAGACAAGGTTGCATCTTGAGCATTTAGAATACATAATGCATAGTTAAGGGGGGTTGTATGAGGCTAGTTTTATTGGTTGGGATGTTTCTAGATTTGGCTAAGTGTAGAATCGGTGAAGCTTATGTGAACAATGATAAGACTTGATTGCAATTGAACACTTAGAAAACTTGACGACACAACATAGATCATCCAGAAAAAATAGACAACACACTTCCCTCAGTGTGAAAACTTATGAAAAGTGCAACACCAATGATACACTTTGCAACAATAGTGACGTCGGTTGTGCGATAATGCTTAAAACTTTGGGAATGAGTGTGATGGATGATTACATGATAGGATGATCCGAATGGAAAGTGGCCTGCACCTATGGTATTCATCCACCTATGGTATTTATCCACCCATGCTATTGTAAGTGACATCTATCGATGGTATTCATTCACCCATGGTATTCATCCACACATGGATTTTACCCATGGTATTGTAAATGGAATCCACCCATGGTATTCATCACCCATGGTATTGTAAGTGTCATTTTTCCATGGTATTCATTCACCCATGGTATTTACTCTCCCATGGAATTTACGTGTGGTATTGTAACTAAAAAAGCTATAAGTAAGCAGCACATCATGTAAAAGGACAGATTGTCCACCACAATGTAGCTTCTACAATTATTCTCTGTTTTAATAAAAAAAATATTTTTGGTTTTGTTTACGGTGTGTTCTCTCATTTTGGTGGCATTTCAATTTTTCAGATGTTGGGGGCCTCCCCCCAAGATCTAGATCAATGGTATCAAATTTAGGTTATGAATCCATGGAGATAAGGGTTTGAAGCATATTTTAGTTTCAATGTTTTGCAGCCATATTTAGTAAACTCCAAGCAAGTTCCACGACCTCCACGGAGCACTTTCTTGGGCAAAATGGGAATTTTTTTTTTTTTTTTTTTTTTTTTTAAGGAATTTTTGGGGCAGCGAGTTTGTAGAGAAGATCTGAAAATATTGGTGATTTTTTTTTAGAAAAAATAACAGATATGGTTTCCTTGTGAAAACATATCCAATTAAAAAAAATAGTCGAATCAGAGTCTGGATGAGGGAGATATCACTAATTTAAAATCAACGATGTTGTAGAGCTTTTTCTCATAATAATTCGTGGACAACAACTCTCCTGTAATTGTTTGCAGTTTTTAGTGAAAATTTTCGAAGAAATGATTACACATTGGATATCTCCTTGAAAAATCACCCTATTTCAAAAAACAAATCAGTCGAATCAGAGTCCGAGCGAGGGAGTTATCGCTAATTCAAAATCCACCATTTTTTCAGAAATTTTGTGATGGTAGGGCAGTTGCAGCGCAAATATGAGTTTCCAGAGTCTCTAGATAGTTATTTCAAACACATGGGAAAATACAAAATAATCATTCTATTTCCAAAAATAGGTTATAAATAATATTCTGAGTTATATTGACTGGGTTATGCCCATTTTAAATCTAGAGCAACATTCAGAGCGGGTTCCCTTTGAAGATGTGCCCTCCCTCCCCGATTTAGTAGGCACCTACTTCACATTCATCAATTTCAGTATAGCATCGTTGGGATTGGGTTCTTTGGAGACATTCCCTCCCACCCTAGGCTATGTAGGCACCTGCTACTTCATCAATAGTCAACATCATGGTTATGGGTCAACTGCACAAAATCATTCTCACCGAAGTCCATTTTCTAGGCCGCACACTATTAGTATCACATTTGGTGTTAGTATCACATTTGGTCACAAGCATTACAAGGTATCTCTATCCTTGGATATTTGTTTTTCATAGTTCTGGGTCATTCACAAACCCACACTTCATCGAAGTCCATTTTTTAGGCTACACATTGTTAGCAACATAGTTGGTCACAAGAATTACAGGGTATCTCTATCCTCCAATATTCATTTGTCATAGTTATGGTTCATCCATAAAACCATGCTTCATCGAAGTCCATTTTCTATGCCACACTATGAGTATCATTTTTTATCACAATAATTACAGAGTATATTTATCCTCAGATCTTCGTTCATCACAGTTTTGGGTTATCCACACAAAAAATTTCTCTTCAGTGGCTCTTCATATTCAAAAAAGGCTTCTCAAGCAGGAACTTCACACAATGGGGATCATTGCTTCTTAAGGAGGGAGGAATGATCCGAATGGAAATTGGCCTACACCCATGGTATTGTAAGTGACATCAATCCATGGTATTCATTCACCCATGGTATGTATCCACCCATGGTATTGTTAATGGCATCCACCGATGGTATTGTAAGTGACATTTTTCCATGGTATTAATTGACCCATAGTATTCATTCACCCATGGTATTTAACCACCCATGGAATTTCCTTGTGGTATTGTAACTAAAAAATGATATAAGTAAAAATTCATATATATTAAAAGATAGATTGTCCACCACAATGTAGCTTCTACAGTTATTCTCTGTTTTAATAAAAAAAAATTGTGTGGTTTTATTCACTGTGTGTTCTCTCTTTTTTTTTTCTATTTCAATTTTTCATCCCTTGGGGGCCTCCCCCCAAGATACAGGTCATAAGATCCACTCATTTACATAAATATAACCCCTTGAAACCACCAAAATAGTCTTTTATGCGATGTATGACACTTAACATGTGAAAATACAACACTTTGGTTTTCTTTCAAATGGGACCAAAACACTTATAAAAAACACATGTAATGAGTCTTAATGCTTGCGATTAATGTATGCAAGATCAAAGGAGGCTATAAAATTTGTTTGTTGGCCAAAATTTTGGAGATTGTTGCAGCAACGACAACACTTGATGACACACTAGTAGAATTCCAGCTTCTTTGTCTCGGTTAATTATTTTTTGTAGGGTCTTATTTATTCAGGAACAATTGATTCATCGTGCAAATAAATGGGGTTCCCCCACTTACCCTGTTAGTAAACATAGTCCCCTCTGCCCCTTCTCATTTTAACACAAACATAAGGTGAGAAATATCATAATGTTTCAAATTAGGAAAGGGTATTTTCATTCGCGAGCTATTGATTTTCAAAGTACAATTTTTCATCTCTGGTGTTGCTCTGCTAATAGCAAGCCTGCATAGTACCTGACAGATTCACTACATAAATGAAAACTGTTGACACCTAATCCTATGGATGGGTGTGCATTTGTATTTTTGTATATTATTTAATATTAGGAAATAAGGAAGGCCAAGAGTCATTGGGAGATGAATCCCAATAGCCTCACCTCCCATCTATAAGAGCATGTACATTCTTCAGCTAATACACATTCTAGTTTTGAGGAGTTACCTCCTGGTTTGACATGGTATCGGAGCCAGCCCCACAATTGGCATTTCTGCCCTGTGGTGTAACTCCCTATCCTTTGCTCAGTCAATATTTTTTAATAGTTTTCTGCTGCTCTTAATTGCTAGACTGTTATTCTGCATTTTTTTTTTCCCTATATAGTACTGACATTTGCAGCTCCAGCTCCTGCAGCTCCTGAAGACTGCAGGCTCTGTCATTCTGCAAATTGCAGGCTCTGCCATTCTGCAATTCCAGCAGTCCTGCAACTCTGTCTTCTATAGATTCAATTTCAAATTTTTTTTTATGTAACGCCCTTTTGGGCCTCCTCATTCATCCCTGTGCTCCTCTCCATTCACTCACCTCCCTCTCCCTCACCCTCGACTCCCTATTCACCCCTCACTGATATCCCTCCATACAGCGCTATCTTATGATATCAATGCTCCATATATACACTGTCACGCTCTGTCATACAGCGCTCCCCTTCCAAGCATCGACTGGAGCTCCCTCTCCACGCCGCTTTGAAATACCATTGCGCTCTGTATATATATGTAATACCGCCTCTCTCACCTTGTAATACCGCCTCTCCACCTGTGGAATATAATACAGTTCATGGTCATTGTTTCAATAGGCATTGTTCCAACGTTTCATTCCGCTTTGGTCGACCATAACACATATACAACGCTGCATAAGTTACAACGCTGTCCACCCGCTTGCATACTCCATTCAATCTGCTCCACGTTATACACTGTTCATTGCATATATTAATACAACGGTCCATTCATATTAAACGCTGTCAATTGTTCACGCTGTAATACGTCGGCCTGTCAATTAAATGCTGTCAATTGTTCACATGTTATACTCCGTGGCCTGTCGACCATAAAACACACGTGGTCTGTCGATATAAATCGCTCATATAACACGCTCCCTTCCAATATATATACCTCATATATGTATTGAATATATTACCACTGTTCATAATTTACCACTGTTCATTACATACACGCTGTCACTTATATAAACGTCGTGTTGTATTTAAACGCTGTGTATTACATTGTATTTAAACGCTGTGTATTACATTGTATATAAACGCTGTGTATTACATTGTATATATTACAACAGTCCATTGATGTGCACGTTGTGTTATGTTTTACATTGTTATCTCACCGCCCTCATTCAGTGGTATTTCAATGCTTTTCCATATATAATACAGCGTTTTTTTTATGGTATATCGCCCTCTGTCATATTAATACATTGTCTGCTTTATAATACAGCGTTTTGGTCATGGTATTTCCGCCCCTTCCCTTCACATTCCATATACTATACCACTCCTCCTTTCATAATTCCGCCCTCTCCCATAGTCATATAATTCCGCCCCCCTCCCATTCATAATTCCACTTTTTTTCATATACATTTTTCCCCAAACAAAAAAAAAATACATTTTTTTTTGTGCAGAATTCAGTTTATAGCAAAGAGTATTTTTTTAAATTCAGTCTTCAGCAAGAGTTTTTGAGCAGAATTAGTCTCCAGAAAAGAGTTTCTGTCCTTTTAAACTGAGTACATTTTCCAGCAAAGGCTTTTTTTGTTTTCTCTCCTTCAAGAGAAATTTTCCAGCAAAGTTTTTTATCTCCTCCTTCAAAAGAAGATGACAGTCCCTTCATCTTCTAAAGAGGCTACCTACTTGGCACAGAGAGAAAAGAGACATGCTTCAGGTCCATCCAGAGGAAGAGAAGGCAGAAGACGAAGAAGGAACTTCAGAGAAAAGGGGGGCAGACAATCTAAAGCTCAGCAGCAAACAAATCAAAACGATCGTCGATCGTAAAAGAATAAAGGTAAACGAGTTGAATCAGCTCATTTACGTTCTAGCACATTGTAACAATGGAGTAACCGAAAACCTGTTTGATGTTTCATTTACTTCATGGAGAGATGATTGGTTGCTAGATTCGGGAGCAACATGTCACATGACATTTAGAAAATATTTTGGAATTCAACGACACTGTTGATGGAAGCGGTATATTTGAGATGATCAAGAGCTCAAGCCATCGAAGGCTTGACACGATCAACAAACTACACGGTCTTCACAGTCATGTGACATATCCTCCTACATGAGGTTCTATACCTCCCGGAGTTGAAGAGAAACTTGTTGTCCTTGATCGAAATCCGGCAGCAAGGACACTCAGTTCACTTGTTTGATGGCAAGGCAGAGGTCAGATCAGCATCAGATCACTCACTTGTCATGGAGGGAATAGAAGAAGGGAGACTCTTGAAGTTGAAAGGTTCATCTGCCCATGCTCAAAACTTTGCATTCAGTTCATATCATGATGAAGGTACATTTCCATCAAGTCTTTTATGGCATGCTAGATTTGGACACTTAAATTATGACAGCCTTCGTTTGTTGAAGAAAATGGTGTTGATGGACTGCCTACAATTCCTAGAAAACCTAAGGAATGTGATGCATGTATTCTAGGAAAGCATAGCAAACAGCCATTTCATGATTCACACTCAAGAGCACATAGGAAATTTGAACTTGTTCATTCAGATTTATGTGGCCCTATGCCTATTGCTTCTGCAAATGGAAACAAATACATGATGAAATTTATTGATGACTACACCATAATGTGTTGGATTTACTTACTGAAGAATAAGTCTGATGCTTTTCAAACTTTCAAGAATTTTCATGCATGGATTGAAAATGATGCACAAACACATATTGGCTCTCTACGTACTGATAATGGAAAAGAATACACCTCAAATGAATTTGAAAATTATCTTCGTCAACATGGAATCAAACATCAAACAACAGTGCCATATAATCCACAACAGAATGGTGTAGCTGAAAGAATGAACAGAACCATCCTAAATATGGTCCGCTCCATTTTATTTTTCAAGAATGTAAAATTGATGTTTTGGGCTGATGCAGTTCTATGTGCTGTTTACATAAATAATAGGTGTCCTTCAAGTTCAATTAGAAACAAAACTCCTTTTGAAATGTGGCATGGCCACATTCCTTCGGTAAAGCATTTCAGGGTCTTTGGGTCCACCTGTTATGCCTTGATACCCAAGGGTCAAAGGAACAAACTTGGTGCTAGAAGCAGAAAATGTATCTTCTTGGGGTACTCCAATACCTCCAAGGGATATCGTCTCTATGATGAAGCAAATAAGAAGTTTGTGATAGCAAGAGATGTCATATTTCTTGAATCATCCAAGAGTGACAAGGTTGTTGAGCGGCAACTTGATCGCCTGGATAGATTCACACATGCAAAGTCTTTCAAAGAATTTGATAATGTGATTCTACACCTTGAAGGGGGGATTCCGATATTGAATCAAACTGTGGAATCATTTCCTGAACCACACTCTCCCCCACATGAAGAAACAACCACGGATGACACATTGGATGATGTGATTGACAGAATTGGGAGATTGAATCTTGAATCAATCCCAACTTAGTCAAATGACCAGCCTGGGCCATCTCAGAAAGGTCCTCCCAAATGGTTGACAAAGACACTGGAGAATGTTCATCCTGATGAGGTTGGAAAAACAGGAACAAGAAGTTCCACTCAACAAATCGAAGGTGATGTAGATAATTCTGATTCTCCTGTTGATATGGATATTGCTTATAACTGTGAATTGAGTTTGTCTACATATCATGAACCAACTTCCTTCAAAGAAGCCGCTTCTCATGATGAATGGAAAGAAGCGATGCAAAAGGAGTATGATGCCTTGATAAAGAATGGCACTTGGAAGCTGGTTGATCCGCCTTTGGGAACGAAACCAATTGGCTGTAAGTGGGTCTACAAGAACAAGTACATAGCAGACGGCTCACTTGACAAGCACAAGGCCAGGCTTGTGGAAAAAGGATTCGCACAGAAAGAAGGAATCGATTATGATGAAACTTTTTCTCCCACAACAAAATGGACCACCATCCGAACTCTCTTTGCCTTAGCAGCTCAGAGTGGATGGAAATTCCATCAGATGGATGTAAAAACAACCTTCTTGAATGGAGATCTGAAGGAGAAAGTTTATATTTCCCAGCCAGAAGGATTTGTGATAAAGGGTCAAGAACACAAAGTTTGCAAACTTGTAAAATCCTTGTATGGCCTCAAGCAAGCACCACGAGCCTGGTATGAGAAATTGACCGAGCATCTTCTCAAACTTGATTTCAAACACTTTGATCTTGATGATGCAACTTTGTTTGTTAAGAAAGTTGGAAAAACAGTTGTATATCTTGTGGTATATGTAGATGATCTTTTGATAACAGGAAACAATGAGAGCTATATTGCATCCATGAAGAAAGAGTTGAAGAAAGGTTTTGAAATGACCGATTTGGGTCATGTTCATTACTATTTGGGTATTGAAGTAATTCAACATCCTAAATTCATATTTCTTTCTCAAAAGAAGTACATTGGAGATCTCTTGAACAAATTTGGCATGGATGACTGTAAACCCTTAAGCACTCCAATGGAACAAAACTTGAAGCTCACATCTATTGAAGGGAAGGAATTTGAGGATGCAACTAAGTATAGAGAGCTTGTAGGAAGTCTTATCTATCTGACCACCACCAGACCTGACATTTCATTTGCTGTTGGAATCCTCTCAAGGTTCATGCAAAAACCTTGTGAAGGACATTGGTCTGCTGCGAAAAGAGTGCTAAGGTACTTGAAGGGGACTCAAGAATTTGGACTCAAATATACACAGGTAGGTGACTTCAACTTGACCGGATACTCTGATTCAGACTTTGATGGTGACAAAGAAACATGGGTGTCTACTACAGGTTACACCATGAGTCTTGGATCAGGAGCTGTCTCATGGAGATCACGCAAACAGTCAGTTCCAGCAGATTCCACGACCGAGGTAGAATATGTGGCAGCAGCTGAAGCAACAAAGGAAATTGTGTGGCTCCGGAAAATCCTGGAAGATTTGTAGATGAAACAAATGTACTCCACTCCACTCATGATCGACAACACTTCTGCAATAAAGTTGGCCAAGAACCCAAAGTTCCATGATCGAAAAAATCACATCAATACAAAGTACCATCTCATTTGACATCATGTTCAGGCCAAAACCATCCATCTACATCATTGTTCCACAAATGAGCAAACTGCTGACATCTTCACCAAAGCACTTGGAAGAGAAAAAAGGAAAAGATGGAATCAGTACTCGAACTCAACATCCCTTCGGATCTGAGGGGAATGTTGACACCTAATCCTATGGATGGGTGTGCATTTGTATTTTTTTATATTATTTAATATTAGGAAATAAGGAAGGCCAAGAGTCATTGGGAGATGAATCCCCACTTACCCTGTTAGTAAACATAGTCCCCTCTGCCCCTTCTCATTTTAACACAAACATAAGGTGAGAAATATCATAATGTTTCAAATTAGGAAAGGGTATTTTCATTCGCGAGCTATTGATTTTCAAAGTACAATTTTTCATCTCTGGTGTTGCTCTGCTAATAGCAAGCCTGGATAGTACCTGACAGATTCACTACATAAATGAAAACATTGCTCTGTTTCCAGTGACCCTAGTCAATACCCTAATGGAGTTTCTTACTTCACCTCTCTGCACATAAATGGGGTTTCCCCACTTACCCTGTTAGTAAACATAGTCCCCTCTGCCCCTTCTCATTTTAACACAAACATAAGGTGAGAAATATCATAATGTTTCAAATTAGGAAAGGGTATTTTCATTCGCGAGCTATTGATTTTCAAAGTACAATTTTTCATCTCTGGTGTTGCTCTACTAATAGCAAGCCTGGATAGTACCTGACAGATTCACTACATAAATGAAAACATTACTCTGCTTCCAGTGACCCTAGTCAATACCCTAATGGAGTTTCTTACTTCACCTCTCTGCACAAGAATCCTTTCTCTTCTTTCACCTTTATTTATTTATTTTAATAGGACCGTGCATTGGAACTTATTTATTTAATGGGAGGAAGAGGGAGCCGACTTATTGAGATAAGAAGAATTTGTTCCTTAAGAGAAGCATATAAAGACCTATTATTTAGGTTTTCTCATTTTTATTTTCCCCTTTTTATATTGTACTTGATTAGACATGCATGAAAACACTGAAACATAAAGAACTGAGTACGGGCATAAGGTTTCTAGAATAGAAACGGGTATCATGGTTCAACACAAAAATCTCCTTATAGAAGGATCATATTTTTGAACGAAACATAATTGAACAAAATTTGTAACCAAAGCAAAAAAGGAGGATTGAAGGTTAGCCAAATGTTGTGGTGTCACAATACTCTTTTTAACTCACCCACACATAAAGATGTTAGAAAACACATTCACACACAACGCTTATTTACATAAACAAAACAAAACACAAGACCAAACAAAAAATCAAACAAGAAAGAAAACTATGTACATAGTGGAGGGCATATCCCCAAATCATTTTTCAAAATATTTTTTTAAATCTTGGCCATTAATAGGAAGAGAGACAATCTTCCCGTCTAGAGATTTATGATGATATGTGTGTTGGCCAATATTTTCATGCACAGTGAATGATATGATCTATAGGGATTGAAACTCAGTGTGCTTTCCTTTGTCTTCATGAGCTTTTTCCCACTTCAACACTAGGTCACCCACACTAAATTCATGATTTCCTGCATACTTCTTTTTTAACCACCTCTTAATATGACTTTGGTGAAGGGAAATAATTTCTTTTTGTTTATTTCTTCCCGTAAGTTATGAAGGGTGTTTATCCTACTCTGAACCAATAAGAAAGGCTTTCCCTTATGAAATTTAAATGGTAGGAAAGCAGATGTTTGGAGGCAGGATGACTTCTTCTACATACATAAAGAGGTAAGGAGACATATTCATAGAAGGTTTTTTCGTGACTCGGTTAGCCCATAAGGAATTAACCAAAGTGGAGTGTCATTTCCTATGTTAATAGAAAACAATATTCTTGATAATGCGGATAAGGTTCTTATTAGTAAACTTAGAAATACCATTTCCTTGCCGATAATAATTTGCAGAATGTTTCAATATAATTTCATTTTCCATGCAAAATCATATAATATTAACAATGAAAATTACATTGCATAGTAAAAAACAAGTGAAGTAGGAACACAAAACCTATAAATTATATTTAGTTTGAGGAATTTTATGACTTCCTAATCATTCACTTTCTTCAACAGAACTACTTCTATCCACCACATGAAATATTATGTGGCAATGAGGATATAGTGGTGCTTCTTTGACGAATGCAAAAAAAAACTCACCAATGTCATCTAGGCCCCATTGTTAAAAGTCTTCTTCCATGACAATAGGCTAGAATGGGACAATTGAATTATTTGCTCAGTCGACACACTTCTAATAGACTAGACACTTGTGGGCATGTGCGTGAGCATCCTTGAATAGTGTGGTCCAATATAAATTGGCCTACATGACTTAATGCACAATAGTGTCACCCATAAAGTGTCCCCTGTCTAGTTCATCGTGGAGATCACATAAGTATTTCTCTGAATCATGTGCTTCCATGAATTTGAGAAGTACTCTATTATGGTGCTTTATTAAAAGCACCCCATGCACTAGTTGTTAAGATAATTCGTTTCATTTAACTGCTATCTTATGTTGTGCTGATAGGTGAGAGAGAAAAGTGTCGTGCTCAAGATAATAGCACACATCCACCTAGCAAGAGTTTGAAATGGAAGTGGGGGTGGCTCGCTCAACATTGTACATTTCGATTTCTTGCTCCCACTGGATAAATCATCTTCCTTTTAATCCACCGCTTCTACTACTAGCAAACAAAGACCATGGACCTTGATAATGTGAACTTGTTTCAATTCTAAGTCATACTCTCACCCAACTCTTGTTGGAAAAACAATGATCTGACTTTTGTGTGCAATACAAAGATAATACAATTATTCTTCAAGAGACAGGGTTGGAATTTATTACCGCCTTATATATTGTGTATGCTTGTTTATTAATGGTGGGATAGTTCAGCTTGGGTTCTTGTAGGTTGGCACTCATAAAAGAAATTGGTAGCTCATTGTTTTGGTCATCTTTCTCTGTAAGTACAATGACAAGAGAAGTATCAAAATCGAAGGTGTAGAGAAGAAAATATTTATTGAAATATGGGTTGTAAAATGTTGGTGATTTTGTGATATCTTGCTTGATACTAGAGAATACATCTTTTTCCCTTTTATCCCACTTGTATATTGCATCCTCCTTTACCATCTCTTGCATTGGTTTGATAATTTGAGTGTAATCATAGGCGAAATTATGGAGAAATTATTTCTTCCTCAGGAAGGAATGGATGGCTTTCTTATTGACTGGAAAAAAAATCTATGTAATATCCTTGACCCTCTCATGGTCAACTTTAATCCCACTTTTCACGATAATAGTCTTCTTGGTATTAAGAGACATCTCATATTTTCGACATCTATAAAATATTTTCTTCAAGTGGTGTAAGTGGTCAGATATGTTCTTTGAAAAAACCATAACATCATCAAGATACACCACTACACTTTTTCCGATAAAGCCATAAAATGTGATGTCCATTTCGTATTGACAAGTCACACCGACATTGACTAGCCCAAATGGAATTCTTCTAAATGAGAACATTCCCCACTTTGTTTGAAAGGAAGTTTTTAATCTGCTAGGCTCTGAGACCATAACATGGTTTTATATGGAATAAACATCAAGAAAATTAAACATTTCTCAGCCCAATATTGTCTGCAATATCTGTTCTACAGACAACACAGGGTAGTTGTCTTTGTCCGAGGCGCAATTAAGATTTCGGAAACCTATGCAAAAGCGTATTTCCCCTGACTTATTCCTAAATACGACCATATTAGATACCTAGGTATAATGTCACACTTTATAAATGATCCAAGTATCCAACAGTTTCCTCAACTCCTTCTAAATCAGGGGCTCAAGCGTCGGATGCACCTTCTGCAGCTTCTGCTAAAAAGGCTTGGCCCCTTCCTTAATCAGAATAACATGCTGGATTATTCACATGTTTTAAGTTTTAAGATAATCATATGTGCATGATAAAACATATCAGTACTACTTGAATAAGTAGATAAATTCTTGCTTCTGTTGTGGTTTGCAACAAGTACCGAGATTTACAAACTTCAGATCTTTCTCCATTCCACGATTTATCTGTTCATGTGATAGCATTGAACTATGCGTTTTAGCATGGAATGGATATCTAAAGAAGTTCTACAAGTCATACAACTTTTCCAATGATAACACACCATTTGGCATAGGATTCTCATTGCTCGCACGAGCCTCATATTGCAACGCTCTTTTGTGCCCATCTTCATCAATAGCTGCATCCTTGAATACATCAATGTTTTCCATGAAATGCAGTATCTATTGGTCATCATTAAAAATTCATAAATTAGTAATGTTATCAGGAACTAATGGGTTATAAATAATTTCAACAATAAAACCGTCCCTAAGCGGTGTCAACCTTTTCACCTAGATTTTATTATTTCTTCCCTTATACGGAAACCACAAATGTGACCAATTAGTAGAAAAATACCCCTATAATTTTCTAAACTATTCTCTTCTTAGAAATATATTTTATGCTTCCGGTATGTCTAAAATTACTATGTTTATGCACCAATGAACTCGTTCATCGGATGATAGGTGAATATGCACATTTCTGAGTTCACCAATATTATGGAAAAGAGTTGTGTCCAGATAAATAATTTGTGTATATGACTTATCCAATTTTTATTTTATTTTATTTTCTACATATAGCGGCATTCGTTTCAAGATGCACCGAAATCAACCAAGAAATTGTGCACATTATAATTAAAAATTTCAAACTTTAACAAAAATGGAGGGAAAATTGTATTAACATCTAAGGTTAATGCATTAAGAACATACACCGAGGAACCAGAAGACTTACCAGATCCCTTATGCAAAGAATTATTTCACTGAGGTAGAGTATTCAAGAGTGTGGAGAAGCAGTTCTCGCTGACTCACGATCTTTGTACGTGCAAATTGTGAAAAAATTTCATGACTTTTCTTCATGTCTTCGACTATGTTATAATCAATAGGAACGAGGATTTTCAAATTTTCTGGAGTAGTAACTTAATATGATACTTCTGGAGTGGTTTGATTTCTTTTAGTGTTAGTGGAATTATTTTTTAATGTAGTATTGTTTTCAAACTTTCTCCGAGTGGTCTGAGTTGAGTTGACAAAGCGTGTGAGTTTCATTAGCAATTTTTCTTTCAATTTCTGCATTGTCAACTATTGTTTGGAGACTGGACGTTAGATTCTCAACTTTTATTGACTATTCTACTTTTGAGCTAGGTCCTCACTCTGTGGTGGTTCTTCAAAATTTTTATTTTTAGCTGTGTACACACAATTGAAAGTGTTCACTGCGTTCCCAACACTTGCAATTTCTTCGGTAACAAAAGTTTCTTCCTTCTCTTCCGCTGCCTCATTCTGATCATATTAAAGCACTATATAAATTATGTGTGAAGATAGAGAGTTCATTTTGTGGTTCCATTATGTGCATGCATTTTATAATTGATACTCTTGATGAAAATAACATTATTGATCCATGCCCATGCTCTCGACATTCACCACTACATTCGAGATTTTTGAAGACTTGTCTAAATGATTTCTATTTTTGCTTCTAGAGTTCACAGTCCTTCTTAGGAAGTTGAATTTAGGAGGAATTTTTTCTTATAGTGGTGTCTCTTGACCTATGTTTCAACTCTTCCAACTTATTGGACACAGGCTTGATGGTACTGGTCAAGCTTTCAAGATCTGTAACTTCTTTATCCTTGGCCTTGCTTGATGATGCCTAAGACCTTTTTCCCATGTATTTGGAGTCTTTTGATGGTTCATTGTCAACAATGACTTTGATTTCACGTAATTCCTTTTCAAATTTTATAACCTCTTTGTAGTTTTCTGTGAGAGTCTCTTTCGCAGTTCACTTGATAAATTTTGTAATGCTCGTTGGTAAGGTAGAAGTATAATAATCAATGGTGATGGAGTCACGAGGTTTCATATTTTGAGGAAATTTATTCAATATGTGATTAGATATATGATTAAAATCTTTAACTTTCTATCTCTTTTCCATATTCAAATATCCCATCCCTTTCAATAACATGGTCGGGGTTTTGTCATCATCAAATTTTTCAAGAAATATTTTTTTAAACCCCCTCCAATTCTGGATTGAGTTTGGAGGAATACTGTGGTACCATACAACTACTCTACCATTAAGGTACAAGGGAAAATTCTACATGCAACATCATTATAACATACCTCAAGCATTTTTAGGTGAAGGTATAAGTTTTCCTAATGTTTCTCCACTTTCACTACGTTTTCAGGGTCATACCTCATTTACAGTTTCTTCGAGTGCTTCATCATCTTATGTAACACGCACGGTAGAGAGAGTGGACCCTATGACATCCAATCCAAATATTTGTCTACCATGTATTCATCTATAAACTCCTCCTCTTCCTCAAAATCTAAAGGATATTCCTCTTCCTCTTCATGTCCTCCTAACTCGTGAAATGTTTTTCCTAAGATCAAAATTTTGTCTCTATCACCTCCATTGAAAGATAGAGGTTGTTTTGGTTTTTTTGTGTTCTGTGAAGTATCTGATAACTATTCAAGGGTGATGATAACTAAATATTTTATTTTCAAAACAATTATCCCAGTAGGAGTGGTTGTATTCTTCTTTGGAAAATATGGAATATTATGTACTCTAGGGATCAATCCAATGCCTTTTCAAAAACGATGGGTTATAGGCTATATGGCTCGAATGTTCTCGTAATAAATCTCACAAGTTTGTCCAAGACCGGGCTGAGAAGATAATTCAACTTTAGGAATGTGAGTAGACGAGGTGTTGTTAATATTATTTCCTTGACAGGAAGAAGTGCAGTGAGGGTGGATGGAGTTTTTAGCCATAAAAATATGGCTTCCCTCCTTCTACCACTAGAAATTTTGATAGTGTTGTACCTTCCAAAATTTAAGGGGTCTCCCTGATACGTGGTCCCAATTAGACCTCACACCATTTCAGATAGGATCTACATCTAGAATATGACCTAGTTACCATTTTCTTAAAGGTTTTCCTTGGCTCCAACTATCAACAAGAGATAGGAATGCATATGTGCCTTAAAAAATCAAGTGAGTGTTCTTGGTGAGTGTTTAGTTGTATGTGTGCAGAGGTTATTCTACTACAGAGAGGAATAAAAGTGAACCCCTAAGAGATAGGTATAGTACCACCTTAGTAGAGACACACGCAAACAAGAAGGATTTGTCTAACATCGAACGCAATAGTCAACAAATATGCAAGAGTAATAGAAAACATTACAACACAATATCAATATGATAAGCGCTAAAATAACCGAAATAGTTCAAGTACTTTAGCACAAGCGAAGAAAAAAAAAACATGAATTACAAAAATTCACATAATAGTCTTACAAATATTCATAATCCAGGCATGAAGAAAATTATGGCCATTATCCTTATGATATTAAGTAAAATTCCCAAGACACATGTATACAATGAACACCACTAGCTCCAACAATGGCATGTTGGAGCCACTCCTTTCTCCCAAAAAGAACTAGCTTGTCTCTCTAATGCCTTGCAAGAGGAGCCAAGGTGAAAAATCCTTTGCTCATACAATGAGGGTGTATATATAAGAAATGTGGGGTGATGCTTCACCTTCATTTTGACTCTTTGACTACCCTCATGACTATTTGACTTCCTATGACTTTTCGACTTTAGAGGACTCTTCAAATTCTATATGTGTCCTTTGGACTTCCACTTTACAATACATTTTCGAATAAAAATTTACATAATCCACAAAAATTATGTGGCATATGGTGACTCATGACATGATACTGATGACATGAACTATATGATGGCATGGAAATTTCAATTCATTCTTGCTTCTCCTTTCTTTTTTTCTTCTTGAAAATGTCTTTTTTCCACCTCCATATGGCTTATAGATAAGGATTCTTCAGTGACATCATGTCTCAAGCTACCATCACAAACCAATTTCCCTTTTATTTCTCCTAATTGTTCAACTTTCATATTCAGCTAAAAAGGTGTCTTCTAGCATGTTCTCCTTCTCCATCTCCTTCTTCATCATCTTGTCATGGTATGATAGAGTACCCGATTCTACAATTTACTCATGAAAAGATGACATTAGTCTGAAAAACCCCTAGTCTAATATGTTGCATGATGATCCATTAACTGAGCCAGAACTAGGTGACACGCTAAGGAAGAAGCTTAGTGACTTCACAATTGTGTAGTTTAGGAATTCAAAGCTTAAGCTTGAGCATTTAGACTACACAATGCACAATTTAGGCTGGGACTGAGAAAAATATTTCACAACTAGGGAGATCAGGGAGGATGCAAAGGAGGCCAGGTGATTGCGCAATTGCATAGTTCGAGGGCTCATGGCTGAGGGTTTAGCCTAGTGATTTCACAATGCACGGTATTGACTGGGAAGGAGAGAGAAGTTGCACAAATTTTAGGGTCATAGGTTGGGCTTAAGCATTGTGATTTTGGAGTGCATAGTCCTGGGAGGTAGGAATTGAGTATTGCATAGTTCCAAGAGGCAGTTTTTCATCTTTAGGGCTGAGAATGTGCAATGTGTAGTTCAAGAGGGTTGGATGAGGTTAAGTTACTTGGTCATGAAGTTTCTATATTTGGCTAAGTGTGGGATCGGTGAAGTTGATGTGAATAGTGATAATACTTGAATGTGAGCATATGCTTAGAAAAATTGACGACACAAAATAGATCATCCATAACACATAGACAACACACTTCCTCAATGCGAAAACTTTGCAACAACTTACAATAAGTGTGAAACCAAAGATACACTTTGCGACAATAGTGACGACACTTTTGCGACAATTCCTAAAACTTTTGAAATTCTTGCGACATATGTTTACATGACATGATCAACTAATCAAAGATAACCCCTTGAAACCACCAAAAGAAGATTGTATGTGATGTGAAACACTTAACATGCGAAAAGATGACATTTTTTTTCTTGTGAATGGGCCCAAAACACTTAGAGAAAACATATATAATGAGTCTTAATGCTTGCGACGACAGTATGCAAGATCAAAGGAGGCTCCGAAATTTGAGTGCATTCCAAAATTTCGGAGGGTGTTGTAGTAGAGACAACAGTTAACATTATGGGTGAAGTGTTGGGGAATGTCAGGTGGAACTTAACTCCTAATTGTCAAGGAAACAGTTGGAATTAGTTATGCCCAAGAAGAGGGCAGGAGAAAAAGAAGGAAAAATTTGTTGTTTTGTGACTATTCAGATGAATATGGTAGAGATAGATCATAAGAAAGAGAAAAATGTGACGAGAGATAAATTTCATGAAGTGGATTATATATAGGAACATTGTGGAAGAGAAGGAAAGTTGTTTCCTAAGCATAATCAGTGGGAAATAAAGACTAGTTTGAACCCATGATATAGGGAATGAAACTGTTGTAAGGGTTTAAGAGAAAAAATTCTGAAAATTTTTCTTGATTCTTCCTCTGATAGGAATAAGTAAATTTCCAGGGAAGTTAGTTATAGAATTCATCTTACGATTGGGAGGACCATGAGAGCCCTTTATACATTCCTAGGAACAATTTTAGATGAGTATCTTTCTATTTCTAATTTTTGTTAAATGGTTGATTTTAAAAAAATAAGAAAAATAGGAAAGGAATAGATCCTCCTAGGTAATTAGCTATAGAAATTTATTTCAATAATTGAATACTCGATATAATGTTGCACCTTTATAGCTTACAGGGTATGTGTGTTGGAATATTGTATATGCATTCCTATCCTGTGACTTGGGTGATGAAGAGATGGAACCTACAGGGTAAGTCAAGTATTATATCAGTAGTTATTGGGAAAAGCATGTAAATTTTGGACTAGAAACATCTAAAAAAAAATGAATCTCGGTTGGAAAGGTACAAAAAATATGAGTAAAATTAAAGTTGTAAGAAATATGGACCCATCTTAACTTATTTTTTGTTAGCGTAATCTAGTTCATTTTAGGAAAAATAAAATAAAATTGTGCTATTAAGTGACCATAGATACTTATACGCATATCGCTCTTTCTATATGGGCTCAGAAAAAAAGGTTAAGTGGTGAGGCATGTCAGATTCGTTGGGACACCTAATGATAGGATTTATTTCAACCACTTGGATGCCAACAGTCCTAAGCTCCAAAAAGATAAATAGGACCTAGAAAAAAATGGGCAAATTCTATGACAGGTTCTGCCAGGAATTAGGGTCTAAACTCTATAAAAATAAATATAGCATATACTTGTGTGTATATATATATACAACCAATATAACAACCAAGCTACTAAAATAATAGTTTAAAGAGAAATGACAATTATCATGAATATCTTTTTTATTCATTACAGAAGCATCTACATTTAATAATTTGGGAAACATTTGAAGAAAGAAAAATATGCAAAAAAATTTACCAAAAAACATTTCAGTAAGAATTCACCGTTGATAATATAGTTACATAAATCACTATACACAATGGTAGTCGCGAGAACAAGAACATTCATAGAATATAAACATATGATGGTTCCATTCATGGTTAACAATAAAATCTTCTCTTTTAAAAAAAATATAAACCCAATAATTACAAATAAATTAGGGTTGAAACCTATTGAAAATTTAAATGTCAAGGCCAACTGGCCTGTACATTAAACATGAATGAGGAAATTACAAAATTTATACACTCATAATCTCTCTAAAAGAACTCAGGAGGAACATATAATTTTTTATGAAAGGAGTTCTTTCTTTTGGAATAAAACCCTATTCATTGAGATAACCCGAATAGGGTTTTGGAAACTTTGGTTGAGTGTCCTGGAAGATAATTAAAAACATGTAAGAACATGGAAGAGTAAAACACGATAACAAGAACCACAAAAAAATATTTAAAGTGATAACTATGCCAAGGAGTTTAAGCCTTAAGAGAAGTACTTGTGAGGGTGAAGATGTGGAATTAATATTTTAACAGAAATAATAAATTCAGTGCAAGGGAGAGAACCCTAACCCAAGATTATAAGAAGAAGAATATTGACAAGAGAATTAGCTTATTTGGGAACCTCTCAGGTGCTGCAAGCTTGTATCGGAGGTTGGAGAAGGGCATGGGTCATAAAGCATCAAAATTATCAAAGAAATTTCTAGGGTTCAAAGGGAAAATCCTAAGGTTTGTTGAATTTTTTTGTTTTTTTACCTATTTTCTTGTTATGGCCACCTTCTTTTTCTCAATTAGGAGAGAAAAGAAATGCACCAATGAACCCTTGTCATTGATATCACTTGACTAAAACCAAGTGAAGAAAGTTACTCCGAGAATAGAAATGTATCCCTCCATATCTACTTGAGATGAGAAATTTCCGAAAGGGCATATGAATTGTAGTACTCTCGACAAACAATTTTTTAGGGTGCACAAGTAAGTGAGAAAACTAACATGAAGAGAAATAATCCTCGTGTAACTGCATTCCAAGTACTCATGAATGCTAGTGGAGTATGTAATTATTCTAATGGAGATATAAACCTTTGAATGGAGAAAGGAACCTTGTAATAATGGAATAAAGTCTCAACATTGTAGATCCCTTCCTCGGACCCTAAAATCTACAAATGATACTGGACAATGAAGATATTGTGGTTAGCTACATACAAAACTAACCCTTTTTAAATTCCATCATCGATTTTAGGTCTAAGGCATTTTGGCTGCTAGGATTATCACCCATTGCAAGGCAGGTGGCAATAAACTATACATACACTTAATAAAGTGGCTAAGGATTGAAGTGTTCCTTTGTCAGAGAAAGTCTCCATGAAGCTTCAATTCATTAACTAGAAGTTTCAATTCCCAAGAATTATAAACAAAATATTATGAACAAAGGAATCATGAAGTTAATATACCAATTCTATACACACACAAATGAAATTTATACCACATGGTTGGAACTCGTGGTAAGTTGATACAAATGTTATATTTCTAGCAATGTGGATAATCCGGGAAGTTTTTTAATAAATGATCACCACATGAGTCTAAGAACCAAAAAAGCCATAACAGTCAGTATAAGGCACCATGAGGTGTAATTGTAGGTTTCTTTGGTCAACCAAATCTAGGACTCTTAAAAAACTAATACTTAGCCATCTAGCCCATCAGATATGTTTAAAAAATTAAAATTAAAAAAAGATAGTTTTTTTTTTATATACATACTCTAAATGGTTCGTCAAACCATTATGTTCATACAATTATTAAATGGGAGAGGAAGAGAAAGTTGAATCTATGCTTTTGATTTTTTACAAGAGTATGTATGTGGTTATATATATATATATATATATATATATATATATATATATATATATATATATATATATATATATATATATATATGTATATCAAAATATATCAAAATATTTTAACCAAATAACCCATATGGGAATGCGATATATGTTAGACTTGGACAGTAATTCTATTCAGGAGGAGTAAAAATTAAGTTGGGCGTTCTTTTGTAAAAGTAGACATACATCAACTTTTCCATCAACCCATTGTCCCTTTTTGGATAATAAAAATGTGTATGTACAAAATGTACTATTTTAGGAACTTCATGTATGCAAAGTATTTTTGAATTGCAAAAAAAAAAACTATCCTACTCTTTCTTTTTAATAAATGAATGTATTATAAGAGATATGATATACTCTCTTCTCACGAAGGAGAAACCTGAGAACCTTCCTGTAATTAAATTCCATCAAAATGTATAAGACGATGACTAGCAATCTTGATAGATCAGCAACAAAACTTAGAAGACCAATAACATAGGATAAAGAGTAAAACATGGAACCACACTACCTTGAATAGTTATCAGCTCTAGATATCATTTAGGCGTTTCCTCCTAGACCACATGACATGGTTTGTAATAATCTAGGTCATCTGAAAATGGGAGCCCTGAGGAGGTTAGATGATTGGATGATGTTGGGAACTCAAATTTCCTTTGAAGAGAATTTTTTAAGTGGTCTCCTTGAATCGTGACTTGACTACTAAGACATACACCTTTTCCACACGAGGGTGTTGAACCAACAGATCCTGGTTTCAATTTGTCACATGACTGCCAATGTTATGACGATGGGTTATGAGGTCTCGCTCGGGTATCTTATGCATGCACTCGAGAGAGTGAGGAATCATCAACTATGTTTGTCAATGGAGAATCATATCCTTGAAGCTCCATGACCAAAACTTGAGAAATTTGATGATATGTCGATTTTGCATGGTGTAACTGGCACTACAGGTCTGGGAGGTTTCCTTCCAACATCACGTTGGTGTCTTCTTCGTCCTAATAGTGTTGCCCTAGGAAGTTGTGTAAGACCTATAGATGGTCACTAAATACCCATATCTCGTGTGCCTCAACATCAACAACCATTCTTCCAAAACAGCGATAAATTCTGCAATCTAATTTCTAATCCCCATGCCTATGCAAATAAGGGTGGGGGGGTCAACCTTGCCCATGGCCTCCCCTGTTGGGCCTTCCTCTCTCTCGAACCATACTTGTAGACAAACCAAATACAATAATATGAAGTGGTAAACTCTGACAACCTTCATGCTCTAGGAGAAAGAAATAGCCATTGAAAAGACATCCAACAATTTAATGAAGGGGAAAGGACTCATATTTCCAAGTGGAGAATTCATGCGCTTAATGGAATTTAAATAATTTATGGGGGTATAACTAACACCAATCCCTCACTCGCTTCTTGAGACATGGTGGGAAGTGGTCTTCACGCACAACCAAATTCCCATTCCAGGTTTGCGTGTTTGTTGCATTAAGTGGGAGTGAATGCTGAAATAATCGGACTACCACCTCAATCTAGGGGTATATAATATATATACTGGAATATATCTCATAGATTGTAATTGCTAAATTCTATTTTATTGTAGGATCAATCTAATTTGTTCTTCATAAATATATTTATTTCTCCCACTTTATATCTTAATTGTTCATTTTCATTACTTAATTTCAAACTTTAAAGATATGAGAACAGATTTTATTATTTTCTTTGCTTATATTTCATTTTATAAATATAAATTTATTATAGTTGTATATTTTTTTTAGATTAAAAATATTTCTACATATAAAAAGTTATACAGAGAAACTATATATATATATATATATTTCACATTTATATTTTTTAAGTGTTTTTTTTAAGTGAAATGTGTTTTTTTTACATAAAACAATTTACACATTTCTCAAATACTAAGGCTATAAAAAAAACACCTCTAAATATAACTTGATTTTAAAAAAAAAATACTCTACGAAAACAAACCACTGATATTAATCCATGATATTAAAAAATTAAAAACATATGCACTATATATCTATCTAAAGTTATGCATGTGCATAAGAAAGAAGTACATGCCCTCAACTTCAAAATCCCAAGTTAAGATGTACACAATCTAACTTTAAAAGTACAACAAAAATAGCCTTTGATAAGGATAGGATTGTGAAAACTATATGTGTTCTTCTCACTTATATGTATATATACTCTTATATAATATATATATACATAATCATCCAAAAGTAAGACATTGAGACTTAATGTTGGAAGTTAGCAAAGTAAGATCCAAATACTTCGTATTTTGGATATCCCTCTACGCTAATCTCCCAAATGCATACTTTACCTTACCAAACTATCATAGTTGATTAACACAGTTTTTTAAAGATATCCATTCCCTTTGGTTGTCAAATTTATTATTTTTCTTACCCCTATAATTTGAATAATTGTACCTAGGTTTGAAATCCTAGCTGGGCCATAAAATTAGTGAACCATACCTCTTCTCCCTAGACCATCCTCGATGCCTATTTCCTTGATCTTATATTCCAAAATTTTCACTAATGGTTTTGATAGGGAAAATTTTGAGGTTTAAATGATTAAGCATCATGAAAGTGTATGGCTTATTTTATTGCATTGCATTGAATTCTTAGGTACTTAATAAATTCTTAAACATGATTGAAATTGAACGGGAGGAAGAACGATGGTTAAGGTAGTTCTAGTTATATGATGGTATTATTTATATTATGCATAAATTCTTAAGCATGATTGAAATTGAAGGAAGGAAGAACGATGGTTAAGGTCGTTCTATTTATATGATGGTATTATTTATATTATGTTATTTCATTGATGTTAATGACAACTTAATCATGACGGAAAAAAAAATCCTCTCATTCCTAGGAGAGTAGATTGTTTAGGCCTAAATATTAATTGATAAAATCGTCAATCTTCATTAATTAAGGATGTGAGGGAATGAATAATTCACAAGTTCCAAGATAGAACAACATTTTATTCACAATTTTTCTAGATTGAACAACATTTTGTTTTCCTTTTTCCTATGTCGAGTTCTTGTAATATATTAGATATATGCAATATGGATGATATCCACTTCTTGTAATATATTAGATGTATACAATATGGATGATATCAACTCAGTAAATCAATTAGTGCAATTTTTTATTAAAATTCTACTTCATGTGAGTGAAGCTAGGTTCTTTAAAGCAATTTAGTGACTTTTTATTTTAGTTGTCTCACTTGTGATATATTGTAAGTATTTTTAAATTATCAATTGCACTACATGTTGTAAAGGAAACACCGTAAGGTTGTGGTATATGAAAGAATAGCATATAAGAAAGAAGAGGTAGTATGAACTTTCTTGGCTCCAACTGATCCTCCAGAATAAAGGGTGGAGAATTATTTTTACTGGACCTCAAATCAAAATATCCATATTGGGTAATTGATGTGGAACAACTTCTTTGTTATTAATTGCATGTAAGATGTGATTTTTATAATGGATGGGACATTTTTTCCAAAGTAATAAATACCTCTATATGACGAAATATGCATGTTTATTTTATTTTTTCATGAAGGATGCACTTGGTTTTTATGACCAAGTTAGCCAAAATTCACCCTTCCATGAAATTATTTTCTTCTATCACATTCGCAATTTTGAATTCCTCTGATACTACTCCTAGAACTCTGACTCTTCTCTACAGCTAGAGTTATTTAATGGAATAAAAACTTATCACTATGACATGTTGTACTTCATAAGAGACTACTAAGAAGCTTAAATATGGTAAATCCACCTTCACCTCTCATTTGAACATAAAGCATAGAGTTATCTTAATTGTCAATTTTATGGATAAGAGACATTTGGTCCCTTTTTAACCCTTGGGGATGATTAATTAATTTCATTTCAGATAATTTATATTAATAAATTATCTACAATCATATTTCTGTAATTCCTCTTTGAACGACCAATATTCCACTTCTTTCGAACTTTTCAGCTCAATTAGAATAACAATAATGAAGACCCAAAAGTAAGAAGAAAAAACAGCTCATAATCACAGAATCTAGTGACTTCTTTAAGGATCAAAATTCAAGAATTTAGTGCCATTTAAAGATCATTTATTTTCCATCAAATAAAAATCAACAATCAAATTTTGTAGTGACAAGAATGAGAACAAATTTTAAATGTAATAATTCCCTTCCCTAGTGATAGTACATTTTTGTTTTGAAATGAAATTATTTCCCGATCTTTTAAATAATAGATTCCTCCCAAAGTGACCCTTTAGAGATACGTTTTTTTTTCAACTGATTGCAATAGGTAGTGTCTTTTGTCTAGTATTTTCTGAGTCATTGAATTTAAAGGCAGAGGTAAAGAGACTACTAGACAAAAAAGAGCAGAGTGATTGAATGTCAAATGAAAATAACATTGAGGAATCTCTTCTGATTTTCTCATATGGAACTTCTTCAATTGATGAAGTAGTATGAACTTTCTCCTCCAGAATAATCGATGGAGAATTATTTTGAGTGAACTACTACTCATGTAACTTTGACTCCTCCTTACAATTGGAATGCTTCTCTTCCCATAACTCTATCTCGGGTTATAATTCTATCTTTCTCTTGTTTATGAATAAATTGTATCTATATCACTATTGTCTTCCTTTTTTTGAGCACTTCCTTGAATCAGTGAGATAATGTAGCTCATCTAAATTCCAAAATCCTTGAGTAACTCATTTTCTGAAGAGTCCTCTTCTATTTTTAATTCTGATTTTTGGTCCTCCATATTCTTGTCAACATCGTTTCCTTCTAAAGAATCATACATTCTCGATAAGTATCCATTTTCCTGCTTTTGTTCTTCCATATAATTTAGATCTAAATGAATGGAACATGAGATAAGCTTCGTGACATTTTCCAAATTCCAAGATTTTTCATTGCACTTATCATGTGTATTAGGGAAAATGGATTCCATACATTCAACGTTATGCCTTTTTAGGGCTTTTTGTAAGGTTGGAAGCTTCTCTTCACCATGTCTCCTTTCTTCTGTATCCTTGAATTTGATACAAACAATTGTTACTGACCCCTTTAAAGGTAAATTTAGTGTTATTTAAGAAATGAGAATTATGAACATTCATCATTATTGCTCGAGATAAATCATGTCCTCTGAAATAATTTGGAAATTTAAAAAAGATCACATATTTTAAAAAATTTCATTATTAATTTAATTTTTTATATATTAAAAAATAAAACTCATGAATTATAAAAGAGTTGTAACATAAATAATATATAACAAAAAAAACCATGTATTTTTGGAATAATAAAATAGTTTTAACAAAAATAATACAGAACAAGAAAAACTATGTATATTTGGATGTATGAAAATTTAGATACATTTTATTAAGTAAAATTTTAAAAGAATAATGGTTATAAACATTTAAAAATAATTTTATTAAATAATTAGTTTATATCGAGAGTTAAGATTGATTTCGGCCATCTTACTTTCCCACTATAAAGAAACTATATTCCACATGAATACCGTAGGTCAATACCATGGGATGTATTTATACTTTATCATTATGGAATAATAAAATAGTTGTAACACAAAAATAATACATAACAAGAAAAACTATGTATATTTGGATGTATGAAAATCAAATTCTTTTTATTCATTAAACTAATTTATATTAAATCTAGTTTTATTAAGTTATTAATTTAAATTTTATTAAAAGAATTGAGGTCAAAATCTAACAAATTTTTTATAACAATATTTTAAAAATATAACTTTTTCAGGAAATCACATAATAAATTTCAGAATCGACGCGTTTCGAACTACCAACTGTAATTCATCATCAGGATAATGAAGAATGAATGATCTGACATATGCATTTATACCATGAAGAGAGAAACAAACGGTCACAACCCAAGAAAAGTTACAAGTTAAAAACGGTCAAAAAAATAAGATAAATAAAAATATAAAACAAACCAAAAAAAAAACTTTGAAGTTAAAACAAAACGGTCATCAATAAAAATAAAATAACAAGTTAAAAGTTAAAAAGTCAAAGTCAAAAAATCAAACAATAAATAAAAATAAAACTAAAGGATTTAATTTATTGAGTTTAGTTTTTTATTTTTATTAACTTATTTATTTATTAAATAATATAAAATTAATTTTTATATTTTTAGTTATATTTGTGATTTTATCCTAGTTTTTGAATTTTTATTCTTTTTATTATTTGATTTTATTTGATTTATTTATTTATTTATTTATTTTTATATAAATTAAAATCCTTTTATATTATATTTATTTATTTATTGTTATTTTTATTTTATTTTATTTATTTATTTATTTATTTTATTTTTATTTATTTATTATTATTTTTGTTTAAAACTTCTCTCATGGGTGCTATTTTATTTTTGGTATTATTATTATTATTATATTTTTATTTTTATTTTATTTATTAGTTTTTATTTTTTTATTTTTTTTATTTTTTTTTCCAATAATTTTATTTTTTGAAAAATTATTAAAAATTAAAAATTCATAATTTTATTTTTATTAATTTTTTTAATGTTTTTATATATTGATTAAATCCTTTAGTTTTGAGAGTGCAAGCTTCTGTGATCCATAACATTTTTAATCATAAATCTTCCGGGAAATCACATAAGAAATTTAGGAACCGACGTGTTTTGAACTGCCAACTGTAACTCATCATCAGGATGTTCCTTTAGTTTTATTTTTATTTATTGTTTGTTCAAAGTTTTTTTTTTTTTGGTTTGTTTTATATTTTTATTTATCCTATTTTTTTACCCTTTTTTTTTTCTTGGGTTGTGACCGTTTGCTTCTCTCTTCATGGTATAAATGCATATGTCAGATCAACCATTCTTCATTATCCTGATGATGAACTACAGTTGGTAGTTCGAAACGCGTGATTCTGAAATTTATTATGTGATTTCCCAGAAAAGTTATATTTTAAAAATTTTATGGATCACAGAAGCTTGCACTCTCAACAATATTTTAACTTAAAAGTCACCGGAACCTAAATTCAATCTAACTTATAAAAAATAAATAAACTAACATTATAAAAAAAATTATATAAAAATATTTACTTGATCGAATGGCCTAAAACATTTCAAGCATCTAACATTTTATCCAATGGCTCAAGCATGGACACAGCTAGGGGAGTTGTTTTCAAAAAGAAACTACATTCCACATGAATACCATGGGTCAATACCATGGGTTGTATTTATAGTTTATCATTGTGGAATAATAAAATAGTTGTAACAAAAATAATAACAAGAAAAACTATGTATATTTGGATGTATGAAAATCATTTTTTTTTATTCATTAAACTAATTTATGTTAAATCTAGTTTTATTAAGTTATTAATTTAAATTTTATTAAAAAAATTGAGTTTAAAATCTAACAAATTTTTAATAACAACATTTTAACTTAAAAGTCACCGCAACCTAAATTCAATCTAACTTATTAAAAAGAAATAAACTAACATTATAAAAAACATATATAAAAATATTTATTTGATCTAATGACCAAAAACATTTCAATCGTCTAATGTTTCATCCAATGGCTCAAACATGGACACATTGGCAGCTAGAAGAGTTGTTTTCAAATAGTGATGCCTTACAACATAGTTAAATTGAATCTTTAACAATATGATTTGAAATATTTTATTTGCAATGTATTTAAGGTTTAAATTTATTATCATAATCATGTAATACTAGATATATAATTACTTTAATGTAATGTAGTAAAACATTGTAATAATGATAATTCATGTATTTTATTCAAGCAGATGATTTATCACGCTTTACATGTCTTTATGTCCATGCCAATTCTATCACAAATAATATATATCGATTAATAACTAATAATTATTATTCTATCTTTGAAGATTATATGGACTTATCTTTGTTATAATGGATACTCAATAACTAATAATTATTATTCTATATTTGAAGATTATATGGACTTCTCTTTGTTATAATAGATACTCAAGCGAAGTAATAATTATTTTTTCTCCAATTGGTATTAAATTAGTTTTCTCTTATTCAACATGGTTAAGTGTTTGTTCCATCAAAAAAAAAAGGGTTGGTTTTCCATTCTTCCAAACAATACTAGTAGGGTTAGGAGCCCAACTTATTTATATAGTGGAGAGAGAGATTTGTCTTGTCGAAGTATTTTTTAGAACTCACATCATTGTGTGAGTAGGAGCTAGTTGGATATAGTATTGTCTACCCTTTAAGATTTAACAATAATCAATAGTCTAATTAATGAATAATAAATTATTATTTTTATAGCCTTTGCATATTATATAGACTCAACCTTGTTATAATTGATTCTCAAGTGAAGTAATCATGATGTTTACTTCATCATTTCTCTATAATCTATTATGTGCTTAAGATCCATTGGAAGCTCTATGCTTGAAATTATGTTTTAGAAGTCTTAATGATTTAGAATCCTTTTGGAATCTCAAAATTGGTAAAGTAAAACCATGTGGTGCTTTAAGTTATTTTAAGGAGCTGGAAAAAAAGGAAAATAATCTTATGTTGTATGCGTCATGCAGAGATAAATAAAAATGACTTATTTTCAGCTAAATTTAAAAGGCTTATGTTGAGGTTCTTGTATAACTCTATTTACTTACATGACATGAAGATCGTGTGTCAAGTTGGGGGAAATGTTTAGGAAAAATTATAATTAGACTATCTTTGTGTTGTGTATTGTGCACTATGTATGCACTATAGTGTAAGTTAGCAAGGCACAATCCAAGCATGTGGATCCTAATGCACAAGAAACAAAAAGGAAGAGTTGTAAAATTCACACGACCATACTTTGCACTCTATGGAAACTAAGGTGTAGGGAGAGAAAAATCACAAGGAAATTTCATGTAAAGCAAAACATAGGAAAATTAGAGCTTCACCTATAATAAAGGAAGAATGAGAGTCATATATGGTTGATGTTTAGCAATGATACAATGTGACCACATCAAGTGGTGCCATATATTAAGAATGACCAATAAGAGGTCACCCTATAAAAAATATGAAAGGATGAAAAGGTATTTTTTTACATAGTTAGAGCTTGATGTGTAGGTGTTATAGGTCAATTTGGGCATCATCCCCCATGACCTGGTCAAACTGGACATCATCCCTAGGACCAATGAAATAGGGCATATCATCCCATCACATTTTAGTTGCTATGTGCCCTAAGAGAAGAAAAATTCATTCATGGCTTCTATTGTGATATTACAAGGTTTGAAGTATATGTTATATCGCTTATGAACTCACCAACAATGCCTATAAGGGGACTAACTGGGTTGCATATGCAGCATCCTCCATTCAAGGGTGCACTGCAATGCACTTCCCAACATTCAAGAGTGCATTGGTCACCTAGGAGCAGAATTCTCATTGTTTTAGGAATCTCCACATGGGCAGTGCCTTCTAGAAGAGTCCATATGTGTAAAAATTTGAATCCAAGTGTCCATATTACACCTCTAAACTTGGGAACATGTCTTTCCTATTATTATAAATTCATTCATTGAGAAACTACTATCAGTATCCCTATAAATTGAGCATAGATCCTAGTGCTAGGGAAGGAATAATTTTGGTAAAGAAATGTTGTTGGATTCTCATTTAAGAGAGTGAAAGTACTGATATGGTGTTGGTGTGATGTTGGATGTGATGAGGCTGGGATGAAGCTAGAGCCGGTGGCATCAAATCGATCATTGGTGGTAACCTCCCTCTTCTACTCTTTAATAGAGATCGTTGTTCATTTTCCCATATATGTATCTCTTTATGTTTCTATTTCTCATGCAATAGATTCTTGAATGATATATATGTTTCACATCTAATCGATTTGAGTGATTAAGATAAGTAGGAATCTGCATATTGCAATTTGTTTTTTGTTCTCTGTTTATGCTTGTAGGTCCAATCAGTGTAGTGATTTGAGTTAGATTGAAGGTGACAACAAAAGTGACAAAAGGAGAAGGAGAAGTGATTGGATTGCAAGTAGGTGATTATATCATTATGTGTGTCTTCTTATTTTAGATAAAGTGTTAGAAAAGTATTTCATATGTTTTTTTAAGTGCCTAACACCACACTTAGGGAATTTGATTTATCCTTAGATCACAATTCTACAAAACAAATTGGTGACTCCGCTAGGGAGTTTTTTATCATTCTTGGTGTTTTTTCCTCTGCTAATCCTCATCAGTAGCATCTAATTTTAGTAATTAGACTTTTGAATGAAATAATTTCATTAGAAGTGTGTTCTGTAGCTTGTATTTTCAATCACTGCTACGCCCAACTCACTATTGGTCAAGACACAATGCACTACCTCCCACTCAGGGGTGCACTTCAACGCACTTTCTCCATTTAGAGATTGCGTTACCCCCTTATCCAACAAAATTCCATTCAAAATTTTCATTTATATCATTCTCAGCCATTTGTTTTTTGTGTTCTCAACTATCTGATACCTCTTAGAGACCAATGAACTTACCCGATTCTTCCTCCTTTGAAAAGTAAATTTGTTCAATGTCTCTTTAGTGTTTTTCTTTATAATTGGAAAATAAAATTCAAAGTATTTTATTTCTACATTAGATCCATTTATTTTCATAAAGGAAATTGTTGTTTCATTCTTCGTTTCCTGTAGGAAAAATTGTAGTTCCATCCTTCATTTTTCTTAAAAGAGAAATTGTTGTTAAATTCCTCGTTTCTCAAAGAAGAAAACACTTGTTTTTTTTATTTTATGCATATAGTTTCCTTTCTTGCATTCACAATAAGAGAGATGAAAATAAAAACATGCATGTGCATATAGTGAATTATGTGTGTTGAATAGGAACAAGTTAGGAAAGCTGCATTTTAGTTTGTGCTCTTTGTTGTTTGCTCTAAAATTGATTGCTCTTTCCTTTAGTAGCTAGGATTTTCATTGTAAAAGATAAAATTGAAAAGTTTGCTTATCATTTTAGTTTGCATTTTTAGGAATTTCCATCACATCAAGCGGTGAACCTCAAAGGAAAACTTTCTAAACAAGATCAATATACAATTTACATCAATTTACCTAATAAAGCATTGGAACCATAATGATAACATTTAGAAGGTCTAGGCTACAGATGTGTTCTGGTGTCATTAAACATAGAAGTTGTTGCTAACTTGTCTATGATACATTCCAAGTGTGATACCTCACTCCACGTACATAATTATATAGGAGCTCGTCCACGTACCTTCGGGTATATAAGGTGGTGTTCTAGTACGAAAAGTATAAGGGGGTGCTATCACCATACGGTTTCACATTAGACAGTGCTAATACAGACTTGGGCCTCCATGTACCTTCGGGTATATTTGGGAGGAAAAATTTAGGTTGTTATCCTTCTATAGTGAACTGAGTTGGCTGCCTTGTAACTTGTGATACATTGAATACAACACTCGGGGAGATTGTTTGCCTGTACTTCTTGGTTCGAGAGGAGGTATTATGCAGTTCACAATTACTTGGTAAACATTTTTCCTAGAATTACCCTTTTATTTTGTTTATTTATTTTTGGTCATAAAATAAATCATTCATCATGGAAGAATAACATCCCTTTCACCATCATTTAGGTAGAATAGCACTGAAACAACCTTTACCACCGGAAGCCATTTTTGGTCAGCGAAGGCGACATCGCTCTACCGAAATTAGTACTATCATAACCTCTGGTGCGACATCATCCTCGCATATACTAGAGTTGGCTCAATTTGTCTCTACAAATCCTGGTTCGTATATTATTGTCGAGATAGAGTCCTCACAGCTACCCATGCTCATGATCAATCCAATCAGTGAGACCATACCTCCCAAAGCCGACATTGTTCAATTGGAAGTTGATCCGGATCCTGTCACTTTTTTGCCAGAACATCTGAATCTCGAAGTCGAATGACTGGAATTTGTTCCTATATTGGTCGCCCCACAATCTACTGTAGCCATTGAGTCTCCCATATCACGAACTCGACCTCCTGAAATATAATATGCGCCTGACGGAGAAATCCTTCCACTTGGTTTAATTTCAATTAAATAAATACCACAAGATGAAAAACCTTTAACTCCAACTCATTTTGGGGTAGAGCTTTACCTATATGATTCTTTTCCTCAATCACCTTCCTCTGATTTTGTTGATCTTGTGTCTATTAGAGTTCTCGTAGATCCAATAGGGTATACATTTGGTCGAATAACCATGCCTGAGCCAAAATATTCGGTTGGACCATCTATTCCAGTTGTAACAACACCTGCTCTTGCTACCCCGTCGATGTTCACAACTTCACCAGAGTCACATCTATATGGTGGCCCTTCCATCCCACCTAGTTACCAATATTTATCTGGAACCTTCTACGGTGCATCCTTAAACCTATGGAATTCACCAATGTCATCAGCTAGTATTCTAACTGGTAAATATATAATGAGTATTAAACGACTTGATCCTTTATACACATCATCAAGGCAATATCAAGCTATTCCATCTCGATACATTCCATCTAGTAAAATTTCAACTGGACTCTCTACATTTGGATAAAAATATTTTCCATCTTATTATACTCCTCATGCTGGGGGGAAACCTATGGTGACCCATTTTGACAGTACCCCATCGTTATTTGGTCATCCTAATGTTGGAATGAATGTTCATTAATGGCAGCCCACTCTACTCATCCAACCATAGACAGTTGTATACTTGTATCAACTGGTTAAACCTGTTGCATCCACATCAAATCCACTTGTTAATACATCCTTACCCCTGTTACAGACTCAAACTGTTGTACCTAAATTGTCTCAGGTAGGTCATTCAACCCAATACCCTCAAGTAGTGGGCCCTGAGAATCCAAATCCTTCAGCTGGTTTACAACAACCACCTGTATCCGGAATTATTTATTCACAAGCTATATTACCATATTATGGGATGTCACAACCACAACCAGGTTATACCTATCTGCAACCGAATCCAATATATCCTAGTTTCGGTTATAATATTGGTGTACATATCCCTTGGGAGTGACAAGAGAAAATGCCACAACCTTCATTTCAACAAGTAGAGTACCTAGGTTTTGGTCAACAGAATCCTTAAGCATTTACTTATAAAAAAAACCCCTATCTGGGTTACCAGCAACAGATTCCTTATGTTGGTGCTCAAAGTCCTATTGCCCAAGCAATTCCATGATACCATGGCTATTCTCAACCCAACTTAAATCAATAGTTTCCCTTTGTTGCATCTTTAGAATTACCAAATTTAAACCATCTTACCAATTATCCAATCAAATATGCTCCTTGGTGGCCGGTGATACCTCATAAATTACCCTCAGATATTCTTAAGTTCAATGGAAACCCTGGGAATACCCGTCGATGCATGTTATGAATTATCATTTGCGGTGTTCATCTAAATCCCTAAAGGATGACTCTATTCAACTACAGCTTTTCCAGTGTACGCTCACTAGTTCGGCTGCAAAATGGTACGTTGAGTTACCAAGAGCTTCTTTTGATAATTTAACTACCCTAGCTACCGTCTTTTTGACCCACTTCTAGTTACCCATATGATATGAAACTGGAATGGAACTCTTGAATAATTTTAAACATACTAATGCTACTCGCATTTCTGATCATATTCATGGATGGTGTCGTCGTCGTAGAATTATTAAGACATTTTTTCCTGATCAGCTCCTTGCTGAGTGGTTCATTAAGTCCCTATTACCATATCTAACTGAAGATGTGGCTAACGGTGGCTTCATTAGTGAAGAGAAGGTCATTTCTCATGCCTAGTACTTAGATTTGATTTATACTTAGTTTGGCACACTCTACGAGAAAATTCCCAATGCATCGCGATCTAATTTTATTGTTCCTCCTCCATCAAAGGACTCTCATGACGGAGATCGGTGCTGCAAGCACACATCACTATACTTCATCTGATCTTGTGCCTTCTTTTGAAATTCATGTCGTGTCATCTGACAAGGGAAAAAGTGACAAGCAACCCAAAATTAAGAAAAAGGGGAAATCAAATAAAAAGAAAACTTCTACCCCATAGGAAAGATCATTTGATTAATCATCTGGACATCGGAAACCTCATTACCCTTGCATAATCTATAATGAGGAAAAAATTTTTCGTGGCTATCCTCATCGTGCCGAAGTCTCAAAATTGGTTAAGACCTTGCATGCATCCGTAGTTTCGATAGATCCATTTCTGACTCTAGACATAAACTTGGTTGCTACAGATCCATGTTCTAGTTCCCAAGTGCTTATGTTGTCTGTCACAAAGCCATCAACTGATGTTTTGGTGTCAATGCGTAATAAATATTACGATAGACAGGCTATTGATCAACATACTACCTCGACCATGAATCCGTCTACGGAATTGATATCGTCAACTGCTATTCCTGAATTGACAATCAAGCCACCCACGGGAGTCATTCATAAATCGACATTTAATCCTCGAGATCGAGCTTCTCACAATTATAATATAGTTGAAGATTTGGCTCAATCCCCTTCAGCTATGTGAGCGCTTGAGGTGCTTCAAAATTGTCCCTCCCAGAAGCAGGCTTTGTTGTCGGCAATTAGTGGAATTGATCCGACAGATTCCAATCTCATAGTCTTTAATCATATGGGCTATGTGCCGCAATTACCAGCATAATTGACATTCTCCATCCAATTAAATGTTGTCAATCACCTTGTTCATTGTACTATTATTGATGAGGGAGCATCTACATGCATTATGTCTCTAAACTGTAGGAAGTCACTTGGCTCGCCACACCTATCTCAATCGCCTATGACGTTGAAAGCTTTTGACGGACGTACATATAAGCCTTGCGGTATTATCAATAACTTGCATGTTGAACTAGGGGGAAAAATAGTGAATGTTGAAGTTAAGGTTGTTGACGGACCCCTTCATTACAACATTTTACTCATAAGTCCATGGGTATATGCTATGACTGCGATCATCTCTACATATTTTAGAATGATTTACTTTCCACATAAAGGTGTCATCACAGTCATCAATCAACTATCCTTCTTTGCCTCCAGTTCCTAGGTAACCGAAAGTGTTCCATTAGTTCACACACCCCAACTCACACTTTATAACATTGGTGTGGGACTCTTAAAGGATTACACCCTCATGGGAACCTTTTCATTACCGCCGCCTGTGACGTCAACAGAAATTGTAAATATAGAGACCTGCTACATGATATATTCTACTCCATCTGGCTTAAGGAAGATTACGAGTGATTCTGAAGTTGTTACATTGGATGAATTTCTACTTCCAAACCCAATTGAAATAGCATAGTAATCAATCTACATGGCTTGGGTGGCGAATCTGAAATCATTGTCGCTGGTCATTTGGGTTAATCATTCATTGATTTTGGTACTCCATATAATCCTTTTACATCCACATTCTTGAAAAATGAGAATATTATGGAATCCATGATGCCAGAAGGAGAACCATGGGAAGATCATCATCATTGCTCCCATCTTCAGGATTACGAAGAAGATAATGTTATTGAAATATATCACCCATCGATCAAAACATTATTTTCAAATTCTTTTCCCATTAATGCAATCGATTTCGAGCGAAATTTATAAAATATTGAAGAAACTGTTTCTATCGATATTTTGACCAAAACGATGTTGTAGAAAACATCCATGTCTGTGTGTCTTGTTCTCCATCAGAACATGAAACATATCGCTCTCTCTTTCGTGAATTTTGTGGTATATTTTCTTGTTCTTACGAGGAAATTTCAGGCATAGATACTAGTATCATTGAACACACTATTCATATGTACCCTGATGTCAAACTGATATGTCAACGCCTTCGTCTTGTTCATCTGAAGAAGGCCACTGCCATTAAAGCAAAAGTTGAAAAACTTTTGCGTGCTGGTTTCATTTACCTTGTTCCGCTAACTGAGTGGGTTTCCAAAATCATTCCTGTTATAAAAAAATAAGGGACTATTAGAGTGTGTGTCGATTATCGGTATGTAAATCTTTCCTATCCAAAAGACAACTATCCTACTCCCTTTATTGACCATATTATTTACCCGCGCATTCACACAACCATACTGACCACCCGATGCATTTGAGAGCTATCTTTCTATGTTGTTGACACTACAAAATACGCCTCAATCCACATAAATGTGTGTTTTGTGTTGGTTTTGTTCATTTTCTAGGATTCATCGTCTCAAAATAAGGAATTTGAATTGACCCACTGAAGGTCCAAGCTATTCTTAATTTTCTTGCACCATCAAATTTGCTTCAGTTACAGAAACTTCATGGAAAGGCTAACTTCCTAAGGCAATTCATACCCAACTACGCCAAAATGGATAAAGGATTTACTCGACTCTTGAAAAATGGGATTTCCTTCCATTGAGATAAGATTACACAAGCTTCTTTTGATGCTGTCAAGGATACACTTGTCCAGGTGTCATTAATGTATCCTCCCAATTATGAGAGTGATTATTTTTTATATATCTCCGCGACTGATACAACCATTTATATGGTATTGGTCCAAGTATAAAATGGGATAGAACATCCGATCTATTATTTGAGTCGCATTCTCAATGATACAGAAGTGAAGTATTCATACATAGAAAATCTTTCCTTGGTGTCTGTTCAAGTTGTCCAAATATTTCTCCCCTATATCCTATTCTAGAAGACCATTGTCATTTTGGATTGCAACCCCATGACTTACATCTTATCACGTCAACCGTTGGGGGGAAAGTATTCGAAATGGATTGTCATTTTGCAGGATTTTGATTTGGAATTCATCAAATCCAAGTCAAATAAGTCTTTAGTTTTGGTTGAGCTTCTATGCAACCTTCCCTCTGATAGTAGTGCTACTACATTAGAACCATCTATTCCTAATGATTCTCTAATTATGATAGGATCATCTGATCCTTGCTATTGGGATTTTATCATTTATCTCCAGACTCAGGCTTTTCGGCCTGATACCTCTCGCTCTGACCAGTGACGTATTCGATACCAAGCCAAAGATAATCTAATCATCAGCGATACACTTTATACTCGTGGTGTCGATACAATTTTAAGAAGGTGCCTCACTCATGAGGAGGCCAAAAGGTTTTAAATTATTGTCATGTTGGGGCTTGTGGTGGACACTTTTCTGGATGTGCTACCGCAAAGAAGATACTCTGCGCTGATTACTTTTGGCCTACCATATTTCGCGACTACATCCTCGCGGTTAGAAGTTGTCATGTGTGCGAGATATTTGATCATAAAATTTGCAAAATGCCATCGCAATCACATCATGTTGTCTCTGTGGGACCATTTGCAAAATGGGGCATTGACTTCATGACCTATAACCCTCATTTGTCTTGGGGGCATGGTTATATTATTGTTGCAATAGACTACTTTACCAAGTGGGTTGAAGCGATTCCTACATTCAAAAACACAGGACAAAAAAATGCATTGTTTTTATTTAATCATGTCATTTCACAGTTTTGGATTCCACAAGCTATAGTCACAAATCATGGTTCTCATTTTCACAATCATATGATAAATGAGTTGACTGCCAAATTAGGATTGTTGCATGATAGTTCTACTCCTTATTATCCATAATCAAATGGACAATTTGAGGCTATTAACAAGATTCTTAAACGAATGCTTCAACAAATTATAGGAGTTCATAAACAAAATTGGTATTTAATCCTTTACTCAGCTTTTTAGGTATACCAAACCTTGGTGAGAAACGCAGCCAAATTTAGCCCCTTTCAATTGGTGTATGGTCTGGAAGTTATCTTTCCAATCCAATTTGAAATATCGTCGTTAAAACTCATAATTGACTTGTTACTTGACACCTCTGCTAAATAAGCATGTCTTTTTAACCTCATCCATATTAATGAAACACATCCTAAAGCTCAGTTGGCCAACAAAATTCATAAGAGACGTATAAAGGCGCAATATGACAAGCATGTCCAGCCTCGAATCTTCTCAGAGGGTGACTTGGTCCTTCTTTATGATTAGGAAGTTGATGTAATAGGTATAGGGAAATTTGAGCTGTTATGGCATGGCCCCTATATTTTCAAAAGAGTTCTTGCTAAGGGTGCCTACGAGTTGGTAGATTACGATGGAATTCCATTGGTGTAGCCCCGAAATGGGTTGTATCTAAAACGTTACTATGCTTAAACATGAGCATAGTAAAATGTTGTATTATATTGTATATATGTTATTGATTTGCATTTATTGTCTTAGTTTGTTTTTCTTAGAGTTTTCTTGAAGTTAGTAATCCACTTTACATTTCATTGCAGATGTTTGAATATTTGGAATCATTCGTTGGGTATGTTGATGGTGCTAGTCGTAGTACACAGAATCTATTCTCTGCAACGTGGGCCATTTCTGCTATGAATGATGAGTTAGTGATTTTTAAAGGGATTTATATCGGTCGATCTACAAACAATATCGCTTAGTATAGCGCGTTGACCAAACTTCTCTTTAATTCCATTTCATTTGGTATTAACCGCATCATTATTAGGTTAGACACACAACTTGTGGTACTGCAACTTACTAGTGTTTATACTGTCATAAATCCAACATTGCATCGTATGTTCCTAAGAGTTTGAATTTTGGAAAGACATTTTGATTTCATTCAATATCAACACATTTCTAGAAACTTGAACACTTAACTGATTTTTCAGCGAATTATGATATAAACAAACATTTGCAACACATGTAAAGACATATTTTCAATTCAAATCACATAATTGAATAGATTGCGAAATAAACATAGGAAAACACTGAAAACAAATAGATAGATAGTTATAGGTTCATACAAAAAATTGTGCTCAATACACATTGATCATCTGACCTCAAAATTTATGCAATGTGTCAAAAGTAAACTAGTGGTGCTCATGATAACATGCTACTGATCTAGATATTCTATGCAGTAACCACATACAGTGGTTAGGAATGCCAATAGTATGGCACTGCAGTCACATGGGTAACTATTCGATCGGGCAATCCAGAATCCCAAAGTTCAACCCTTGTATGTGCTGCTGAATCTCAGCAAGAGTCTGAGCCATATCCAAATCCTGAAGGACTGATCTCCCGACACCCCTCTCTACTGGCTCATCCGCTCCCTACTCTGGTTGTTCCACTGATCGAGCTTGACCTACATCTGCATACATCAAAACTTTAGTTTATACTTGGGAAAAAATTAAAATACAAAAACATGTATAAACCTTAGAAAAATAAAAAAATATGGTCAAAGAAGTCTTAACAATTTCACCCCATTGAGCGTCTTATGGTAAAAATAAATCTGGATCTCCTCGGAAGTCGACGCCTACATATGCATAATCATCGATGGCGATAATTTGTCGCCTGAACCAGGCAAAGAATGCAGTCAAGAACAGGATGGTCGATTGACCAACATGTCTAGCCATCATTTGTACCCATCTCTTCATCCTTGGATCTTTAGGGTTAGATATACCCAGCGCCACATGCTGAGGCTGCATCAATGGAATCTGATCTAAGGCAAAAGAAATGAGGATCGAACCATAGTTGAAAATTTTCTTCCTTCCTCCCTTTGCCTTGCTCAGTTGTTCTTTCATTTGAGAGAGTACAACTTCAGCCCAATTGAAAATTGTTGGTTCCAAGCACTCTAGTGCATACTTCATGTAAGATTTGTTTTCTACGTGTAGTTTAGCAGTACCAGAAAACTTTGTGATCATGAATAAGATGGTTCTCAATGAACAATCATGAACATCACGGATGTTTATTTTCCAATCCTTGCTAGGTTCTGCCCTTGGATTGAAATACTGCAATATATAATCTCTCACCATCTCTCCTCCAAGAGCATACCCTAAAAGAGAAATGGGCAAGCCTCTCCTCGATAATCCTCTAAGAAAATACATAATCCTCCTATAAAATTCAGACCAATTTGTCCCCAATATGAAATACCTCAATTGCTGGATGCCATGAACGAACAAGGAACTCCAATATTTCCATATGTTTTCTCATACCCGATAGTCTGAAGTACTTCAACAACCCACAGTCTCTGAGGGCTCTTACAGTACCCGAATTATTTAGGTCAATCATGTTTTTTTCCTCATGTTCTCATTCCATCCAATTAATTTTCATTTTGGTCCATTGAATCCCTGAAACACAACCATAAGACTCATAAGGACCCATTTCATGCAAAAAACCAGGAAAAATTTGGGCACACTGAAAAAACAAAAATGCAAATTGCACCCAACGCACCCCTGGTCAAGGGATTATGTTGCAAGTGCACCTAGCCTTCAATTCTAGTGCACTGCAATGCACCTTTCGACATTCAAGGGTGCGTTGCCCTGTTTGCAAAATAAATTTACCCTAAGGGGTCCAAATGCCTAAAAAATTTCAATGAAATGAAGAAAAAATAATACTAAAGGAAAGAGGAGGTCTATAGCTCTAACCTAGATCAAATGGTAAGGAAAATCATCCAAAGATTTGATCGCAATCAACAACTAAAGTTCGGGGGCAAAAACAGGTTCAAAGCTAGAAAATGCAAATGGTAACTTTCAAATGGTAAAAATGAATAGTAAAACTCTTTTAATTAGTCATTTTATTATTTGCAAATCATATTTATTGTTGTGCCTATGGTTTTTATTCATTTTTTATCATGAAATGAGTATTTTTAATCCATTTGATGTTGTTCTGAACAGGTTTACAACTGACATATCGGATTAGTCATGCACACTTATTTAAAGAATGATTTGACCACAAAGCATACTTTTATCCTTATTTTTCGAGCTTTGATAAAAATGAAAAAGGACTTGAAGCACACTTTTATCTCTTTTTCGAGCTTCAATAACAATGAAAAAGGAACCCCTGGAGTCTTATTTTAGCTCTTTTCAGACTCTGATAATGTGAAAAGATTGTCGAGCACTTGTCTTTTCGAGCTCGTAAAAGTAAATGAAACGACATCTACTCAGTATATGTTTAACCCTTTTCCGGACTGGGATAGATTATTTATGAAAAAGGAAAGCCATAGTTGAACATGGCTTGGAGGTTCTCTCGGATATCATTTTACACTTTTTCGGATCCAAGCAACAAATTTACAAAAAAGGACTTATGGAGTTTTCTTTTGTCCTCTTTTTCAAACTCTCTAACTATGAAAAAAGACCAGGTTGTCACTATCGTTAGGCTCATTAAAACATAAAAAAGAGACAAACTTGTCAATCATGGTTTGAGTTTCATTTATTGCTAGACTCGTTAAAATATTAAATAGTGATGCATATTTTCCTTAAGGGTTGAATTATAGATCAAGAATATGTTATCCTCCTCAAGCTTGTTAAAAAATAAAGTGGTACGGGACGACAAATGACTAGGGAAAATTTGGGAAAGTGAACAAAACTTTTATGGTAGCAGGTCGCTCTTGAACATGAAACTTCACTCCATCATTATGACTTTTGGGTTGGGTAATCTTCTTGATGGTTCATTCATACCTATGGTTCATCATACCTTCGCTTAGGTTTTGGTTCAATTCTGCCAACTCTTCTCAGTCTCGCTGATATGTTCAAGGGAAGTCATCCAGTGAATACTTATCCTTCTCCAATACTCATAAACTTTCATTTTCATGACAACCATCCCTGAAAATTTCTATATCAAGTCACAATTTGTCTCTGAAATTAGTAACTCCTGTTTCGCGATAAAGTAGCTTCCTGTCGACATAAAATCATCATCTAGGAAGTTTACTTAGAAACATCATCTTATAATACCATGAGGCTTGTTACAACATAGACAAGATCCTCACTTCTGGACCTTTGACCGAAATATTTTGTTTGGTGTTTGGCATCAAATCATCTATTCACACCTTGAAAAATGTATTGCAGTACCTTGAGATCCATTAACATCAATGGTGGTTCTCTCGTGTTTGTTAACAGCTCACATCATTGGATGGTAATCAAACGATGTCTTATCATGTTCGACTACAAATCATATATTCGCATGGCTAGACTTATACCTGAACGATTGAGTGAATGATATAAGAAGACCTAGGATCTAGTTTCAGCCATCTGGGCTACGATTTTAGGATTTTTTTACACATCATCTTTACGGTGACCTTACATACAAATCGTCATCCGAACATGGCATATATCTGTAGGCATTTATGTATTGGACAACATTCCAATGTATATGACTTTCTGAACTATGTACATGTCATTAGATAGTTTATGTTCAGAGCATGGGAATGCCCCTCGGCAATTTGTGATAAAGATGAAAATATCATGATGTAATGTATTGTAAGATTTATGCAGGTCGACACTCCGCTTCAGTTACATCCCATCACATCATAAAGCATCTCATTCAAATATATTATTATTATTTTGACTACATGCTTTAGGGTGTAGCTATTATAGGTAAATTTGGGCATCATTCCCCATGACCTGGTCAAACTGGACATCATCCCCAGGATCAATGAAATAGGGTCTATCATCCCCTTACATTTTAGTTGCTATATGCCCTGAGAGAAGAAAAATTCATTCATGGCTTCTATTGTGAGATTTCGAAGGTTTGAAGTATATGTTATATCGCTTATGAACTCACCAATGCTGCCTCTAAAGGGACTAATTTCATTGCATATGCAGCATCCTCCATTCAAAGGTGCATTGCAATGCACTTCCCAACATTCAAGAGTGCATTAGTCATGTGGGAGCAGAATTTTCATTGTTCTAGGAATCGCCACATGGTTAGTTCCTTCTATAAGAGTCCATATGTGTCAAAATTTGAATCCAAGTGCCCATCTAACACCTCTAAACTTGGGAATGTGTATTTCCTATTATTAGAAAGTCATTCATTGAGAAACTACTATAAGTTTACCTATAAATTGAGCACAGATCCTAGTGCTAGGGAAAGAATAATTTTGGTAAATAAATTATGTTGGATTCTCATTTGAGAGAGTGAACCTACTAATATGCTGCTGGTGTGATGTTGGATGTGGTGAGGCTAGGATGAAGCTGGAGCTGGTGGCATCAAATTGATCATTGGTTGTAACCTCCCTCTTCTACTCTTTTACTAAATATTGTTGTTCATTTTCCAATATATGTATCTCTTTATGTTTCTATTTCTCATGATATATATGTTTTACCTCCAATCGATTTGAGTGATTAAGATAAGTAGGCATCCGTATATTGCAATATGTTTGTTGTTCTATGTTTATGCTTGCAGGAATCAGCCTGACAATCTGAGTTAGATTGAAGGTGACAGAAAAAGGGACAGAAGGATATGGAGAAGTGCTTGGATTGCAAGTAGGTTCTTCTATCATTCTGTGTGTCTGCTTATTTTAGAGAAACTGTTAGAAATTCTTTCATCTGTTGTTCTAAGTGCCTAGCACCACACTTAGGGAATTTGATTTATCCGTAGATCAAAATTCTGCATAATAGTAGGAGAGGTGGAGTGATGGTTTCTTGGGTCATTTTTCCTTAGAATAATAAATAGATAGTATTGTTGAGAAAATGGTTGGGTTTCCATGGGCCACTATTGATTATTCATTCCTTTAGCCTTTTAATTAGTAGGTAGGATATAAAAATGAGGACGATAAATAGAGAAACGTTTTTTTTATCTGGGACAGTTGGTTCGTGCAACTTTAGGTAGAGATAGAAATTGAATGTGGAACCATGTTGTGATAAGAAGAGGATAGAAACAAACACATCCTTTTTTCCACCTCATTTTTCTTGATTATCGCAATGCATTTACACTAGTAGAGAAAGAGATAATCCAGTTTATCATAAAGCTTGAATTTTGTAGATGGTTGGCGTGTTGAGGTAGTGAAGGTTATTTGGAAAGTTTCCCAAACTATGGTAGGGAATGAGACAACCTTTCAATTGACAATGAAGGAAACCTAGTATTTGTAGAAATTATTTTGTAGATTTGCTACTTCTCATGAATTTTTAATAAAAATCACAAGATACAAACCTAATCTACTGCTTTGTAGACATTAATTCACAATTTAGAACAAAAATCTCAGGCATGCAATAAGAAATAATATACATGCAACAACTATTTTTATCTGGGGAAATCAATCTGCTAAAAACCCCAATGCCTCTTTCATTAATAAAATGAATAGATATGTATTACCATTGCATTTATCAAATGTTCTCACCCTGTACATGCACAACCTATCTCTCTACCCAACGAATGCCTTCGACCCATACTTAGTCAAAATTTTCCTCTACTTGAGCTCCTATTTCCTTGCGTTGTTCCTTGAGGAATTAGACCCCTATTATTCAGGAACCTGCTCAATGTGAATTGTGCAATTCCTTAGGCTAATCCTCTGACAGCATGCAACACATGTATACTCAAGGCTAGTGTACAACTGATGTTACACTACCTTGGAATCTCCACCAAGCCTTGGGAACTCAAATTATCTGCATGAACTAGCTATTTTGGGTTGATTCGTCAGTTAACTCAGTGATCCTTGAGTTTGACTAAAGTCCCACTATACAACTTGACCCTCCACTAGTTTGTAATAGTTGGAACTAGTTTAACTACAAACAACCCTATATAATTGGCCTTGCTTACTAAAAATTAGCAATCACACATGCTTAACTGAACTCTAACTCCTAAAACTTGAATTTACTGAGTAAAATGGGTGACACAGGCCATGTCACAAAATTTAACATCATCAAAGTTGTCTGTTGATGTGGAAATTCAAATTTTCTCAATTTAATCAAGGAAAAATCAATGTGAGAATTTTTTGTTTCATTTTTCAACACTCCCTCTCAGGAAGAAATGGATTATCAACCACCTCTATCCTGCACCTGTGGAACTCAAACTTCCCCCTTGATAAGGAATTTTTCAAAATGTCAGCATCATGTTCCTTTGTCAGAATGTACTGCAACAACATTATCTGCATCTGCACATAGTCCCATAAATGGTGATACCAGATATCTATATGCTTAGATCAATAATGAAAAACAAGATTCTTAGAGAGCTTAATGTAACTCTTATTATCACAGTTGGATCCATCCTATGACGAAATAATCCAACAAGTATCTTTCTCATCCAAATCGCCTCACATGCTTCTTGACTGGCAGCCATGTATTATGCTTATGTCAAGCTGAGTTCCATAGATATTTGACTCCTATTGTATTGAGAAACTGTTTCGTAACCAACACTAAAAATTCCACCAGATGTGCTCTTTCAGTCTAATGTACTCCCCCTCGCCCAAAATGCATTTGTGAAGCCACATAGCTTCACTCCAAACTGGGTAGTGCCTCTGAGGTACCCTGGAACATGCTTAGATTCCCTCCAAAATAATTTGGTCATTCGAACCTGTAGAAATCAATTGTAGATTCAAAATTGGTCACGTAATGTACTAAAACATAAGACTCAAATCTACTCTACTTATCTATGGAAGAAAATTCATGATTGAGAACAGATATAAAAAACATGCATCATGATTCAACACACATAAAAAAATATTTATCTAGGGGAAAGCAACTGATCAAATCCACTTTTTACCTGTATTGCATTAATCAAAGAATATGGATGGATACAATAACTTTCTCGAGCTTGAGCACAACCTGCACAAGTATCTTCTATCCTCTTCTTGAATGACTAACTTTGGCCAAAAGTTAGCCAATTTTCTTAGCTTCCAAGCTCCTATTTCCTTGCACTGTTTGATGAGGAATTATCCCATATTAATTAGGAAAAATACTCCTTGATAATTGCACAATTCCATTAGGCCTTCCTTTCACTGTATGCACTACCTATATAATTTGGAACATTCTACAACTGATAGTACATTTCCCTTGAACTCCAATCTCAACTGGGTAACTATAATTTCATGCATGCATGAGTTAATTTAGGTTGATTGATTAGCTAACTAGCTAAACACTAAAGTTACACCCCAATGCTAGATCTCCCACTAGTTCCTCCAACAATTGGAAGTAGTTTAATTGACCTTAACTCAATTTAACTCAATTAAATTGTTACAACTGAAATTAACTCAACCTAAGATCCTAAAATTTAGGCATCAATGTAAAAAACTCAAGTTCATCCCCCAACTCAAATTAAATAAGCTAATTGAGTGATAACAACTCATTTAACTCATTCAATATGTCTAGTGATGTGGAATTTTGATTTTCTCCTAATTTAATTCAAGAGAAAATTAAATTAGGTATTTCTTGCTGGATTTTCAAAACTCCCTTTAAAAAATAAAGGGATCATCAGATACCCAAATCCTGCCACTATGGAAATACAGTTTTCCTCTTGAAAAAGCCTTTGTAAAAATATCTGCATCTTGTTCCTCTATAGAAATGTATGCCAACAACAAGATCTACCTCTCCACATAATCTCGTAGATGGTGGTATCGAATATCAATATGCTTGGATCGATCATGAAAAATTGGATCCTCATAGAGTTTGATAAAACTCTTATTGTAACAGTAGGATCAATCATCTGACCAAATAACCCAACAATAATCTTCCTCATCTAGATATCCTCACAATTTTCTTGACTAGCAACAATGTACTCTACTTTTGTTGAGCTGAGTGCAACTGATCTCTACTTCCTATTGTACCAAGAAATTGTTGTTAACCCAACACTAAAAATTACTCTTGAATTTCTCCTTCGATATGATGGAAATCCCGCCCAATCTGAATTTGTGAAGCCTTATAGATTCACTCCCTCTATCCGTTTGTACCAAAGACCAAAATGGGTGGTGCCTTTGAGGTATCTCAACACATTTTTTGTTGGCTTCCAATATATTTTGGTTGGCTTAACCATTGATTTACTAAGTTAGTTAACTGGATAACACATGTACGGTCGTGTGCTCACCAAATACATAAGTGAACCCACAAGATTCCTGTAAATAGTAGCCTCCACTTCCTCACCTGAAGTAGCATTATCCTTCCTCCAATTTCCTACTAGAGGAGTGTCCATGGGTTTTCTACTCTCCATGTAGAACTTCTTTAGTATCTTGTTTGCATACTTTTCTTGAGAGACAAAAGGTTCCTCATCTCCTTACCATTCTTCCAAACCTAGGAAATAATGCATGAGTCCCATTTCCTTCATCTCGAGTTCTCTTGCAAGACCCTCTTTGCAAGAACTGATCAACTTCTCATCACTAGTTAAAATCAAATCATTGACATATAATATTATAATCAAAAATTTACCTTCAACAACAATATGGTAAATTTTTTCATCTGCTTCACTTTCGGTGATGCCCAACCTGGTGAAATAATTGTTGATCCCGGTGTACCAAGCACAAGGGTTCTTGTTTCAATCCATACAATGATCATTTGAGTCTACACACATGAGAATCTCTATCAAAGGTATCAAATACTTCTAGTAGTTCAATCTAAACCTCCTCCTCAATCACTCCATTGAGGAATGTTGTCCTCACATCCATCTGATGGATCTTCCATCCCATTTGTGTTGTAAGTGATACAATTGATATGATAGAAGAGTACCTTTATACTGGAGAAAATTTCTCTTCATAGTTAATTCTCTCCACCTAAGAGAACCCCTTGGCCATAAATTCGACCTTGTGTTTCTCGATTCTTCCATCTTCTGCTTGCTTCATCTTGTAAATCCATATCAAAGCCACCACTGAATTTTCCTCTTGTCTTGGGACCACTTCCAATAAATTATTTCTGAGAATGGAATCATATTCCTCTACCATGGCATCAAAAAACACTGGTTATTTTACTACTTCCTCTAATGAGGATGGTTTTGTCTCTATTGGTTCACTCATTAGAACCATGTAGCCGTTGTACTGATCTGGTGACCTCCTCTTCTTGCGTTGTGATGTGGGTTCTCCCATATTCTCTCTAGCATCATGTAATAATATTTCAGCTTCCCTAGTGCACTTCCTTCCTTCTCTAGATGTGTTTGCATGAGTGGGTGTCTCCAATATCTTCTCCTCTATTTGTGTATCATCCACAACATCTTGAGGTTCTTCCTTAAGGAGCCAAAAGCTCCTCATCTGAACACAATTGTAGATCCATCTCAATGGAACACCTCATTTCCTTCTCCTCATCGAACTTCATATCTCTACGAACAATTGTCAGCCTTAGAGATGGAAGGTACACCTGATAATGGTGAGGTGTATCAGTGTACCCCACAAATATGCCCAACTCTTTTTTCGACTCTAGAATTTTCCTTGATTCCTTGGAAACATGATATTAAATTGATTATCCAAAGATCTTGAAGTGTGACACATATGGTTTCTTCCTTGAAAATATATTCTTTTCGTGTACTCATCCCAAGAATCTGATGAAGACTCCTGTTCTACACATATATCGTTGTGTTGCATGCTTCGACCCACAATTGCATAGGTTCTTCCTCTCAGAAAACCCATTCTATTGTGGGTTATGTGGTGCTATCAACTCTCGTTGGATTCCTTCCTTTGCAAAAAAATATTTAAACTCATTCAACACAAATTCACCATTGTTATCATTCCTGAGAGATTTCACTTTCCTGCGAGTTTCTTTCTCAACAAGTGCTTTAAATTCAACAAATTTGGAGAATGTCTGGTCTTTCTTTTGTATGAATAAAATTTAGCACTTACGTGAGAAATCATCTACAAATATAACATAATACATGTGCTTGGCCATGGAGGCTATCGAGAAATGCCCACAGACATCAAAGTGGATCTTTTCAAGGATTGCATGTGCCCTGTTATCCCAATCATTGGAGGTGGATTTTGTGTACTTCCCCAAGGTACACCATTTTCATGTATTTTGTTGCTCTAGTGCTCCATTGGGGAGACCTGTGGTGATTTGTTGCATGATCTTAAAATCTCCATGGTGAAAATGAACAAGTATTTTATGTCGTAATTCATCAACATCTCAGCTCTGCACCTTCTCCTCCTTTATGCTCAAAGCAACATAGTCTCCCACATCAAACTAGTAGAGGTTATTCACTTGAACCGTGATATGCTTCACTTATCCTATGGAAATTTTAGGTCCCTATATTACTAGTATAGTCCCTTATTGTTGTTACTGTAACCCCCATACTGTTATTATTGTGCCCTTGTAACCCCCATATTGTTATTATTGTGCCCTTAAATTATTATTGTTAGGTCGGCTAGGATTACATTGTGGCCCCATGGCCTCCTATATATAGAAAGGAGGTTTTGTAATTTGTATCATCCAAGAATTGTTCATTCATGTAATGTATTGGAGGTTGCCCCCTTAAAGTGGCTTATTTCTAAGGCATTGATATCTCTTACCCCATTATTTTTTGGAAATTTGGTTTCATAACATTAGGTATGTAGCTTTGGATTCAAGTTTCGCTTCTTCTGAGTGTCATGGAATTTTATCTATAAATTTTTTTCTACGAAGGTTCAAAATCACAACTTTCTATAGAGTGAAGAAAAAATCTTGAGGAATGTCATGTAAAAATTTCAGATCTTGGTTCATAATATGTTCGTATATATGATCTGTGGAAGTTAGGGTTTGTTTAGGTTCCCAAATTTCACCTAAAACAGGTCATCGTGGAATGTGCGCTATAATGTTTTTTCTACGAAGGTATAGAAGCTGAAATTTTTACAGAGTGAACCCGAAATCCTGTGGAACTTCCTGTACAAATTTGAGATCTTGGTTCGCAATATTTTCGGAGATCTGATCTATGGAATTTAGGGTTTTTTAGGCTCCTGAATTTCATCTCAAAGAGGTGACCATGGGAAAATAATCATAACGCTCTCTCGGAGCATCGGATTGGAATTCTGTAAAAAGTGGTCATAAGTACATGGAAGTTAGTTTCTTTTATATCAATTTCAAAGCCAAAGGAGGAAACAGTGACACGTGGCACATCATACAAGTTCGCTCTACTGAACGAGTCCATAATTAGGCCATTGTGGGAGATTGGGCATAACTTTGCATTGAAGAATCCAAATAAGGTTATACATGTGGCATTCGCAAGAAAATTCAAAGTGCTTCTACGGAGCTGAATTTTAGATATTGAAGATCCGAAATCACAGAGATAATTCAATTTCAATATCGAGCTCCTCAAAAGCAAGAAAAAGGTGTGTAATTTTTTTCTGAATTGCAAAAGTCTTGTTTGAAGAATCAATTTGAATTGATTCAGGGGGCATATTGTAGAATAGATATCAGTATTGGGTTCTAAAATTCCCCATAAAAATAATTCAACACACATTAAGCCTTAGTAATGCTCTACTATGGCTCAAGAAGAAGAAGAAATGCAACATGACATATCAAAATTACAAGAGCAAGTGCACCAAATTTTGCTCTTGCAAAGAGAAACAAAAAATGAAATGGATGTTTTGAGGAAAAGCTTGGAAGCTATGATGGATGGTTTGAAGAATGGTATGGAAGAAAAAATGGAAGGTTTGAAGGAAGACGTGGAAGGTTTGGAGGAAGGTTTGTCAAATTTTATACAAGAAATAATTCTTAATGGCGAAAGGATAATAGAAGAAACTCATGATGAGAACAAAATAAATGTTAATCGTGATTTCATAAACTATAATTTTGGAGGGAAGAACCACCATATTCCAAAAATGGATATGAGGAAGTTTGATGGAAAGGATCCTGTAACATGGATACTATAGATGGAGCAATATTTTGATCTCAATAATGTGCAAAACACACAAAAGGTACGCATTGCAACTTTACATTTAGAACAAAATACATTTGTATGGTATCGATGGCTTTGCTCCCGTAAAAAAATTGTCACTTGGTCAATTTTTATGGAGGAAATGATAGCACATTATGAGGATACAAAGAGAAACACCTTCTTTAGACAATTGATAAATCTCAAACAAAAGGGTTTAGTGGTGGAGCACATTGAGGACTTCCAAAAATTGAATATAAGGGTAACTGATATTCCAGAGGAACACAGGATTGATGTCTTCATAGGGACTTTAAAGGATAAAATCCAACATGAAATTTGCATTTGGGAAGCTGATTCATTGGAGAAAGCATTCAGGTTGGCAAGAAAAAATGAATGTAAAATTATGGTGATAAGGAAGCCTACCACTCAAATCTATAAAGATGGAAGTGTTTCTACTCCTAGACTTCCACAACCTACAAGGTTGACACCACACCAATTGGAAGAAAAAAGAGAAAAAAGGCTTTTCTATAGTTGTGATAGAAAATACACAAAAGTTCATAAGTGTGCTGAGAAGAAATTATTTTACATAGATTGTAAAGAGGAGGAAGAAAATGAACAAGAAACTTCAAAAGAAGAGGATATACACCAAGAACCAACCCTAGAAGAAGAAGAAATGAGTCTGACCATATCGTGTAATGCATTGGCAGGAATTACCACTCCTCAAACTCTCAAGATAGAAGGAAATATCAAGAAGAAAAAGGTAATAATGTTGATTGATTCAGGTGATACCCATAAATTCATTGATTATAAGGTAGCCAAGGAATTGAATTGTTTCCTATACCCAGCACCGGAATGTCAAGTGATGGTTGCAAATGGAGGAACGATAAATTGCTCTGGAAAATGCCATAATATCAAGCTAGCCATGGGGGAAGATGTATTTAATAGTACAATGCTTTCCATCCCAGTGGGAGGTGTTGTTGTTTTTCTAGGAGTACAATGGTTACAATCTTTGGGGACGGTAGCTTTTAATTTTCAAGAACTTTTCTTGATTTTTTTTTCGAAAGGAAAGGAATTGAATTATGGGGTATCACAGGGAATCCAGTAAATATAATGAGTTCTAATGTCATGACAAAGCTTCTGAAGAAAGAACATCTAGGCGTAATTGCACAATTATGCTCACTAGAAGTTCCAAAATCAAAATCATCTATTTCTCCTGATTTTCAAAAATTCTTGGACAATCATTCCAAGGTGTTTAAAACTCCCAATGAACTCCCACCTATTCATGATCATGATCATGCCATTCATTTGATTCCAGGAGGTGTTCCTCCAAACATCGGGCCTTAAAGATATCCTTATGTCCAAAAGAGTGAAATTTAACGTATGATTGCACAAATGTTAGAGGTTGGTATAATTCAACCTAGTCAAAGTTCTTTCGCTCCTCCAGTAGTATTGATGCACAAGAAGGATGGATCATGGAGCATGTGTCTGGATTATGGGGAGCTCAATAAGCTCACTATTAAATATAAATTTCCCATTCCTGTGATAGATGAATTATTGGATGAATTACATGGAGCAATTTATTTTACCAATTTGGATCTTCGTTCAAGATATCATCAAATTAGAATGAAGACTGAAGATATTCCGAAAACAACATTTCGAACTCATGAAGGTCATTATGAATTTTTGGTCATGCCTTTTGGCCTTACCAATGCACCTTATACATTTCAAGGGTTGATGAATTCCATTTTCAAACCCTTCCTTAGAAAATTTGTGCTAGTATTTTTTGATGATATACTAATCTACAGCAGGTCTTGGAAAGATCATGTTGAACATGTTGACAGGGTGCTCAAACTATTGCAGGAGAAACAATTATATGCAAAAACATCCAAATGTTTCTTTTGAGTACAAGAGGTGGAATATCTGGGTCATATTGTATCTCACGAGGGTGTTAAGGTAGACCCTAACAAAATTAAAGTCATTAAGGAATGGAAAGTCCCCACAACCATAAAGTAGTTGCGAGGATTTCTTGGGTTAACGGGGTATTATCAAAAGTTTGTTAATAATTATGGGAGAATAGCAGCACCTCTAACAACATTATTGAAGAAAGATGCATTTTCATGGACTCCTGAAGCAACTAAGGCCTTTGAACATCTTAAAGAGGCAATTGCCTAGCACCGGTCTTAGCTACGCCGGACTTCACAAAAACCTTTATTGTGGAATGTGATGCCTCAAGAAATGGAATTGGTGCGGTTTTAATGCAGGAAGGAAGACCCATTTCTTTTGAAAGTCGTCCAATCAAAGGAAAGTATTTACAGAAACCTATTTATGAGAAGGAAATGTTAGCAATACTACATGAACTAAAGAAATGGAGAACTTACCTAATGGGAAGACACTTCAAGGTAAAAACTGATCATGATAGTCTGAAACACTTTTTGGAACAAAGACTATCTTCAGAAGAGCAGCAAAAATGGGTCACAAAGATGTTGGGTTATGACTTTGAAATAATCTACAAAAAAGGAAAGCTTAATGTTGTTGCCGATGCACTCTCAAGAAAGAATGAAGAGGTGGAAGCATTTCTTTGTGCCATTTCTATTATCCAACCAGATTGGATAACCGAAGCAAGAGATGAATGGAAGAAGGACGAAGAATTGTGGACACTCATTCAAAAGTTGCAGCAAGATCCTAGTACATCTGATACATTTAGTTGGAAAAATGATTCCTTATGGTACAAAGATCGCTTATATCTTTGCAATAATTCCCAACTAAAACAAAATATTCTTCTGGAATTGCACACTTATCCTTTAGGAGGACACTCAGGATTTTTAAAAACTTACCACAGGGTGAAGAAAGAATTTTTTTGGGATGGCCTTAAATCTGATATTCAAAAGTTTGTGGCGGAATTTTTGGTTTGCCAGCAGAATAAAGTTGAGACAATTAAGACCCCGGGTATTCTACAACCTTTATCCATTCCAAGTCAACGTTGGGAGGATATTTCAATGGATTTTATCACAGGTTTACCTAAGTCCGAAGGAAAGAGTGTCATCATGGTGGTAGTTGATAGACTTACCAAGTATGCACACTTTTGTGCATTATCACATCCATTTAAAGCAAGTACAGATTCTACTACATTTATGGAAACAATTCAAAAGCTACATGGAAACCCGAAGATTATTGTAAGTGACAGAGATCCCATTTTTACAGAAAATTTTTGGATGGAATTGTTTTCTTGTTTGGGTACTAAACTAGCTCATAGCTCATCTTATCATCCTCAATCTGATGGTCAAACTAAGATAGTGAATAAATGTTTGGAAGGATATCCTCATTGTTTTGTATCTGGTAAGAAAGAACAATGGCTCAAGTAGTTATCTCTTGTTGAATGGTGGTATAACACTTCCTTCCATACTGCAACAAAAATGACCCCATTTATGGCACTTATGGATATCATCCATCGTCCATCACATATTCTTTAAGGGAAAATTCTAGGGTTCAAGTAGTGGAATATCACATCGAGCATCAACAAGAAGTTCTCCAACTCTTAAAGGATAACCAAAATTTGGCACAAAATCGAATGAAACAACATGAAGATCAACATCACAGTGAGAGAATTTTTGATGTAGGAGACTGGGTATTTTTACTGCTACAACCATATAAAAAAATTTCTCTCAAGCAAGCTAAGAAGGATAAAAAATTATCGCCAAAATATTATGGTCCTTACAAGTTGCTGCAAAATATTGGTACTATGGCATACAAATTGGAGTTTCCCGCTTCTTCGCGAGTGCATTCAATTTTCCATGTTTCATGCTTAAAGAAGGTTATAGGGGAAAAAATTCCAGTTCAAAAAAAATTTCCAGAACTTGATGAGGAAGGAAAAACCATATTGGAACCTGAAGCAGTCACAGAAACAAGAACTCGATAGCTACAAAATCGATCAATTTCAAAGTATCTCCTTAAATGGAAGCACTTACGCACTGAAGATTCTACATGGGAGTGTGAGAATTTTATACAGAAGCACCTGGAGCTACTCAAGCATTAAGGACAACACTTTTTTGAAGGAGAGGAGCATGTTAGGTCCCTATATTTCTAGTATAGTTCCTTACTGTTGTTACTGTAACCCCCATACTGTTATTATTGTGCCCTTACATTATTATTGTTAGGTCGGCTAGGATTACATTGTGGCCCCATGGACTCTTATATATATACAGGAGGTTTTTTCATTTGTATCATGCAAGAATTGTTCTTTTATGTAATGTATTGGAGGTTTCCCCCTCGAAGTGGCTTATTTCTAAGGAATTGATCTCTCTTTTCTTCTATTTTTGGAGCCGGTTTCATAACAGGAAATGTGCCTCAGGAATGCCTTTCCTTTGTTGAATACCACATTGTATCCATGATCTTCCAACACCAAGACATAAACAAAGTTATTATTTAGACCCAAAACAAACATTACATCCCTGATCTTGAGAGGGGAGATAGACTCCCTCTGAAAAGTAATTATATCGATATTGGTTGCGTTATACCTCACATCATCTCCCTTCTTGATGTGCATATGAAGGTATTTCACCTCCAAGTCACTAAAAATTTCTCGGTTTCTCGTCATGTGGAATGAGGCACCACTATCCAGATAACACACACTACCCATCAATGTGCTTTCCATGCATGCAATAAGGTAAAATCAAACTCTAATTTTGAAGCGAGAGCTTCACTTTCTGTTCCTCCTGAGGGCTTCTTGGCCACCTTTTTGTGTGGATAGTTCATGGAATAGTGTCCAAATTCATGACAGTGAAAGCACTTTATTTTGGACAAGTATTTCTTATTTCCCCTTGACTAGAATCTCATTTGCATTGGGATTTCTTCCTTTCCCTTTATTTTCATAAACATCCAAGGAATATTTAACCTCATCCTCAACCTTCGATGAAGTCTCATCTATGTTTCTCTGCCTTATTTCTTCCTGCATTAGATAAGAAAATAATCGCTCCTAACTTGGTTGTTTCTCTCTACCATTTACTAAATATCGATAAACGTGCTAGCTCTTTGGAAGGCCAAAAAGATCTAGGGATACCAAATCTTCTCATAGATAGTAAAACTGACCTTGCCAAGTTCATCAAGAAATTGAGTAAACTTGCTCATGTATTGTGGAATTGTTTCATTCTTTTACATCTTGATACTTCAAAGCTTTTCCTTGAGTGGAAACTTCCTATGGTCACTATTGTTCTCAAACAATTTTGTTAGTGTTCTTGACATCGCGAATGCTGTCTCTTTCCCATGGAGATTCGAGACAATATGATCTCAAACTCCCTCCAATATGACTCTCCTCACTTTAGCCACACCCTTATTTCATTGAGAAAGATCATGGGCATCATATACTAGGGGTTTTGCTACATCTTTCTTGATGTATTCTAGTAACCCATTGTCATCAAATACCGCCTCCATGTGGATCCTCCATGCCACAAACTTTTTGGTTCCTTCCAAAGCATACTCATGCCTAAGTCCAATAAAATCCATCTTTTCAGTCCTAGAGAAAACCTACAACATTACTATTGAAAATATCTTATCTATTGTGAATCTAGCTCTAATACCATGTAGAAATTAATTGTAGATTCAAAAATTCTCATCTAATTTACTAAAACATAAGACTCAAATATACTCTACTTATTTGCAGAAGAAAAATCACGATTGAGAACACATATCAAAAACATGCATCATGATTCAACACACATACACAGAGATTTATCTAGGGGAAAGAAACCACTCAAAATCCATTCCTATATGTATTTCATTAATCAAAGAACATGGATGAATACAATATTATTTCTCAAGCTTGAGCACAACCTGCACAATTATCTTCTATCCTCTGCTTGACTGACTGACTTTGGCAAACACTTACCCAATTTTCTTAGCGTCCAATATCCTATTTCCTTGTCTTTTTTGATGAGGAATTAGCACCCTATTAATTATGGAAATTACTCATTGAGAATTTTTCAATTCCATTAGACCTTCCTTTGACTGCATGCACCACCTGTACAATTTGGAAAATTCTACAACTGATAGTACAATGCCCTTGAACTCCAATCTCAACTATCTAACTATAATTTCATGTATGCATGAGTTAATTTATGCTGATTGGTAAGTTAACTGGTTAAACACTGAAGTTACACCCCACGGCTAGACCTTCCACTATTTTCTCCAACAGTTGAAACTAGTTTAACTGGCCTTAACTCAATTTAACTGAATTAAATTGTTACAACTGAAATTAACTCAACCTAGGCTCCTTAAATTTAGGAATAATTGTACACAACTCAATTTCATCCCCCAACTTGAAATAACTAAGCTAACTGAGTGATAACAACTCAATTAACTCATTCAAGTTGTCAAGTGATGTGGAATTTATATATTGTCCTAATTTAATTCAAGGGAAAATTAAATTAGGAATTTCTTGTTGCATTTTCAAGAGAACCAAGGCTTGGCTCAGATAGTTGACTGCATATCACATATTAGGCCATGCGTTCACAAGATATATTATTGAACCTACCAACTACCGGCAAATAGTATAATCCACTTCCTCACCTGAAGTGTCATCCTCTTTCCTCCAATTGGTCGCTAGAGGTGTCTCCATGGGTTTTGAACTATCAATAAAAAACCTATAAAGTATCCTGTTGGCATACTTTACTTGTGAAATATTCCAAAATTAGCATGCAGCGAATTGGAATATTAATTTTTGTTTTTGTCATTTAGATAGATGAATAAGTGGGTAGGGAGACCCATAAATCTCTTTAGTAGGAATAAAATCCCTCTTAATGTGAAAAGGGATCATCTTGATAGCTGGATAAAGCGCCTCCATGTGTGAATAGGGGCTAAAGCACGTGGACAAGGTCAATTTTGACCAAATCAACAACGTTGGTATGGAGAGAGTGGATCATTAATGAGAGACATCACAGTGTTAATGGGAGAAAGTCTCCATGAGAGTAGTGGCTTTAATGAGTGGGACCCAAGGTGAGAAAGCTCACAATGCATATAAGGAAGGGGAAGGTAGCCATAGAGGGGATGTTATATGATTATTTATTTTATGGTCTGTATGATTGTTTGTACTCTTCAGCTGTTTAGTGGAGTCTGTTGTGTTTTTTAGCACAAGGGTGTTCCTGAGCGGGAATCCCACACTCATCCTTGGGGGACTTTGAGTGCCTACTCAGGAGAGTTATTATTGAGATTCATATCCACATTTTGGCATCAGTTCAAACTTTATTCTTTAGCTATAGCGCATTTTATGTTTAGAGTTGTGTTGTGTTGTGTTGCAGGGTGTTGCAGTGGAGGATTTTTAGGGCCACTTTCGGTGTTTTTTTTCAGTGGAGAGGTAGCCTTTCCATTGGGAGGCCAAAAAGGAAGGTAATTGGGCTTTATTTCATATATTTTCATTAGGAAAACCTATTTCCATCACCTATAGCACATATTCCCTCATAAATTGTGTTATTCTAGTGAGCATTTACAGTGGAGGATTCAGTGCTGGATTGGGAGGGTTAGATCTTCAAGGAAGGGATCATCTCTTTACTTAGAGGATATATTGGGGGAGATATATAAATTTCATATCAGTTTCATCCATATCCTTCTAGTTATTCAGCTACAGCTACAATTCATCCCTAGGGCTACATTCCGACATTTTTCATTTTTGTGTATTTCTGGAAACCCTTTATGCGTTGTCTTGGAAATTTTTTTGGGAGCATAGATCTCTCTCCTTGACACCATTTGAGCTATATAACATCATATCTATGTATTTACATATTCCAATAGCAGTAAACCCTTCTAAAAATGCACTATTTTAGCCTTGGGCATTATTGCGTAGCAATGTTCTTCATATTTCATGTACTTGTTCTCTTAAGGCTTGTTTTTTCTAACTTGAGTGACTTTCTCCTTAATATCTTGTACACCTTTTTCTTCTATAATATCAATATGATGGATATATGATCTTCTTACATTTCATGTGTTTATTTATCACTTCTATTTCCATCATTTTGTTCTATATTCCTATATTTTCCATTTTGGGATATTACAGTGGTATGAGAGCATAATCTTGGCTTAGCCTATGAGTTTCAGCCAATATGCTATCAGAAGAAGAAGTAGAAAAAGAAAAAAAAAGAAAACTACAAAGATGGAAGAAATGAGCTTTGTCTCATATCTTTTCAGATCTATGAAGGAACTCTCCAAGGAGTTCAAGCAAATGAGAATGGAGAAATGAAATGAGACCTCAAGAGGGTTTCAAGATGAGGAAGGTCCATGCAATTCCTATCAGCAGTAGAAGAGACTGATATTGCATAGAGCTTTAAAGAGGTCCACTATGTCCACTTTCTTTGAAGAGGAAGGTGAAAGACATGGGGATGGAGGAAACTTAGATCATGAGATTCTAAGTGATTATCTTGCAGAGTACAAGTCTCGATTAAGGGCTTTCAAGAAGAATCTAACTCTCCAACAGTTTATTTAGATCAAGGAAGAGAGGATACCTTGCAACAATAGAAGGAAAAGACATAATAGATTTCTATTGTCTACATTTGAAGGGTCATCCACATGCACAGCAAGGGCTTTGAGAAAAAAGTTAGATGCATTATTCCTGCTACATCCAGTAGTAGAAAGAGAAGTTGTTGAGATTGTAGCATTGCACCTTGAGGGTGAAGAAAAAATTTGGTGTTTCATCCATTTGAAACATGCAAGAGTGACTGCTTATGCAAATTTTACTCAAAGTTTGATCAAGAAGTTTGATAGAAGAAAACTAGAAGAAGAGAAAATTCCACCACCACTTGCTACAGGAGTAATTGCATCAAGAGAAGGAACACTTGCACCTTTTCAAAGTGGACCTAATCTCTTGACATTTAGAGTCCCATGATTTATTCAGGAGATGCATGAAGAGGAGGAGACTTATACCAGTGTTGGTACAGTAGTATAGGAGCAACCATCATCATCACTAGTTGTTGGGGAAGTTATCACACCGGTGGGAGGAACCCTTGTAGCAGTACAAGATGTTCCCAAGGATCAGCTTAACCAAGGTATGCAAATAATTCCACCCCATGTTATTTTAGTACATCATATAGAGAGTTGTGGGGACATGCCATCAGGGCAATTGCATGACCTAGGGTCAAAGCACACTGCTGATTTGGAGCAGCAGACTATCATTGCGCAAAGGACCCTTGATTGGTTCAAGGAGGAGATGTATAGCCATCCTGGTTTCTCATTGACGAGATGCACACAACACTTTGGGTTGGATTGTATATTTTTAGAGGATAGGATGAGCATTATCCTAATCAATCCAATGCAGAAATGTATGTTAAACATTGTGCATGATCATGAGACATCAGATGCACCATCATGGAGATCAACAACGCTGTCATTGAGTAGCAGTGATTAGTTGGGGGCCCAACTTTTATTGGGAAATTATGATGATCATTCCACATGTGTAGCAATGGATATGCAGATGGTTGATGAAAGACATCTTATGATGGATGCCATCTTCCATTATTATGATGGATCCTTCTTGATGAGCTCTTCATAGCTCAATGAGAAGTTTTTTCCTGCAGCATATTTGGAACCTTATGGGTTCAACTTGGTCATTGATGAGTGGTCTTCATGTGGACATCTCCAGGAGGTTGCACTTCAACATCCCATGAAGTGCAAAGATAGTGATCTGATTTGGGAGGATGGTATTCTCCATTGGAGGGATACCAAATGAGAGCATGGTAGGAGACACCCACATTTGGATGAATGGGTGTGGATGGTGAGCAAGGGGTTGGTAAGCCACTTGCAGATCTATGACATAGGGTAGCAGAAGGCATGGCTGTGCTCGCTACTCTTGAAATATTTTGGCCATCATGTAACATATCATATTTCAAAGGGTGTGTTAATGGTTGGGACCTGGCATGAAACTTGCATCATGTGGCAACAAGGATTTTGGTTGTATTGGGGTGATGTGATATTTTTCATATTAATCATCATGTTTCTATTCCATGGTATATATGATGATGGTGTGAGGAGGCAACACGAGCTATTGTTTCTTTGGTTACTCTTGGGAGAGTATGGGTTGATTTTCTCCCATACTTTGCATGATATTTCAGGAGTGAAGGATGGCACAATCATGGTGTAAAAGGGCTACTATTCAGCTTTGGAGGATTAGGAGGTACTTCCACATAGGAAGGAGTCTCCCACATGTAGCAGAATTATGATATGTGACTTTGGCATTGGACATGTCAAAGAGGGAAGTCATGAGATGACATGAGCCTTATTACCAAGGCCAACAACGCTGTCACTTGGGAGTATGTATCTATTGATGGAGTGTTCCAAGGGGAGTATGCATCCCTTCACATTTCAGACCACTATGGGAAGATTCTCATGGGAGGGCTCATCTATGGACCTCATTTTCAACCTACTCATAGTGTATGGTAAGAGTTGTATTTCTATAATTATTGATCATCTAACAAACATTAGGGGAATTTTGAGGTCTAAAATGGGCCTCCTAAGAAAAATGTACAACCAAAATAAAATTTATAAGAACCAATAGGATTCAATATGATGATGTCAACCATGGGGGATGATTCACCATTTTTTAAGCAAAAGGGTAAAAAGAATAAAAAATAATAAAATATCATAACTACTTTTTCAACTCGTATTTTCAACTTATCTCCCAATGCTTTAACTCAAATTTCGAGTGGGAGTACTCGTTGGATGCAAAATTTCATTCTTCATCCAAGAATTACCCATTTTGCATACTTTCAATGGACCCTGCTACACAAAAAATGATGAATACATTAAAAACATGATTGCAATCACGTTTTTCATGTATTTCTCATTTTTTGTGTAGCAAGGTCCATCAAAAGTATGCAACATGGGTAATCCTTTTGATGGGGAATTAAATTTTTCATCAAACGAGTACTCCCGCTTGAAATTTGATTAAAATATTTCGGAGATAAGTTGAAAATACGAGTTGAAAAAGTAGTTTTTCCTTTTTTCCCTCTAAAATTTGATGATGTAATCAAATCTTATTTTATTATTTCCACTATTATTTTATAATTTCCTTAGGAGGCCCATTTTAGACCTCAAAATTCCCCTAATGGTACTTTCATTCTCTTGCCATTTACATACAGTGAATTCCTCCACAAGAGGGAAAGTTTATATGTGAGCTTCATGGTCTTTATAAGACCAACATCAGTGATGGAGATATCCATTTATTGTATGGATTTGGGAAAGTGTTGTACTATTATTGGTATGCTCAGCTAAAATACAATTCCATTTACTACTTTCTAGTATATGAGCAAACATGCACAACTAGAAAATGGATGGTAGACAACTTTCCACATTATGTTATGAAACAACAGTTAGCAAAATTGCGTTGTATCCACTTCAGAAACCATTGGTACCATCCAACATCTCACATAACACTCAGTATCATATTGATGCCATGTTGTGATGATGTACTATTCATTTTATGTGGAATGACTTGGGCAAGCAAGGTCCATGAAACCAAAGAGTGGGTCTTTGAAGATCCAATTGCCTTTATGCCTCTTGAAGGAAACATTATTGCAGCCCAAAATTAGTAGCAGCTCCACACCTATCATTAGTGGAGATATAGATAGTTTTGGGTAGCTAATTTAGTCTATCATGTTCAGCTATGCATCCCACCTACATTACAGGAGACAAAGGTGGAGGAGTTTTTCTATGAGTTACCACTTTGGAGGGTGACCCATTTTGTGTGGATGATAGCTTGGGGATTGGAGCTTCACATGGGAATTCAGATTCCCAACATTTTCCAGATTCCATGCCTCAATAAGGCCTGTAGACAACATATAGTTGCCTCCATGGATATCCCACTTCTTCATTGTGAGAGCCATTTGGATTTGTCACCAAAGGCTAACTTATACACTTGGGAGGTATAACTATGGGACATATTGATGAGAGAGCATCTTGTTCAATGAAGATCTTATCATATGAGGATGCTACAGGAGGAGGAGAGGAGGCTCTTCAGTTCTATCCTTGCAGTTTCTTGAGGACAACCTACATTTTGGAGGGGAGGACTATAATATTCCAAAATTAGCATGCAGCTAATTGGAATATTAATTTTTGATTTTGTCACTTAGATAGATGAATAAGTGGGTAGGGAGACTCATAAATCTCTTTAGTAGGATAAAATCCCTCTTAATGTGAAAATGGATCATCTTGACAGCTGGATAAAGCACCTCCATGTGTGAACAGGGGCTAAAGCATGTGGACAAGGTCAATGTTGACCAAATCAACAATGGTGGTATGGAGAGAGTGGATCATTAATGAGAGACAACACAATGTTAATGGGAGAAAGTCTCCATGAGAGTAGTGGCTTTAATGAGTGTGACACAAGGAGAGAAGGGTCACAATGCATATAAGGAAGGGGAAGGCATCCATAGAGGGGATGTTAGATTATTATTGATTTTATGGTTTGTATGGCTATTTGAACTCTTTAGATGTTTAGCGGAGTCTGTTGTGCTGTTTAGCACAATGATTTTCCCGAGCGGAAATCCCACACTCATCCTTGGGGGACTTCGAGTGCCTAATCAGGAGAGTTATTATTTATATGCATATCCACATTTTGGCATCAGGCCAAGCTTATGTCTTTAGCTACAGTGTAGTTTCTGTTTAGAGTTGTGTTTTGTTGCAGGGTGTTGCAGTGGAGGATTGTTAGGACCACTTTCAGTGTTTGTTTTTCAGTGGAGAGGGAGCCTTTCCATTGGGAATAAAGCAAGGAATTTCCTTGGGATTTATTTCCTATCTTGGCATTAGGACAACCTATTTCCATCACCTATAGTGTAGATTCCCTCATAGATTGTGTTATTCTCGTGAGCATTTGCAGTGGATGATTCACTGCTAGATTGAGAGGGTTAGATCTCCAAGAAAGGGATCAACCCCTTACTTGGAGGATCTATTGGAGGAGATCTATACATTTCATATCATTTTCATACACCTCCTTCCAGTTATTCAGTTGCAGCTGCAATTCATCCCTAGGGTTGCATTCCGAAATTTTGCATTTTTGTGTATTGTGGAAACCCTTTCTGGGTTGTCTTGGAAAAGTGTTTGGGAGCATAGATCTCCCTCCTTGACACCATTTGAGCTAAATAACAATATATATGTATTTAAATCTTCCAACAATATTAAACCCTTCTAAAAATCTACTGTCTTAGCCTTGGGAATTATGGTGTAGCAGTCTTCTTCATATTTCATGTACTTGTTCTCTTGAGGCTTGTTTTGTCTAACTTGAGTGACTTTCTCCTAAAGATCTTGTACACCTTTTGCTGCTATAATTTCAATATGATGGTTATATGATCTTCTTACTTTTCATGTGTTGAGTTATCACTTCTATTTCCAGCATTTTGTTCTATATTCCTGTCTTTTCCATTTTGGGATATTACACCTTGAGAGACAAATAGTTCCCCATCTCCTTGCCATACTTCCAAACCGATGAAGTAGTGCATGAGACCCATGTCCTACATTTAAAAATATCTTTTAAGGTCCTCCTTACAAGATCTGAACAATTTTTCGTCACCAATTAAAGTCAAGTCATCAACATATAAGACAATAATAAAAAATTTACCCTCTACCAAAATATGATATAGGTTTTCATTTGCTTCACTTTTTATGAAGCCAAAACTAGTGAGATAGTCATCGATTCGGGTGTACCAAGTATGAGGCGATTTCTTGAAACATTATAATGCTCTCTCTATTCTCCATACATGAGAGCCTTCACCAAAAGTATCGAACCCTTTTTGGTACTTGATGTACACCTCATCCTTAATAACTCCATTAAGGAATGTTATTTTATTAGCACTTTGTAATTCCTCTGGGCTTCGGAGAGTAACCCAAATGATCTGAATGGGAATATAAGTGTTTTTTGTGCTAAGATCCAATTCATAATATAAACAAATTTCCTGAGGATTATGAGGTTGATTTCAAGTTTAACATGATTTTTTATGTGCTTTTATGTGAATTTCATGAGAAAATTGACATAAACAAAACACTGAACAACAACATATAACAGACATGAAAATCACCATAAATAGTAAACAAATAGCACATGACGAAGGATTTCAGCCCGCTTGGGATACATCTCCTTGGTCTAGCTTCCAACGGCTTGGCCCTCTTCTATTATGCTCAAAAGTGTGATTACATATGTTTATAATGCTCAAAGAGATCTAAAACTTGTTCCATCAGCTCTAGAATGCCCAAACATTATTTTATAGCCTCTTTTTGCCTCGAACTTGGTCAAAAAATGACTTATTTATGACTTCCCCAAGTTTATTCACTATTCACTCCACATTTTCCCCAAAATTTAGCACCATCCTACAAATCTGCCCTAAATCCAGCTAAATGAGCACCAATTTCGCCAAAACCCAGGTGAAATTTTTGGCATGGAAATTTTCCCAATAACACTTAGAAATTGGATTTCAAACCATATCGTTATATTGTTAATAAATTTTTATATATAAAAACCCATGCGGTTGGGCTAACCGACGACATTGTGGACACATGGTGGCATTGGTTATTGCGATTAATGTTGGCAGGCAGTTAACTCTACAACGGTCTTCGGCATAGTCACATAAGCCGTCAGGATAAATTGTAATGGTTTATGGTTATTTGGGGGGGCATGGGGCTAGCCTCTTGCCCTTGTCGGTGACTAGGGCTAGGGCTAGACCCCGACCTCCTCGCCCCATGGTGGAAACTATATCATATCAAAACAAAATGGATACCATAGTATGTTAAGTGAAAACATTGTGGTGTAGTGGTAAAGTATTGTGCTTGGTACTTGGAGGTTGTGGGTTCGACCCTCGCCCGCTCCATTTGGACTTGACCCAAAATTTTGTGTCCTCCCGTGTTGCCATGTGACAGCCTTTGGTTGGGCCACGTGGCAGCATGTGGTTGGCCACATGCCCAACTAATCACAATGTGCCAAATCAACCCAATGACATAATGCCAATTGGCACCACACGATTCGATGAGGAAAACCATTGAACAAGTCAACCTACGTAGTCACCATACCACGTAGGCATGCCTAGTTAGCTGCACAGACTACTGACTGGGTTTTCTTCATTTTTTTTTTTAATTGTATGTTTGACAAATCAGACATAACACATTTCTAGGAGCATACGGTGTCAGTTTTCTACAAAACGAGTTGGGCCAGATTCAGAACGATGAGATATATGGGGTAGTTCATGTTCTGCACCATTCTGACAACTTTCATTTTTTAGCATATTTTTTAGCACCTTATCACTCCTCCCCAGTGGAATATTTTGGACTCCAAAATATCACTTTTAGTTGTTTAGAAGATGACGGTATAGTTTACTCACCTTTCCAATCTTGATCCATTTTTTCTTAAAAGGATTTGTGCCTTTGAGCCCCACACGAAGGTAGTCTACACTCCCTCATTTTGATGTCCTTGTTCTTCTTTCAAGAATTGTGTCTTGCTGAAGCTCATCAAGGAATTCAGGAGAAAATTATTCAATATAAGGAATATGAACATGTTCTCCTTGATCTTCAATCAAAGGAGGCTCATATAACCTCAAGTTCTCAAAATTAACAATAGAGTAAATTTTCATGTATGAAGGAAAATCTAACTTGAAGGAATTGTCACCAATATTTTCCAAAATTTTGAAGGGACCATAACATATTGGTTTTAGTTTTATACCTTCTCCTTGAAGCCTCTCTTTTCTAATGTGAAGCCAAACTTCATCACCAACTTGGAACTTGTGATCTACACGATGCTTTTTGTGCCTTTCTTTGTACTTTCCTTGCCTCTTTTCAATTTGGTCTTGAACTATTTTATGTATCAATTGGATTTGTTCTGTGAACTTCTTGGCTTTTTCTATGTCATTATGGCCATCAATAGCAATATCCTTCTCAAAAATTAAATCCAATGGCGATCTAGGAAATTATCCAAGACATGCCTCAAATGGAGATGTTTGTGTAGAAGAGTGTTATGCATGGTTGCAAGCATGTTGAATTTGGTGCAAGTTTTCATCCCACAACTTAGGATGCTTGATCAAGTATCCTCGAAGAAGATGTATTAATGTTCGATTGACCACCTCTATTTGACCATCTATTTTTGGATGAGATGTTGTACTCTTTTTCAACTTGGTTTCCATCAAGTCCACAAACTTGACCAAAAATTCCCAACAAATCAAGTATATCAATCACTAAAAATGGATGAGGGAAATCTAAAATGAACCCAAACATGCTGAAATAATAAGTGAGTTGTTTGTTCAAATGTGATTTTATTTTTGCATGGAATTAATATACACATCTTGTTGAACCTATCCACAACTACATATAAATAATCATGAACTTTTTTTGACAAAGGAAGACCTCATACAAATTCCATAGAAACACTCTCCCATGGATGTGAAGGTAAAGGAAGTAGCGTGTACAGTCCTAACTTCCTATTGTTAGCCTTACTGACTGCACATAATGAACAACCTTTAATGAAACATGACACACTTTTAAGCATACGAGGCCAATAAAAATACCTTTGAAGATGTGCCACTGTTTTTCTTACATTAAAATGTCCAACAATAAGAGAAGTGTGTGTTTGCCTTATGACATTCACTCTCCCCCCCCATGGAATACAAAGCTTGCCCAAATGATATAACAAGTTATTATGTACATGGTAATCCAATTCCTCTACTTGGTTTCCTTGACTCAAGTTTGCATAAACATCTTGAAATTCATTATCAAATGCATATTTTTCAACGTGACTTTCATGCAAAACATAATTACGCTTGAGTAAAGTAGTTGCCCTAAAAATAGGCCTAGAAAACATATCAAAAACCTTGTTATATATATCTTTCTTATACCTGATGGCCAAGTGTAATTTTTGTCGGAAACCCATCCATCGAAAGTGCCTTGATTGTTGCAACTTAGTTTGCGATTGCAAGTATTTCAATGGTTGGTGGTCGGAGTGTTTCCTTTCCCATCAAGTAGTGCTTCCACTTTTTCACACTTTGAACCAACGCATAAATCTCCTTGTCATAAGTAGTATAGTTAGTCACTACACCATTGAAAGTTTCTAAATGGAATGAAATGGCTTACCATGTTGCATAAGGACCATGTACATGGCATATGTTATCACCCTAGTAATTCTCAAGTTGTGGGATGAGGATTTTTGTATTTAAGAAAACTAGGATAACCAAGAACCACTTTTAGAATTCAGGACCTAGCCTTCCTGAGTTTTGGAGAGGGATCTCTCCTAAAGATTTAACTTTGTTTTATAATTGGGTTTTAGGCTAGCTATGAGTGGACAGTGGGACTTGTTTTGAAAGAGTGGTGGGAATAAAAAGTGTTTCAAGGTAAACCAGAAGGATCTACTAGAACATTGGGCTGTGGAGTCAACTTTCTAGGCAAGCAGAGCTAGGAAATAAGACTTAAAGATGAAAATGTACTAATGGTAGGGTAGATGACCTTATAAGGCTTAGAATAGGCTTTGTTGATGGAATGGGTGAAATCTAAAAAAAATGGCACTTAATAATCCTTAAGTTACAGAAATGAAGATTGAAGGAGGAAATAAAACAGGGACCTAGAGCAATTAAGAATTCTATAGTCCAGTTATCAAGCAGAAAACATAATAATGCCAACTAGTTAAAAACAGGGAGCTTTTTATCACTAATCCTGTCTAAATTCTCCTAGTTGATCATTAAATATAGAAACACATTAAAATGAATGTATGGAAACTTTTGAAAGAAAAACAATGAAAACAGGAAAAAGACAAGACTTATCTGGTCAGCACAAGAATCTTGAGTTATGATCTCTTTAATCTCAATTCCAGTCTGCTGCTTTGCTAATTGACTCACACCAACTTCAATATATCCAGAAAAATGAATATAGTGGTCTTGATAAATTTTATTCCACCCAAAAAACTTCAAGGAGTGAAGTATTTATACAAATTCTAAACTAAAATATCTTGAAAAAATATCAAGATGGGTTTGCAAAATATCTCTAACTGTTTTACATAAATAGAACTTAAGTAAAGGACACTAAATACTAATGCATCTATTTGGCACTATTTCTTATGGATAGGTGATGAATAAGAGAAGAATTTTAATTTGATCCAACTCTTAGTTGACGATGAGGCATCCAAGTCACTAACTGCTTCATTTCTTTGTGCATTCTGCTCCAACAATTCTGCAAACTTGGGGTCCAATGATATATTTTTATTTCTCAATCCATAATAGATATGTAAAAATTGAAAGAGGTTATTGTAGATAAATAGGTTGTGAGATAAAATTATTTCATTTTCCTAAAATTCCTCTCCAACTGTCCATAATAGGCTCTGCAAAAAGATGTGTAAAACAGAATTGTACAGAGTCTGCAAAATAGGCTGTAAAGATGTGCATGTATCTCTCATTCTGAAATGAATGTGAAAAAAGTGAGATAGGTTTTTGTAGATGGGTCACTTAGGAACAAAAGCCTCATTTATTTTTTTAATATGTGTTTCTGATTGGCCACAATATTCTCTGCAAAATGATGACCTAACAGGAATTTTCTGCAAAAAGTTCTTTCCAATATTGTTTAATATGTCCCAATCCATAATGGTTTTTATAAAAGTGAGAGAGGTTTGTGTAGTTGAAACTCTTAAGAACATAAAAATGCTTCAGTGTTGCAAAATTCATCTTGGATTGGTCACAATAGTTTCTGCAAAACAATGGCTTAAACATGAATTTCTGCAAAAATGTTCCTTCTTGTTGTGTTTTCATATTTTCACCTTTTTTTTTCTTTTAACTATTTTACTTTCACTTTGGATAAAATTCATTGTTTGTGAAAGTATTTTCATCTCTTTTTACCATTTTACTGCCTCTGTATTTACTTTTACTATTTACCTTTGATTGCTTTGTAACTTTGTTTTGACCTTTCACTCTGACTTTTACCTGATACACTTTAACCACTGATACTCTTTGATTATTCTATTTTCAGTGTCATTGTGAATTATGATTTCACTTTCACCATTCACTGTGAAAATTTCATCATTCTGATCTCTCTCTGACTTGATTTTATTCTTTATTTGTATACAAACTGTTTGTTGAATGAAGCTTTTTTGAATTAAAATCTAAGAATTTGGAGCAAACAATTTTGTCAACTAGTATTGAAACTGTTGGCCAAATTTCATATTCTGATAATAACCTACAAAAATCAAACAATTTGTTAATGAAATCTTGGCTGTAGGGAGGTGATTGGAGATTCTTCAAATATTTGTGGAATGAGATCAGTCTGTGGAGGTTTAACTCTATTTTTTTAAGGCATTGTTAGGCTTACTTCTGCAAGTTTAAACAGTTTGTAGGAGTATTTCACTTTAACAGAGGGAATTTTGAGCAATTCTTGGGTAAAGATAGTCTTCAATGGGTATTTTAGTGCTCAATTAGGAATCTGAGAGATGAAAAATTGGGTTAAGATAGGAAACAAGGGTTTCCTAAATGGTTGAGACTATAAAATATGACTTGTTAGGAGATCTGTAGGTTCAAAGACATTTTCAAGCCATGGAAATGTTTTTTCAAGGGTTTATACTGAAGATTGAACTTAAAATAGAGGCTTTTGATGTCAATATGTTTCAATTGAAAGGTGTCTTTGGCCTTCAAACATAGATTATGTTGGTAAAAATGGAGCTTTCAGGCGTGTAATGGGTCTTTCAGGTACAAAATAAGCACACAGAGGGTAAACATTAGATTCGAGAGATGAAAAGGATTTACCAGAAGTTTACCAGTCGGCTAGAGCTTATAAAGTTCACATAAACCTTATAACAAAGGTATTAAACTTTATTATAAACCTTATAAAATGTAATATTGGTGAGTTACACATCTGGCAGAAATTTTTTATTATTTGAACTGTGGAAAACCGTTGGTGGTTTTCACGTTGGCTGCAGGCGGTAAGTTGTTTTTGTCTTTTAGAATGTGATCAAATGAAAAGGGGACATGTAGCATTAGGTTGTATTGGAAAACAACTTTTATCACGTGATTTTCATAAAACGTGGGTTGGGTACTTTATTTGTGCGATATAAGTTTCGGGCCGTCGGATCTGACATCGGAAAATGAACGGTCAGGATTAAATGAAAAGATGCCGGGAAAGTATAATGGGACCAAGGCATCGATTATTGACCATTGATATGGCGGATGGAAGATCAACGGTGATCACTTAACGCGATGAGCTATGGTGGGGTCAGGGACTGGGGATGTCGGGTTAAATATGAATCGTTAGATCTTTAATAGTAAATGTAGATCCAACAGTTGACATATGACGCGATGGGAAGGTTAAGATTATGGAATAGAACTATCGCATTTAACAAGAATCGTTGGATTGTGAATGGATGATCGGATGGCTATAAAGCAGCGCGATGGGATGTGAAGAGATATGGGGATAAGAATATTGCGTTTGTTTGGAGCTGTAGGATCAAATGAGTGTTAGGGATTGGAGGGTCAATATTGAATACGATAGATGAAAGATATATGAAGGTTTTTATATATAAAACAGGTTTTATACATAAAAAAGGTGGTCGGGAGGGGTAAAATGGCTTTGAACCAGGGTTAATATTTGTCGAGATGGGATATATATCGCGGGGAAATGGTTAGGTTATAGTTTTAACCTTGGTTAAAGGGAGTCGGGAAATAAACAAAGGGATGGTTTTTGAAGTTTAGTTTAAACAAAACTTCAATATTTTTGTTTTAAACACACAATAAAACATGTTTAAAGGTTTTTTCACATATTTATATCATATAGTAAATTAAATCAAAGTGATTTAACTACCATAGGGGCGGGATATTTATATAACGATATATTTAGCCAAAGGGGGTATAAAGTTGGTTTTTTATTTAAACATGTGGGAATAAATAACTTTGGCTAAAATTTTATTAATGGGTTTTTGGGGCTATTTTATAAAAGGGATTTATATCATATAGGGAAAGGTTATTCTATAGGGAATTATTAAATAAGTTAAAGTTAATATGAAAATGGGACAAGGTATACTCAAAATACATAAACATAACCAAGTAAAGTGAAGTTTTAGAAGGCAAATTTGCATCATACTAACCTCATCACTTTAACTTATGATAAAATGTAATTTTGAGGGTTTAGTGTTTTCATGTGATGAAGGAAATTAGTCAAAGGGGAACTATAGTATCTTTAAGTAAAAATGAGGTTTTACTTAGGATTATTTAGGGGTATGAATGCATGAACTAATGATGTGAGTTTGTGGGATTAATATAGAAATTTACCATTTTTCAACTAATCAACCATAGAGCCTTGGGTCCGGTCCCAACAAAAGTCAAGGAAATGCCTTAAGCCTTTCTAACTGATAGCTTAGAATGTTTAATGGCTATGGGAAGGAGAAGTTAGTTATTTGCAGCCCTGGTGAATAATATTTACATTGATGCTTCTCACCTTCTTCTACCTACCCAATTTTACATGCTAACATTTTTTCTTCCATTTTGATAAGGTGCATTTGAGTTAGCAACCTTTACAACATTTATTCTTTCCAAAAGCAATGAAACTATCTAATTCTACACTTATTTCATCCAGGAATCCAGATTAAGCTGTTGGATTCACTTATTCTCTACCTAACTACTGAATTGTCATGATTAAATTGTATGACAATTCTTTATTCTCTATCTATAACAGGTGAAATTGAAAAATGACAAGTTAAGATTAAACTGCTTAACTCATCATCGATTATGGCATTTATTGACACTCTTCCATAATCAACTGCAAAAGGTAAAAAGTAGTGGCATTTAGACTTGCACACTTTCATGTTTTATTAATCTTTTTCTTTTGGGGTTTCTTATTTTTTCTAAGTCCTTTGATTTTTCTTTTAGGACTTTTCACCCTCTTTTTGATTTTTTGATTTTTTTGATTTTTTTGATTTTTTACAAAATATGCAAATACAACTTGCAGAAGGAAAAGTATGAACAAATTTACAAAATTACCATTAGTCAAGTCAAAATTATGAATCCTATATTTATAGGTTGCTAAAAGCATAGTTGCTTGCATAAGTTTGAATCTCAAAGGGTTGTCTGAAGTCCAGTAGTGCAAGTATTGGGGCTAAAATGATCATCTCTTTCAAAGCATCAGATGCTTTTTGTTGCTTTCCTCTCCACTAGAAGACCTTTTTCACACTAGTCAATGTATGCAAAGGAGTTGTGATAGAAGAGAAGTTAGCAATAAACTTCCTCCAATGTTGCGATGCTCGCAAAAAAATCCGTATCTCAGTAAATATCTTGGGCGTTGGCCAATTCACAGTGACCTCAACCCTAGAGGCATCTATCCTCAAATCACCTCCTCCAACAATATTCCCCAAGTACACTAAAGAAATTTACCAAACTCATATTCTGAAATCTTCGAAAACAATTTCTCTTTCCTTAAGACATCAAGTACTTTTCTTACATGCATGACATGTCATCAAGTGATTTTCTGAAAATTAAGATATCATATAAGTAGATGATGACCAATTCATCGAGGAATGACCTTAAAACATCATTTATCACACACAAAAAGGTAGTAAGAGCATTACATAAACAAAAAAGACATAACAAGAAATTCAAGCAAACCTTTCTTTGTTTTGAATGTTGTCTTCCAAATGCCACCTTCAGCAATTATAATTTGATGGTAGCCACTCCTTAAGTCCAACTTAGTAAAATACTTTGCATATTTCAATTGATCAAGTAAATCATCTATTTTAGGAAGTGGATAACAATTATTTACCATAATTTTGTTCAATGCATGGAAATATACGCACATCTGCCATGTTCCATCATTCTTTTGCACCAACATAATAGGTGACCCGCATTGAAAAGTGCCTGGTCGGATGATCCCTTTGTCCAACCACTCTTGAATTTTAGTTTTTATTTCAGCACTCTCTGTCACCGACATCCTATACATGCCAATGTTAGGAAGAGGACAATCTTGATGCAACTATATTTCATGCTATATTCTCCTCTTGGGAGGTAATCCCTTTGGCTCCTGAAACATCTCATTATTTTGATTAACCACTTCAATCAAATCATATTTCAACTTTGGATCAAAATCTTTAAATTCTTCATAATCAACACATTCTTTGGTTTAATCATAAGAAGCACAAATTCTTTCTTGAATTCACTAGTCTTTTCATTTGCCTTGTATTAACTAATGAAAGATTTATTTTCTTGCGATAAGCTCTCACAATATATTCCACACCATTTTTGAACTAGTGGTACTTGTTTTCATGGTGATAGAAGATGGATTTTCTATCATAGAGGCAAGGACTTCCCAAAACAATTCCTAAAATATCAAGTGGTACAACATCTAATTCCATTTCGTCAATGAAGTTTTTTGTGATTGCAAGGCGAAGAATACACTTTATTGTAACTTGTAAATTTTTGTTCTTTCATATTCAACCCAATGGACATGGTTTGTGATGAGGAATGGTTTCAAGATTAATTTTCTTGAATAATTCTTCAGATACCAAATTGGCTTGAGACCCACTATCAAATAGTGTGTCGATTTTTGTATGTTTTGAAATAACCCTCACATGGAATAATTCAATCCTTGTTTCTTCATTTGGAGTAATAGTGTGACAATTTGATGAACTAGTGCTAGAAATGGATTCTTTTCCCTTCATACCCCCGTTGTAATTTTAGTTTCATCACCCGAGTCAGATCCTAAATCCTGATGAGTGGTTGCAACTATTTTTTGTTTTCCCTTGTTGTTGAATTTCTTGGGCCTCATCTATGGATGAAGCTTCCAATAGTGGTATTCATCATGACCCTCTTTGGAATAATGTTTGCATGTAATTTTATGTCTTTCCTTTTTAATGAATGAATTTTTCTTTCCCTTTCCTTTGAAACCCTTTCCTTTATCTCCACCCTTAAATGGCTTCTTTTTACCCTCTTCTAGAATGTTTTTCCCTCTTGCCTCAAGGTGAGTGGCTTCACACAAACCTCATCTAAAATAATGGGATTGAGCATAAGGATAATATTCCTTTGGTAGCTATGTAAACCCCCTATATACTTCAACAACATGTCTTGTGAATGCAAATCAACACCTAACACAAGAGTTCTTTTTCTAAATTCTTGGGTGTAATATTGCACACTTTGACCTTTAAGTTGTCTAAAGTTTTTCCAATTCATGATGGATTTTTGCATATATGCTAGAGGGTAAAATTGTCTTTTAATTGCAGCAATGAACTTAGACCAAGATAGTGATATATTACCACGTTTTGTTGTGTCTTGGCTTCCCACCATACTAGTGATGCACCCTCTACTATCAAGGAAGCTAGTTGAATATTTGTATCATCATCTTGTAGGTTTTGAATTCTGTAGTAGAGCTCCAACTGACGAACTCACTTGTATAGCTTCTTTGCATTCACTTCACCATTATACATAGGAAGCTCAAATTTAATATGAAGTTTTAATAAGGTTTGTTTACTAATTCCTTTTGAGGTAGGTTGATGAGTATGAGTAAGGGTTGTAGTAGTGGAAGAGGATGAATATGAAGGTGAAGATGGTGGTGAGGATGATGGTGCAATAGATGGTGGCTTATCACCATTCCAATGACCTCCTCCTCCTGGAGAACCCTCTCCTCTTGGAGGCCTTGAGCTTTCACACTACAACCTTGTATTCATCTCTTCATAGAGGACCTTCACCATCTCTGTTGTGTCAAAGAAACCCTTCCTAAAATATTTCTCATCCTCTGACATGTTATAATTTCCTACTTCATGATACATGCTTACTGAATCATCTATTGCAATTGGAATTGAATCTTATGGTGGATATTGTTGCAACTGTGCCCTCCTCCTTGCTTCAAATAGAGAACCTGCACCCACAAGATTTCCTTCTTCTCTGATGAGCTTCAACCTTGTAAGCATTTAAACACTTTAAAAACAATCAAATCCTCCTTTCACAAGTAAACCTAGTGCTCTGATACCAACTTGATCTAAATGGGAATATTAGTGTTTGTTGTGATAAGATCCAATTCATAATATAACAAATTTCCTGAGGATTATGAGGTTAATTTCAAGTTGAGAATGAGTTTTTATATGTTTTTATGTGAATTTGATGAGAAAATTAACATTAAAAAAAACACTAAACAACAACATCTAACAGACATAAACATCACCATAAACAGTAGCACAACAACACATGATGGAGTTCACCCCTCCTCGGATATGTCTCCTTAGTCTGGCTTCCAATGGATTGGCCCTATTCTATTATGCTCAAAAGTGTGATTACATATGTTTACAATGCTCAAAAAACTTTGAAGCATGTTCCATCAACTCCAAAATGCCAAAAAAAAATTATCTAGCCTATTTTTGCCTCAAATTTGGTCAAAACCTGACTTAGTTATGACTTCTCCAAGTTTCTGCACAATTCACTCCACATTTTCCCCAAAATCCGGCACCATCCTACAAATCCACCCCAAATCTAGCTAACTAAGCATGAACGCCAAAAACTGGGTGAAATTGTCAGTGCGGGAATTTTACAAATAACGCTTAGAAAACGAATTTCAAACCATGTTGTTATATGGTTAATAATTGTTTTTATATAAAACCCACGTGGTTGGGATAAACGCTAGTGTTGTGGACACATGGCAGTGTTGGTTGTTGCGGTTAATGCTAGCGGGTGGTTAACTCCGCAGTGGTGTTTTGTGGAATTATGAATTACGGGTAAATCATTCTTCCCTAGATAGGTGCTTATCTAGAACAACAGATTAAATACTTTGCGACTACTTTTCCTAACTATGAATAGACACATAGAATGAAATAAGACGCTTACTTGGAGTCCAAGCACTTCCAAAGTCTCCCTTTGTCGCTTTTGTTGTAGCTTCAAATTCCAGTTGACTGTGAAAAATATTTCCTGCAAGAATGAACACTAAACAGTAAGAGATAGCAATAATACATATGTCTATTCAAGTTATTTGGCTAAATAAATGAAGAATAAACTATATACATCAAATAAGAATTCATAATATGGAAAGCATGAGCTTATATAGATACATATGTGGGAAAGTAAGCAACAATCTTTATAAATGGATAGAAGGGGAGGTTACAACCCATTGATTGATTTCAAGTGACCATCTCCAGCAGCATCCCAACCTCATCATAATGCAGATCTCTCTAGCAGCAGTATGTTACACAAATAAACTCCTCAATGGAAATTCCACCAGCATTTCTCTACTCCAATTATTCCTTATCAAACACTAAGATATGTGCTCAATTTATAGAGAGCTGAAGGTATTTTTACAATAAATGACTTTCCAATAATAGGCAAGACATGTTCCCAAAATTTTAGATGTCAAATGGACACATGGATTTTAAGTTTGACACATGTGAACTCTTCTAGAAGGCACTAGCCAAGTGGAGATTCTGGAACAATGAGAATTTCACTCCCAATGTGACCAACGTACCTATGGGTGTCGGGAAGTGCTTTGCAGAGTAGCCTTCAATGGGGCTACCTACATATGCAACACATTTAGTCCCTTTAGAGGCAGCGTTGATGAGCTCTCATATGATATATTATAAACTTTAAATCTTGGAAAATACAGATGAAAGTTATGAATGATTTGTCTTGTTCTTTGTCTTAGGGCATGTAGCAACTAAAATGATATGGGATGATAAACCCTATTCATTGGTCCTGGTGATGATGTTCAGTTTACCAGGTCATTGAGAATGATGTACAAATTTACCTATAACAAATTCCCCCCTACAGCATGAAGTCAAAATAATAATAACAATATTTTGGCTGAGATGCTTTACACTGTGATGGGCTAGAGATTAAACGGAGTGGCCACCTGCATCAATATTACAATACATTACATCATGATATATCCTCTAGATCATAATTTCTAAGGGTAGGCATTCCCATTTTCAGCACATAAACAATCTAATAACATGTACATAATTCAGAAAGTCGTCTACATTGGAATGTTTCCCAATATAGACATGCCTACAAATATAGGCCCATGTTTGGATGACGATCTGTATGTAAGGTCACCGTACAAATGATGTGTACAACAATCCTGAAATCACAGCCTGCATGGCTGAAACTAGATTCGGGGTCTTCTTATCTCGTTCACTCAATCATTCAGGTAGAGGTCTAGCCATGTGAATATATGATTTGTAGTTAAACATGGAAATACATTGTTTGATTACCAGCCAATGATGTGAGTTGTTAACAAATGTGAGAGAACCACCATTAATGTCAATGGCCCTCAAGGTACTGCAGTACATTTCGTAAGGCATGAATAGATGATTTGATGTCGAATGCCAAACAAAGTCTTTCGGTCAAAAGTCTGGAAGCGAGGATCTTGTCGATGCTATAACAAGCCTCATGGTACTGGAACATAATGTTTCTAAGTGAACTTCCTGGATATTGATTTGTCATTGACAGGAATTTACCTTATTATGAAACATGAGTTACTAATTTCAGAGATAAAGGTATGACATGATATAGAAATTTTCAAGGATGACGGTCAGGAAAATGAAGGTTTATGAGCATTGCAGAAGGATGAGTATTCACTGGATGAATTCTCTTCAACATATCGGCGACACTGAGATGAGTTGGAAAAAATTGACCCAAAACTGAAGTGAAGGTATGATGAACCATAGGTATGAATGAACTGTCAAGAATATTATCCAACCCAAACAATCACGGTGATGGAGTGAAGTGTCATGTTCAAGAGAGACCTACTACCGTAAAACGTTTTGTTCACTTTCCCAAATTTTCCCCGGTCATTTGTCGACCAATACCTCTTTAGTTTTTAACAACCTTGATGAGGATAACACTTTATTTATCTATAATTCAACCCTTCGAGTGAATAAAGTATCGCTATTTAATAATTTAACGAGTCTAGCGATGAATCAAACTTGATTCTTGCCATGATTAAAAATCCCATCACTATTTTATGTTTTAATGAGCTTAATGAAATTGATAGCCTAATCCTTTTTCATATTTAGAGAGTTTGAAAAATAGAACAAAAGAAAACTCCATAAGTACTTTTTCATAAAATTTTCGCTCAAATCCAAAAAAGTGTAAAATAATATCTGAGAGAACCTCTTTAGTCATGTTTGTAATATCCCAAAATGGAAATAGAAATATATGAACACAATAATGGAAAGAGAAGTGATAAATCAACACATGAAATGTAGGAATATCATATATCTATCATATTAATGTTATAGCAGCAAATGTATACAATATCTTGAGGAAATAATCACTCAAGCTAAGCAACACAAGCCTCAAGAGAACATGTACATGAAATATAAAGATCATTGCTACACAACAAATGCCCAAGGCTATGAAAGAACAGTTTTATTAGATATAACTGCTACTGTAGAATGTCAATATATGGATCTACAAATAGATGGCTCATATAATGGCGGGAGTAAAGATCTAAGCTCCCAAACATATTTTCAAGACAATCCGGGAAGGATTTCCTAAAATATGCAAAAGTTAAAAATGCTGGAATGCAGCCCTAGTACTGAATAGCAGCTGCAACTCAAGAACTAGATGAATATGGTTGTAGACGATACATATGAAGAATTTATCTCCTCTAATAGATCCTTCAGGTGAAAGGCTAATCTAATAACTGAAGATCTCTCCCTCCAATCAAACACTGAAACCCCTAACTACAATTGTTCACTGAAATAACGTAGTCAAAGACGGATACTAAACTGTAGGTGATGGGAAATATGTTGGCCAAGTGCCAAGATGTTACATATGCTCCAAAATCTTCCTCATTGATCTCCCAAATAGAGGAATGCTTCCTCTAAAAAAAATAGCTTCGGAAGTGGGTTTCTTAACCCTCCACTGCAACACCCTGCAACACAACACAATCCTCTATAGAAACTGCACGGTAGCTGAAGACTAAAGCTTGGAATTAAGCCTGAGTTTGGAAAATTAAGTGCAAAGCTCCCCCAAGATGCCTCTCAAGAAATGAGATGGGATTCCCGCTCGAGAACACCCGGTGCTAAACAACACAACAATCTCAACTAAATAGTTGAAGGTTGCACAATAGTCATGCAGACCATAAAATCACTAATTAATAAAATCCCTCACTATGGCTACCTTTCCCTCCTTATAAACAAGTGTGAGCCTTCTTACCTTTTTTCCCACTCATTAGGGTTTCCACCTTCAAGGAATCTTCCTCCCACTATCATTGCGATGTCTCTATTGATGAGCTACTCCATCCATACTAGCATTGTTGACTTGGTCAAACTTGACCTTGTCCACATGTATTTTCCCCTGTTCACACATGAGGGTGCTATATCCAGATATTATTATGATCCCTTTCCACATTAAGAGGGATTTTATGCTTGTTTAAGATATGTGTGGGCCTCCTTACCCATTTATTCATCTACTAGGTGTTGGAAACAAAAATTAATATTCCCATTAGCTGCATGCTAATTTTAGGAATATTACAGTCCTCCCCTCCCAAATGTTGCTTTTTCACAAAAAACTACAAGGATAGAACTGAAGAGCCTCCTCTCCTCCTCCTATAGCATCCCCATAAAATAAAATCCTCCAAGGAATAATATGTTGTATCATAAATAAATCTCCATACTTCCCCTCCCAAGTATGCAAGTTAGCTTTTGGTGACCATCCAAAATAGCTATCATCATGAATAAGTAAAATACCCCAGGAGGCAACAAGGTGTTGTCTAGAGGTCCTCTTGAGTAATGGAATCTAAAATGCATTGGGAACTATCATTCCCATGTGAAATCTCCATCCCCAAGCTATCATCCATACAAAATGAGTTACCTCCCAACGTGGCAACTCATAGAAAAGTTCCTCCCAATTGTTCATGAGAGGCATAACCCAAGTGCTCCAAACATTCACATGGCCCACCTCATAAAGAAGCAAGTGATTTACCGTAGTGGCCATATCATCTCCCATACTCCTCTTGAAGCATGGAGCATTAAAGGCGTGGGAGTTTTCATTCCCTATGGACACATCCAACTAATGTGTCTCTACTCCAAACATGCTCCCAACTAAGATAAGAACAACATCAACATGGGGAATCATAATGAGAATCAGACTAGCTGCCATATGTAACAAGGGAGAAGGATAATGGTCCCTCAAGTGCAACCAACGTAGTTTTACTCTCAACTGCATCAGAATATGGCATGATGTGTGCCTTCCCAACCATTTGTTTGTTGCCCCAATCTCCTCACAAGTTTGGAGAAATTGTATGGTGTATGGTGCAAAGTGAGAATACCCTGCATAGATATCATCTCCCCAAGACCTCCTAGGAAGTGTCCATCATCAATGTTGCTTATGGCCTCAAGTAGACCATGAAGTCTAGAAGAAATAATGCTCCTTCTTTGAGAAATTTCCTGCACATATATGGTTAAGGAATGCACATATTCATTATACAAATCATTATGCAACCAAATAGCATCCTTACCATATTCTTTGCCCATGAAAATGGAGTGGCTCATAGATAAATCCCCTCCCATTCTCAAAGAGAAAAGAGGTGGTTTTGATAAATCTCCCAATTAGTTATGTATCTCCTCCATCTCCACATGATCCATGCATCTCCTCAAATGTTGATATATCTCCTCTTCAAAGCCTTCCCAAGTGTACCCCTCCATGATGGTGTGGTATGCTCTCATAGAATAAGTGTGGCTGAAGGGAAAATATTCATGAGCTGCTTGTAGTAAATTCTTCTTGAGCTTGGAAGATATAGGTAAGAAGATCCTACCATGATAGTATATGACCCCATCTCTGACTGAATATCTCTCCTCATGCAACTGGTCATCCAATATCATACAAGTAGAAAGATCCTTGGAATAATCCACCAACAGCTGGGATTTCCAATATGGATCTATCCTTTATAGTGACAACGCTAATGATCTATCACAAAGAACTCTTGTCCTATGGTTTTCATCCTCTTTGACATCTCCCATGCCAAATATGAAAGTTGGAAGGCTGCTATCCTTCCTATGCTGCTCCTACTACATCACAGAATCTGAAATGAGAGTGGGTAATGATGATGTTGGGAGAATGCCTCTCCTCTCCTTGAGTCTACCCAAGAATCCCAGTGTTGTACCAAGTTTTCTAAAGGTCCTCACCCCTCTGGGATGAATGAGTGGTGTAACCAAATGTGAAGCATCCCTCATCATCTCTTAATCTGGTGGTCTCCCCAATGGAATACCTCTATGCAATGAGACATCAATATCAATAGTAGACTGCATATATGAATGTACAGCCTTGTCCTTGCCCTCACTACGCAAATCAGTATTCCTCTTCTATGCATCAACCTTTTGAAATAGATAGGGATGTGTGCTCCTCATCATATGATGTTGGTCATCCTCCCTACCTCCTCCTTCCTTCTGCATGGTTTCACAATCTGTCAATAATGGCACATGCTATTCATGGGTTGTGCCTTGATCTCCACATATGAGATCCTTTGGGATTCCTTGTGAACATAAAATAATACCTCTTGTGGGAGCAAGGGCTCGACATTCCTCACCATGAGGTGCTATATATGCTCTAGATGTGACAACGCTGTCACCCCTAGCCTTCTCTCCTTTTTCAATATGAATGGGTAACCTTTCAATAAGAGGATCCTCTTTTGAAAAGAGGATCTCCACGCCCTTCTTTCCAGGAGTATGAGATACAAATATTTCCTCTAGCAAGGTATTATGCAAGATATCAGCCTTTTCAACAGTTTTCTGAAGTGGAGTTGTGTTTACAAATTCCTCGAACACATGCAGAGCTTTTTGTTTGTTTTGGTTTGTTTAGCTCCACCAAAGGTGTTTCAGAATGTTTCTCATCAAACCTTTCCACTATTCTCCTAGTGAAATTTGCATAAGAAGAAGTATTTTCATTTCTTAATGAAAAATACTCAAATATCCACCAAGCATAGGCCTTACCTTCAAAATGCAGCGCTGCAACTCTGATGGCTTCAATCTCGGAAACTTGGTGTTGCTGCAAATAGGTGTCTAGCTCCTCCACCTAAGCCCTAGCTGAACATTGAGGTGAACCATCAAAAGTAGATAGAAAGAATCTACCCACATCATTCTGCTTGATCCTCTCCACCTTGATCTTGCAAAAATCTTGGAAGTTGATGTGATCTTTGAACCTCTTAGTTTGAGATTCATATTCTTGTAGATAATCACTAAGAGTCTCCATCTTTGGAATTTATTCTTTCTTCCTCTCTCTCATAGTAAATATGGGCATATGACTGCACTTTGAATCATAATGTGTGTCTGCATTCTCACACTCATCATGCAAAAATCTAGGGCTTTCATTAGATTCAAACCCCTTTGGAGATTCCTTACACATCTCCCTTCTCATCTTCTTGATATCTCCATGAATTGCCTGCATAGTTTGAAAAGAAGCTTTGAGAGCCTCTCTTCCTTCCTCCCTCCAAATAATGGAGTCTTCTTTTTCTATTTTCTATACATCTCTTCTTCTTCCTTTTCTCCTGATAGCATAATGGTTTAGATCCACAAGCTGAGCCAAGATTATTCTCTGATACCACTGTAATATCCCAAAATGGAAATAAAAATATATGAACACAATAATGGAAAGAGCGGTGATAAATAAACACATGAAATGTAGGAAGATAATATAGCCATAATATTAATGTTATAGTAGAAAATGTATACAAGATCTTGAGGAAATAATCACTCAAGTTAGGAAACAAAAGCCTCAAGAGAACATGTACATGAAATATAAAGATCACTACTACACAACAAACACCCAAGGCTATGACAGCGTAGTTTTATTAGATATAACTGCTACTGGAGAATTTAAATACATGGATCTGAAAATAGATGGCTCATATAATGCCAGGAGTAAAGATCTGAGCTCCCAAACACATTTTCAAGACAATCTGAGAAGGATTTCCTAAAATATGCAAAAGTACAAAATGCTGGAATGCAGCCCTAGGACTAAACAGTAGCTGAAACTCAAGAAATAGATGAAGATGGATGTAGATGATACATATGAATAATGGATCTCCTCCAATAGATCCTTCAGGTGAAAGGCTGATCCAATCATTGAAGATCTCACCCTCCAATCAAACACTGAAACCCCTCACTGCAATTGATCATTGAAATAACGTAGTCAAAGAGGGATATTGTGTTGTAGTTGATGGGAAATATGTTGGCCAAGTGACAAGATGTGACATATGCTCCATAATCTTCCTCACTAATCTCCCAAAGAGAAGAATGCTTCCTCCTCTAAAAAACTAGCTCCAGAAGTCAGTTTCTCAACCCTCCACTGCAACACCCTACAACACAACACAATCCTCTGCAAAAACTGCGCTGTAGTTGAAGAATGAAGCTTGGACTTAAGCCTGATTGTGGAAAATGAAGTGCAAAGCTCCCCCAAGAGGCCTCTCAAAAAATGAGATGGGATTCCCGCTCAAGAACACCCAGTGCTAAACAAAACAACAATCCCAACTAAACAACTGAAGAATGCACAATAGTCATGCAGACCATAAAATCAATAATCAATAACATCCCTCACTATGGCTGCCTTTCCCTCCTTATAAACAAGTGTGAGCCTTCTTACCTTGGGTCCCACTCATTAGGGTTTCCACCTTCAAGGAATCTTCCTCCCACTATCACTACACTATTTCTATTGATGAGCTACTCCATCCATACCAGCGTTGTTGACTTGGTCAAACTTGACCCTATCCACATGTATTTTCCCCTGTTCACACATGAAGGTGCCAGATCCAGCTATTATTATGATCCCTTTCCACATTAAGAGGGATTTTATGCCTATTTAAGATATGTATGCGCCTCCTTAACCATTTATTCATCTACTAGATGTTGGAAACAACAATTAATATTTCCATTAGTTGCATGCTATTCCAAAAAAGTGTAAAATAATATCTGAGAGAACCTCTTTAGTCATGTTCGAACAAGGTATTCCTTTCTCATAAATAATATATCTCAGTCTCAAAAAGGGTTAAATTATACTGAGTAGATATCAATTCATTTACTTTTACGAACTCGAAAAGACAAGTGCTCGACAATCTTTTAACATTATCAGAGTCTGAAAAGATTTGAAAGAAGAGTCCAGGGGTTTCCTTTTTCGATGTTATCAAAGCTCAAAAAAGAGATAAAATTGTGCTTCAAATCCTTTTTCGTTTTTAACAAAGCTCGAAAAATAAGGAGAAAAAGTATTCTTTGTGGTCAAATCATTCTTGAAATAAATCTACACGACTAATATGTTCATCAGTTGTAAGACCTGTTCAGAACAACATCAAATGGATTAAAAATCCCTGTTTCATGATAAAAAAAACATAATAAAACCATATTAATAGAAATAAATAAAATTTGCAAATAACTAAATGACTATTGAAAAGTGTTTTACTATTCATTTTTACCATTCCATAGTTACCATTTGCATTTTGGAGCTCTGAACCTGTTTTTACCCCTGCAATTCAACCTTTGATTGCGTGCAATTGGTAAGAATGTTTTGAATCCCCCCTGCAAGAGCACATGTCGAATGCCCCCTACAAGAGCACATGCACCCCAAGCTTCATTTCATTCACCTAAGTATATTACTAATAGTTGGATGGAATGAAGGTTCATTTACGAGATCATATGGAAGACTCATCCTAATTAGGAGAGGATTTGTTTCATTTTTTAGCAAGCTTAACATAGGAAAAGAACTATGCTCAAAGGCACTTATTTCATTTTTTAACAAGGTTGACCCAAGAAAAAGGAACTGTACGCATAACCTATTTCATTTTTTAACGAGGTTGACATAGTAAAAAGAACCATCCTCATAGGCACTTGTTTCATTTTTTAACGAGGCTGACACATGAAAAAAAAACTATCCTCAAAACCTGTTTCATTTTTTACTGAGGTTGACACAGTGAAATAACCATCCTCATTATGCAGTTGGACTAGTGAGTGTGCACTGGAAAAGACATAGTCTAACAAAGTAATCATTTAAGGAGCTTAATGAGCACCACAAATGATAATTTATAACATAAGTTGACGGGTCCTCTCTAGGGTTTTCATTGAATTTTGGAATTTCAGAGGGTAATTTATGTGAAATCAGTGGCCACAATTTCAGAGGGTGTCTCTTCTTGTGATATTTCTTCAATCGAAATCAAACTAGGTGGAAGAACTTCTCTGTCAAGCCCAAAGTATATTTAAGGTGGTTGACTACATGATATGGGAGACTCAATGGCTACAATAGATTGTGGAGTGATCAATACAGAAACAACTTTTGGTTGTTCGACTTTGGGATCAAGACTTTCTCCTCTTAGGGAATATAGAAACTGAAATATAAGGGGATGATAGACCCTATTTCATTGGTCCTAGGGATGATGTCCATTTTGACCAATAACAGCTTCCCCCTAAAGCACAATGGGATCTAGATCAACTTCCAGTTGAACAATGTCGGGTTCGTAAGGTATGGTCTCACTGATTGGATGGATCGTGACCATGGGTAGCTGTGAGGAATCTGTCTCGACAATAGTAGACAAACCAGGAATTGTAGAAACAACTTGTTCCAACTCTGGTATATGGGAAGATGATGCTTCACGAGAGGTACTGATAGTACTGGTTTCGGTAGAGTGATGTCACCTTCGCCGACGAGGAGTAACTTCTGGTGGTAAAGGTGGTTTCAATGCTAATATACATGAACAATGGGGAAAATGATTTTTTTCTTCCACGAGTACAGATTTATTTTAACCAAAAACAAATAAAAAAAATAAAAGGGTAATGCTACGCAAAATTTTTACCAAGAAACTATGAACTGCAGAATACCTCCTGGCGAACCAAGAAGTACGAGCAGGCAATATCCTTGAATGTTGTGTTCAGTGTATCAAAATTTACAAGGCTGCCAACTCAGTTCACTATTGGTGGATATCAACCTAAATTTGTCCTCCAAAATATACCCGAAGGTACATGGACGCCCAAGTCCATATTAGCATTCTCTGATGTGAAACCGCACAGTGAGAGCACCCCTTTATACTTTTCGTACTGTAACACCGCCCGATATACCCGAAAGTATGTGGACGAGCTACGATATACTTATGTATGTGGAGTGAGGTATCACACTCGAAATGTATCGCAGACAAGTTAACAGCAACTACTATGTTTTATGACACCGGAACATGTCTCTAGCCTAGACCTTATAAATGTTATCATTATGGTTCCAATGCTTTGTTAGGTAAACTGAGATAAATTTTAAGTTGATCTTGTTTATCAATTTTCCTTTCAAAGGTTCAGCGCGATGATGTATTGGAAATTCCTAAAATGAAAAATAAGAATGATAAGCAATCTTTCACTTTTAGTTTTTCAATGAAAATCCTAGCTAATAAAGGGAAAGAGCAATGAATTTGCGATCAAACAAATCAAAGAGCAGAAACTAAATGCAAATTTCCTAATTGTTCCTTTTGCAAATCACACAATCCACTATATGCAAATGCAGATTTTTCTTTTTAGTTCCTTTAATTTTATGAATGCAGAAAAGAAACTAAGTGCACTAAATCAATAAAAACAAATTCCTTTTACTTCTGAGAAATGAGGAATAGAACAACAATTTCTCTTTTGAAGGAAAAATGAGGAATTAAACAACAATTTCTCCTATCAGGAAATGAAGAATTTACGACAATTTCCTTTTCAAAAGCAAATGGATCTAATGCGAAAATGAAAATACTTTGAAATTAATTCATCAATGATAAAGAAAACTACTTTAAACAAACATTGAACAAACTATTTTTTCAAAGGTGGAAGAGGTAGATAAGTTCACTGGTCAATATGAGGCTTCAAGCTTTTCAAAACACAACAGAGAAAAAACTGAAACAAATTGCAATGACAAACTCAAAGGAATTTGGATGGTTTCAGGAGGCAACACAGTCTCTAAAGAGAGACAATGCTTTGAAACGCAAGCCTAAAAGGGAGACATTGCTATGCAAAGCACTGTGTCTTGTCCAACAGTGCATTGGGCACAGTGTACAATGAAAAACATGATTGTTTAACACACTTCTAATGAAAATTTGGATTTCAAAAAACCCAATCATTCTGATTAAAAGCTATTGGGTGAATAAAAAGAGAAAATCAGAGGCAAATACACATAGGATGAAGGGTAAACTCCCCAACGAAGTCACCAATTTGTTATGCGGAATTATGAATTACGGATAAATCATTCTTCCCTAGGCAGGTGCTTATCTAGAATAATAGATTAAACACTTTGTGACTACTTTTCCTAACTATGAACAGACACACAGAATGAAATAAGAAGCTTACTTGGAGTCCAAGCACTTCCAATGTCCCCTTCTGTCGCTTTTGATGTAGCTTCAAATTCCAACCGGCTACGCAAAATATTTCCTACAAGAATGAACACTGAACAACAAGATATAGCAATAATACAGATGTCTATTCAAGTTATTTAGCTAAATCAATGAAGCATAAACCATATACATCATATACGAATTCATAATATGGAAAACATGAGCTTATATAGATACATATGTGGGAAAGTAAGCAACAATATTTGTTAATGGATAGAAGGGGAGGTTACAACCCAGTGATTGATTTGAAGTGACCATCTCCAACAGCATCCCAGCGTCATCACAATGCAGATATCTCCAGCAACATGTTACACAAATCAACTCCTCAATTGAAATTCCACCAGCATTTCTCTACTCAAATTCTTCCTTATCAAACACTAATATTTGTGCCAATTTATAGAGGAGTTTAAGGTATTTTTACAATCAATTACTTTCCAATAATAGGCAAGACATGTTCCCAATCTTGTAGATGTCAAATGGACACATGGATTCGAATTTTGACACATGTGAACTCTTCTAGAAGGCACTGGCCAATTGGAGATTCCAGAACAATGAGAATTTCGCTCCCTATGTGACCAACACACCTATGAGTGTCAGGAAGTTCTTTGCATAGCAGCCTTGAATGGGGCTACCTGCATATGCAATGCACTTAGTCCCTTTAGAGGCAGCGTTGATGAGCTCTCATATGATATATTATAAACTTCAAATCTTGAAAACCTTTGCAGATGAAAGTCATGAATTATTTGTCTTGTTCTTTGTCTTAGGGCATGTAGCAACTGAAATGATAGGGGATGATAGACCCTATTCATTGGTCCTTGAGATGATGTCCAGTTAACCAAGTCATTGAGAATAATCCCAAATTGACCTATAACAAGCGTTCTTTGGCATGGTCACATACAAAATTAGTGTAAAGTGTAATGATTTACGGTTTTTTTTTTTGGGGGGGGGGGGCTAGCCTCCCACCCATGGTCCTACCCCTGCGCGATGACTAGGGCTCGGGCCAGACCCCGAACGCCTCTGCCTATGGTGAAAACTATATCATATTAAAACAAAATGGAGACCATAGTATGTTAAGTGATAACGACGTGCTATAGTGGTAAAGACTTGTTATTGGTACTTGGAGGTCGCAAGTTCAACCCTCACCCGCTACGCTCGGACTTGACCCAAAATTTTGCGGCCTCCTATGCTACCATGTGGCAGCCTCTAGTTGGGCCACATGGCCAACCAATTAGAACGCGCCAAATCAACCCGATTCCATCATGCCACTTGGCACCACATGATTCAATGAGGAAAACCATTAACGAAGTCAACTTTCACAGTCACCCTGCCATGTAGACATGCCCAATCAGCTGTAAAAACTAGTGACTGGGTTGTCCTACATTTTTTTTAAAGAAAATTGCATGTGTTGACAAAGTGTACATAACACGTTTCTAGGAACATACGGTCTCGGTTTTCCACGAAATGAGTTGCGCCAGATTCACAACGATGAGATATATGTGTTCATTCTGGTTTCTCAGCATTCTGAAGAATTTCATTTTTGAGCGTAATTTTGAGCACCTAATCACCAAAGGTAACCACAAACCAGTTTAAAGATGGGATATAACCCTTCCATCTTCAGATATTGCTCTATTTATATGAATATTTAGCCACTTAGTTATTTTTCTATGTATTAACATCAGATGGGAATAATGTTTAACAAGGGAAGAGGGAAAATCCATTGGGCATACAACCATATAGAATTTACATATGTAGAGTCTCCCATAATTCTTAAAAAAATTGCGATAATACCCTATTAACTTGAGAAATCCTCACAATTGCTTTATGGTTGTGGGGACTTTCCATTCCTTAATGGCTTTAATTTTGTTAGGGTTTACCTTAACACCCTCGTGAGATACAATGTGACCCAAATATTCCACCTCTTGTACTCCAAAGAAACATTTGGAGGGTTTTGCATATGATTGTTTCTCCTCCAATAGTTTGAGCACCCTTTCAACATGTTGAACATGATCCTTCCAAGACCTACTGTAGATTAGTATATCATCAAAAAATACTAACACAAATTTTATAAGGAAGGTTTTGAAAATGGAATTCATCAACCCTTGAAATGTAGAAGGTGCATTGGTAAGGCCAAAAGGCATGACAAAAAATTCATAATTGCCCTCATGAGTTAGAAATGTTGTTTTCAGAATATCCTTAGTCTTCATTCTAATTTGATGATATTCTGAACGAAGATCCAACTTGGTAAAATAAATTACTCCATGTAATTCATCCAATAATTCATCAATCACATAAATGGGAAATTTATCTTTAATAGTGGGCTTATTGAGCTCCCTATAATCTGGACACATGTGCCATGATCCATCCTTCTTGTGCACCAATACTACTAGAGCGGAGAACGAACTTTGGCTTGGTTGAACTGTGCTAGCCTCTAACATTTTTGCAATTATACGTTCAATTTCGTTCTTTTGGACATAAGGATATCTGTAAGGCCTGATGTTTGGAGGAACACTTCTTGGAATCAAATGAATAGCATGATCATGATAACGAATAGGTGGGAGTCCTTTGGGAGTTTCAAACACCTTGGAATTATTGTCCAAAACTTTTTGGAGATATGGAGAAATAGATGATTTTGATGTTGGAACTTCTAGTGAGCATAATTGTGTACTTACACCTTGTTTTTATTTTTTTTCAGAATATTTGTCATGACATTAGAGCTTATTATCTTTCCCGGCTTCCTTACAATAATTCAACTTCCTTTCCTTCCGAAAACAATTTCAAGAAATGTTCTTGAAAATTAAAAGCTACCGTCTCCAAATATTGTAACCATTGTACTCCTAGTACAACATCAACACCTCACATTGGAATGGAAAGCATTGGACTATTCAATACATATCCCCCCATGGTTATCTTGATATTGTGGCATTTCTAGAGAAATTTATAGTTCCTCCATTTGCATCCATCACTTGAAATTCTGGTGCTGGGTATAGGAAGCAATTCAATTCCTTGGCTACATTAGAATGAATAAAATAATGGGTACTACCCGAGTCAATCAAGACTATTATGTTTTTCTTCTTGATATGTCCTTCTATCTTGAGAGTTTGAGGAGTGGTAATTCCTGCCAATGCATTACAGGATATGATCAAACTCATTTCTTCTTTCTCTAGGGTTGTTACCTAGTGTATATCCTCTTCTTTTGAATTTTCTTGTTAATTTTCTTCCTCCTCTTCACAATCTATGTTAAATAATTTATTCTCAGCACACTTATGAACTTTAGTGTATTTTCTATCACAACTATAGCAAAGCCCTTTTTCTCTTTTTTCTTCCAATTGTTGTGGTGTCAACCTTGTAGGTTGTGGAAGTCTAGGAGTAGCAACACTTCCATGTTTATAGATGTGAGTGGTAGGCTTCCTTGTCGCCATAATTTTACATTCATTTTTTATTTCCAACCTAAATGCCTTCTCCAATGAATCAGGTACCAAAGACGAACCTCATTTTGGATGTTATCCTTTAAATTCCCTATGAAGAAAATAATCTTGTGTTCCTTTGGAATATCAACTACCCATATATTCAATTTTTGGAAGTCCTCAATGTGCTCCACCCTTGAAACCTTTTGTTTTAGATTTATCAATTGGCTAAAGAAGGTGTTTCTATTTGTATCCTCATAATGTGCAATCATTTCCTTCATAAAAATTGACCAAGTGACAATGTTTTTACGAGAGAAAAGCCATCGACACCATACAAATGTATTTTTTTCTAAATTTAAAGTTGCAAAGTGTACCTTTTGTGTTTTTTGCACATTATGGAGATCAAAATATTGCTCCATATGTAGTATCCATGTTACAGGATCCTTGCCATGATACTTCCTCATATCCATATTTGGAATATGGTGGGTCTTCCATTCAACATTAGGGTTTATGAAATGACGATTAACATTTATTTTATTCTCATCATGAGTTTCCTCTACTATATTTTCTCCATTAGGAATAATTTTTTGTATCAAATTTTTCAAACCTTCCTTCAAACCTTCCATGTCTACTTTTTATCATTCTTCATGTCTTCCATGTTGTATTTGTTTTTTTCGTCAATGTCATCCATCTTAGATTCGATGCCATCGATCTTAGCTTTGATGCCATCCATATTATCTTCCATGCCATTCATCTTAGCTTCCATTTAATTAATCTTAGCTTCCATTATTTTCTTCAAACCATCCGTCTTAGCTTCCATGCCTTTTTTCAAAACTTCCATTTCATTTTTTGATGCTCTTTGTGAGAGCGAAATTTGGTGCACTTTCTCTTGTAATTTTTATATATCATGTTACACTTCTTCCTCTTCATGAGTCATAATAGATTATTTTGAGGGATTAATCGGTGTTGAATTATTTTTAGTGGGCATTTTAGAACCCAATACTGATATATATGCTTCAATATGCCCTTGGAATCACTTCAAACTGATTTTTCAAACAAGATTTATGCAATTTGAAAAAAAATACTCACCTTTTTCTTGCTTTTGAGGAGCTCACTATTGAAACTAAATTATATTTGTGATTTCGGATCTTCAATATCTAAAATTTTGTTTTGTAGAATCCCTCTGAAACTTCTTTCGAATGCCATAGGTCTGATCTTATTTGGATCATTCAAGGAAAATTTATGCCCAATCTCTCACAATGACCTAATTATGGACTCGTTCAATAGAGATAACCTAAACGGAGTTCCACGTGTCATTGTTTCCTCCTTCGGCTCTGAAATTGATACAAAAGAAACTAAAATCCATGTGATTTTTTCCACTTTTAATAGAATTTCAATCTAATGATCAGAAAGAGAGATATGACGATTTTCCCAAGATCACCTCTTTTAAATGAAATTTGGGAGCCTGAAAAAACCCCAACTTCCACCGATCATATCTACGAAAATGTTGCGAACCAAGATCTGAAATTTTTACGCAAAGTTCCTCAATATTTCAGCTTTGTGTAGTAAAATGTTTATTTTCTAAACCTTCATAGAAAAAACATTATAGAAAACATTCCACGATGACCAGTTTGGAGTAGCAAAACCCTAGAATCCAAAGCTCTGATACCAAATGTTATGAAACCAACTCCAAAAATAGAATAAAAGAGAGATCAATGCCTTATAATTAAGCCACTTCGAGGGGGAAACCTCCTTTACATTACATAAATGAACAATTCTTTGATGATACAAATGGAAAAAACTCCTTTCTATATATAGGAGTCCATGGGGTCACAATATAATCCTAACTGACCTAAAAATAATAATGTAAGGGCACAATAATAACAATATAGGGGTTCAGGGGTACAAAAATAACAATAATGGGGCTACACTAACAACAATAAGGGACTACAATAGTAATATAGGGACCTAACACAATGTCCTTCTAATGATATACTTAGCATTTGAAAATGTTGGCTCAAACATGTTCAAATGGTCATATATTTTTTTCCTGGCACTTTCATATTGTTTCTTAAGTCTAATTATATCATTTTTGGCTTTCTTCAACTACATCCTCAACCTATGGAAAGTATTCTACCCTTCATATACCTTAGCCTTCTTCTCTTCTTGTACCAATTTTTCCTTTTGTAGCTACAACTTTATTACTGAAGACTTGGTCATAGGAACTCTTGCTGATGAAGCCTCTATATTTTGAATATCCTCTCTTACTTCCTTCTCTTTACCTTTGGACTTGGTGATGTATGGATATTTCTTTATCATTGATTATGTTTCACCAATCTTAGATGTCCTTTCTAAAGCAGTCTTCTTTAAATCCCTATTGTTAGGTTGTTGTTGGGAAATAACCAAGTGTGCCTTCTTCAGTTGTCCTTGTGCTTCTAAAATCCCCTTATCTTTATCATTTGGAAAAGCATCCTATGGTATAGTATATAAAACCTCTGTTGGTTTCTCAAATGTGTGTTCCAAAGGAAATTTCTTTGCAGTAGCTCTAGTGGGTGGCTTCTTGGGAACCTCCAATACCTTAGGAGAAAAGTGCAACTTTTTACCCTTTTATTTTCTAATGGATCAATGGAAGCTGATGCCGTTTTTATTGAAATTTCAATTTGTGATTTCAAATCTCTTGCTATACATGAATGTGCATCCCTTTTACTCCAAGGGCTAGTTGGTAACTCAGCTGCCAACTTTGATGAACCTAGGAATGCTTGCCATGATTGACTATGCTTCTTCAATTCTTCCCAAAAGTACATCCTTTGCATAAATCTTGTTGCTCAAGTGATCCTTTGTGGAGGCTTGTGGTTATCTTCTACATGATATTCAATGGACCATGATGCAAATGGCCATGTCTTCTATGCAAAATTTCACCAACATCGCAGCTCTGTACCTTCTATACCATTGTGCTCATGTTAGGTCCCTATATTACTAGTATAGTACCTTATTGTTGTTAGTGTAACCCTCTTATTGTTATTTTTGTACCCATGTAACCCCTATATTGTTATTATTGTGCCCTTACATTATTATTGTTAGGTCCGCTAGGATTATATTGTGACCCCAGGGACTCCTATATATAGAAGGAGGTCTTGTCATTTGTATCATCCAAGAATTGTTCATTTATGTAATGTAAAAGAGGCTTCCCCATCAAAGTGGATTATTTCTAAGGTGTTGAAATCTCTTTTCTTCTATTTTTGGAGCTGGTTTCATAACATTTGGTATCAGAGCTTTGGCATCTAGGGTTTTGCTGCTCCAAACAGGTCATCATGACAGTTTCGCTATAAATTTGTTTCTATGAAGTTTCAAAAACTAAAATTTTTACAGAGCGAAGCCAAAATCTTGAGAAACATTGTGTAAACATTTCAGATCTTGGTTCAAACAATTTTTTGAGATATGATTTGTGGAAGTAAGGTTTTTTCAGGCTCCTAAATTTCACCTAAAACAGGTCATCATGGAATGTTAACTATAAAAAATTTTATACAAGGTTTCAGAAGCTGATTTTTTTACAGAGAGAATCCAAACTCTTGAGGAACTTCCTGTAAAAATGGTAGATATTGTTTCACAATAGTTTCAAATATATGATCTTTGGAAGTTAGGGTTGTTTCAAGATCCTGAATTTCATCTCAAAGAGGTGATTGTGGGAAAATTGTCATAACTCTCTCTCTGAGTGTTAGATTGGAATTATGTAAGAATTCACCACAAGTAAATGCACTTTAGTCTCCTGTGTATCAATTTCAGAGCCAAAGGAGGAAATAGTGACACATGGCATGTCGTACAATTTTGATCTACTGAACTAGTCCATAGTTATGTCATTGTGGGAGATTACGCATAGTGTGCCTTGAAGAATCCAAATAAGACCTATGGAATTCGAAAGAAGATTCATAGGGATACTACTGGGCTATATTTCAGATATTTCAGATCTGAAATCACAAAAATAATTCAGTTTCAATATCGAGCTCCTCGAAAGCAATAAAAAGGTGTGTATTTTTTTCGAATTACATAAGTCTTGTGTGAAAAATCAGTTTGAAGTGATTCCAAGGGAATATTGAAGCATATATATCCATATTGGGTTCTAAAATTCCACCTAAAAATGATTCAACACCCATTAAGACTTCAGAAGGCTCTACTATGACTCATGAAGAGGAAGAAGCGCAACATGACATATCATAATTACAAGAGCAAGTGTACCAAATTTCGCTCTCGCAAAGAGAAAAAAAATGAAATGGAAGTTTTGAATAAAGGCGTGGAAGCTAAGATGGATGGTTTGAAGAAAGGCATTGATGGTTTGAAGAAAGTCATGGATGGTTTTAAGAGTGGCAAGAAAGCTAAGATGGATGGCATGGATGACATGGAAGCTAAGATCGATGAAAAAATTAAAGACAACATGAAAGACATGAAGAATGATCTGAAAGCAGACATGGAAGGTTTTATGACAAGGTTAATAAAATAAATGATTCCTAATGGCAGAAAGATAGTATAAGAAACTCATGATGAGAACAAAATAAATGTTAATCGTGATTTCATAAACTCTAATGTTGGATTGAAGAACCACCATATTCCAAAGATGGATATGAGTAAGTTTTATGGCAAGGATCCTATAACATAGATACTATATATGGAGCAATATTTTTATCTCAATAATGTGCAAAACCCACAAAAGGTACACATTGCAACTTTACATTTAGAACAAAATACATTTGTATGGTATCAATGGCCTTTCTCTAGTAAAAAAATTCTCAATTGGTAAATTTTTATGGAGGAAATGATAGAACATTATGAGGATACAAAGAGCAACACCTTCTTTAGCCAATTGATAAATCTCAAACAAAAGGGTTCAGTGGTGGAGCACATTGAGGACTTCCAAAAATTGAATATAAGGGTAACTGGTATTCCAGAGGAACACAAGATTGATTTCTTCATAGGGACTTTAAAGGATAACATCCAACATGAAGTTCGCATTTGGGAACCCGATTCATTGGAGAAGGCATTCAAGTTGGCAAGAAAAATTGAATGTAAAATTATGGCGACAAGGAAGCCTACTACTCACATCTATAAATATGGAAGTGTTGCTACTCCTAGACTTCCACAATCTACAAGGTTGACACCACAGCAATTGGAAGAAAAAATACCAAAATGGATTTTCTACAGTTGTGATAGAAAATACACTAAAGGTAATAAGTGTGCTAAGAAGAAATTATTTCACATAGATTGTGAAGAGGGGGAAGAAAATGAACAAGAAACTTCAAAAGAAGAGGATATACATCAGGAACCAAACCTAGAAGAAGAAAAAATGAGTCTGAACATAGCATGTAATGCATTGGTAGGAATTACCACTCCTCAAACTCTCAATATAGAAGGACATATCATGAAGAAAAAGGTAATAGTGTTGATTTATTCGGGTAGTACCCATAATTTTATTCATTGTGAGGTAGCCAAGGAATTGACTTGTTTCCTATACCCAGCACCAAAATGTCAAGTGATGGTTGCAAATGGAGGAACTATAAATTTCTCTATAAAATTCCATAATATAAAGCTAACCATGGGGTGATATGTATTGAATAGTCCAATGCTTTCCATTCCAATGGGAGGTGTTGATGTTGTTCTAGGAGTAAAATGGTTACAATATTTGGGGACGGTAGCTTTTAATTTTCAAGAAATTTTCTTGAAATGTTTTTCGAAAGGATTAAAGGAAATCGAATTAAGGGGTATCACAGGGAAGCCAAGAAAAATAATAAGCTCTAATGCCATGAAAAAGCTTCTGAAGAAAGAACAAGAAGCCGTAACTGCACAATTATGCTCACTAGAAGTTCCAACATCAAAATCATCTATTTCTCTAGGTCTCCGAAAAGTCTTGGACAATCATTCCAAGGTGTTTGAAACTCCCAAAGGACTCCCACCTATTTGTGATCATGATCATGCTATTCATTTGATTCCAGGAAGTTTTCTTCCAAACATCAGGCCTTACAGATATCCTTATGTCCAAAAGAGAAAAATTGAACGTATGATTGTAGAAATGTTAGAGACTGGTATAATTCAACCTAGTGAAAGTTCTTTCTCTTCTCTAGTAGTATTGGTGCACATGAAGGATGAATCATGGCATATGTGTCTGGATTATAGGGAACTCAATAAGCTCATTATTAAAGACAAATTTCCCATTCTTGTGTGTTAACACTGGAAAATCGTAGACCAGAAGATGACATTCATTAATGTCAAGCTAAAAAATTTATAGGGCAGGAAGACATTATGGAATCTAAAAAGTATTTAAAATCTCAAAGGTTTAAAGGAAACCAAATTTGAACTAGTCATAAATGTCTATTTGCGTGCATTATCCTTCAAGAAGAGTGCCTTCTAGGCGCCTTTTTTCCCGATAAGTGCGCATTCATGAAAGTGGCAAAATGTCTCTATCTAGGACCATAGAAAGCAAACGACAAGTTACTCCTTACAGGAAGTCGCCTAAGGACAGCCACCAGCACCTCCTTAGACACTATGTGAGCACATAAAGGAATATTTGGAGCACAAAATGGAATCATACCTCTCCTTTGGGTCACCATCCACTATGTACCAAGGGAGGGAAGGAGGTTTTGAAATCCCCTATATAAAGCCACCATGAGATGAAGAATGGGTGATCACATTGTTATGTTGGCCAAAATTGCCCAAGCAATACCATCATTGTGTGACTCGGAGCTGGAGATAGAGGGGACTCGATATTTGGCCATCCAACAATATTAGTCCATCACAACAGAGAGAGAGGGAGCTTACACCAAGGCGAGCTTTGGAAACAACATCCTTGTATCGGGACCTAGAACTATTGTCTAGGGGCCCTTTGGCAAGTGGGTAAAATTTCTTCTTCTTATCAAATGTTTAATAAGAAGGGACCTAGAGCCACCATTTGCATTATTATCGTTTGAGTCTCTACAATAGCTTCTGTATATTTGTGTTTTAGTTTTAGTTTAATTTGAGTATAAATTTGCATGCTTTTTCCTCTAGATTGTATGCTTTTGAACTCAACCACTTTCTTCCTGTTACCTATAGTTTAAGGGGCCGAACAACACCCCTTAAATAGGTGCGACTTTGTACATCCGTGCACCAAATTCACCACAACGGGATTTTCGACTCCACTAACGTTTTACAAAGTTTATGTGGTTATGTATTCTTTTGTAGGAGACCTTTGTCTATGCTGGAGAGTGGAGTTGATAGTCCTCTGATCTATCTTGCAGACCATAGATTTAATTTGAGTGATAGACTGAAGAAGATCAGCTCCTAATTTTTTTACTTGCAGTAATTTGCATTTGTTTCTTCCTCATAGACGCACAGGGCGTGCGTTCAACGCTAACTCACACACAGGAAAGTGCACCTATCACAGCCTTTTGCGCGCAATTCACATAATGAAAAATTTCTCCCAAGATTCTATATTTTTCTACTTGTAAGGTGCTTTCCAACCCCTAATGAATCTGCCAACACTTGTTGTGTTACCCCACAGCTTGTTAGAACTCACTTTTAGTTGTTTTCTGTAGGATTCGAATCAGTTTTGTTTCAAGTTGGTTTTTGCAAAATCTTAACATAGTTTAAGTAGGGGAAAATTAACTTGCGTTCCAAACAATTTATGTTTTGTAAATTTTGGTATTCACACCTATATAACTAGTCCAAGTAAGTGGCCCAAGACCACACATGCATAGCTAGTTTTCTTTTTTCTAGTGTAGAAATTGTTTAGTTTAGTTCAATTTTTGAATTAGGAATTCCGGGACTAGGATCGAATTGTCTATAGAAGAGTAAGTAATCTCTGCTACCTTTGCACCCTCCGGTGATCCTAGGTAAGTATATGAATGCTCCATATTCACAATTTTCCATCTCCCTATAGTTAGTCACATAAATTAACTGGGAAAATTTGAAAGCGGCCCATTATCTGCACATGTTTTCCATTTGAGCCAGGAACAATATAACATATTTTAAATAGGGGATTTTGTAAAGGATCAACGATATCGACACATTCAAACTATGATCTTTTTCACCTTATGCTCACACACACTCACCCACTAAGCAAAGCAAGACACCTAAAACTAACGTAACCAAACTCACTAAATTCTCCCCACAGGGGCCACAAAAGAATTTATAACTTAAGTTAGGATCAAGGGGGTAGGCATCCAATAAACCTCCTTGATCATAATTCATATTGAAACATAGAAGTTGTGTATTTAGGGAGCTTCAAATCCACCTATCATCCCATGACAAAGAAAACTCGAGCATGGAAAAGACCCGATTCAGAGGGGGTTAGGCTTAGGCGCAGTGCGTGCTGTATCAGTTGGGGCTACCTGACCCGGCTGATACTCGGTATTGTTAGTTGACTACCAAGAATCCCAAGACTCAAATTTGCATGTGGGACAGTTGTTCTTAGTGGCCAAAAACTAGGGCATCCTTTACCCTATAGGTGACGGTGCAGGCAAGCGCTAGGCCCTCTACCCTTACCTTGGTGGATTCTCTTTGGCTGACTGGGGGCGTCGCCAGCTCTTACGGGACATTGTGCCAGAACTCACAAGAAATATTCTCAAGGCCCAGTTACTTTTGAGTGTGTGAGGATGCAATAGGTATTCTAGGATTTTGAGTATCATACGCAAACAAACAAAAACAAATTTTTTATTGATTGATCACATAGATTAATTTAAAGGGAAAATTTATTTTATTTTCACTTTGTTTTATGTATGTGGCCATAATTTTTCTTTGATCATAGACTCTATCCTCTCAAAGTTTTCCAAAACCTAACCTGGTTGACACCCGAACAGTCCCAACAGAACCTCGTCGATCCAGGCATCTTTTAAACCTCCCCCCATTGCTGGGAGGGGTTCCAGGTCTTTCACCATTTGTAATGTTACAAAATTTTAGCCTCAAAGCTAAATGGAACATTAGAGTTGGCAGCAGCTCTAGTCGATGAATAAATGGGTAGAAAATCCCATAAGTCTCCTAAGGAGGATAAAAACACTCCATGTGTGAAAGGAGACACTCTTTCTAGGTTAATAAAACACCTCCATGTGTGAACAAGGATAAAATCAAGCTATTTTGACTAAGTCAACGACGCAGTTTTAGAGGAGGAGGAATCCAAGGAGGAATAACGCAGTTTTGGAGGGAGATGTATCTTTGGATAAAGATGACCTAATTGAGTGGGGCCAAGGGTAATAAAACTCATGTTTTATATAAGGAAGAGTATGGCAGCATTATGGATCATGTCTTCGATTATTTTTCATGTCTGCTCAGACTTTTGCTTCCTCTTACTATTCAGCAGAGTAGCAATGTTGTTTAGCACAGGGTGTTCCCAAGCGGGAATCCCACCTCTTTCCTTTGAGGAGCCTCATTGGGAGAGTTTTCATTCATCATTCCACATCATTTTTTTAGTTCAATATTCAACCAACTTCATCAGCGTAGTTTTGCTAGAGATTGTGCAGTGTTGCTGGGTGCAACAGTGGAAGGGATTGGAATCCCGATTTTTGAGCTAGTTTCTCATTGGACGAAGGTTTACTTCACTTGAGGGGGCTGTTCGGAGAGCTCCAGGGATGATTTCATATCTGTGGTATCAGAACACATATTTCCCATACATTCCCAGCACTGTTCCAGCTAGGGAATGTGTTATTTTGGAGGCAGTGCTCAGTGCATGGTTTGGTGGCTCCATTGCTGAGTTTGCTTGTGATTGAGAGTTTCATCCTTTCATGGTAGGAAGCCCTTGATGGATATACATTAGATCATACATATTTCAGCCTTATACACTCATGTGCTTCAGTTTTGCAGTGATGATTCAATGATTTTTTGAATATCACATTTTGTATGCAGAGTGTTTGACAAGAAACCCTTGCCGGGTTCTCTTGTATTTTGTATGAGGAGACTGGATCTCTATTGTTCAGCATTATTCATTAATATATGAGTAGATCTAATTTTTCTCCTATTTTCTGAGTTAAAACCCTCTTTAAACTGCGTAGTCCCTCTATGCAGCAACTCCGGTAAAATGTAGTTTTGGGGGTTTTAGTCATTTTCCGCTACACTAGTGTGGGAGGTCTGTTTAACCCACCTAGTTTCATTTCTTTCTGATATCCTCTTGTATTTAGATACTATATGGATGTATCTATGGGATCCAAGTGATAATTTTACTTTTTTATTGCAAATTTTGTTAGAAATGCGTTTTTAGTGCATGATTCATGAGCTGTTCCTAATTTGGAATATTACAGTGGTATCAGAGCATGATCTCTGGCTCAGCCTGTGAGATCCAGCTATCAGAAGAAGGAGATATGGAAAGAAGCTAGAAAGCTTCATTATGTGAAGGAATAAAGGAATACAAGCTTACAAATCTTCTTCCAAAATCTATGTAGAGCTTTCAAGGAGAGATGAAGAAAATGAGATTGGAGACGAGATCTCCAAAGGAGGTTGAATCTAGAGCTGAACCTAGATTTTCACATGGTGAGTGTGAGCATGCAGCTGCACACCATGAGGCACAACACATTCAAGTGCCCAGATCTATCTTGAGATGGATGGGAGGAGGAGAAATTCCTAAGAGGAGAAATCTTAGTGGTTTGTTGCAGGAGTATGAATCTCAAACTGAGAGGTTTAGAGATCATATTTATTTCCAAGAGTTTTGCAAGATCCAAGTGGAGAAGAGCAAGCAGAAGGATGTAGATAGATTTCTTCTATCTAATTTTTCCGGATCACCTACATGTTTAGATGGAGCTTGGGTGAAGGAGCTAGATTCCTATTTGCAGCTGCACCATATTTCTGAAGATGAAGCCATCAGAGTTGCAACGCTGCATTTCTGAGGTAAGGCTCATGCATGGTTTATTTTTTAATCTTGTTCTTTAAAGAATGCAAAAACTTCCTCTTATTCAAGATTCATAGAGACATTGGTGAAAATATTTGGTGAAAAACTTCCTAAGACACATGAGCAAGGGAAACTTGAGAAAACAAAACCCTTGCATGTCATAGAGGAAACCCCACTTCAGAAAACCATGGGAAAGGCTGACATCTTGCATTACACATTGCCGAAAGCAAGACATCCAGTTCTTATTCTTGAACAAGAGGGCATGGGGATCTCCTTTCACAGGAGGATCCAACTATTGAGATGTTTCCCATACACATTGATGAAGAAGAGGGCAACAACGCTGTCACATCTAGAGCACATCCAGTACCTCATGTAGAGGAAGGAGGAGCACATGCTCCAACAAGAGGGATTATTGCAAATTTTCAAGGAAGTCCCCAGGATCTCATACATGGAGGTCCAAGCACAATCAGTGAGAAGCATGATTGTGCAACATTGCAGCTGGATGGAGGAGGTAGGGATGAAGAGTAGCATCATGTGATGAGAGGCACACACCCTTATCTATTTTAGAGAGCCAATGTAAGGAAGAGGCAGACTAATTTGCACTGTAAAAGCAGGGGCAAGGTTGCCCAACCATCTATGCGGTCTACTCTTGACATTGATGTCTCACTTCATGGAGGCATTCCACTCGGGAGGTCACCTGATCTACAATTGTTGAGAGATATCTTGTCTTTGGGTTCACCACTCTTGGATTTTGGAGAGGTGAAGATTTTGGAGGAATAATTTGGCATGGGGGATGTCAAAGTAGCAGGCAGCAACATGAGGAGAGCTTCACATGCTAAATCACTAGCGCTGTCTCTTAGGAGAATTAATCCTTATTGGAGAACTCAGCTTTTGGTAGAGTAATCCAAGGATCTTGGTGCACGCATGATTCTTGATGACTCGGATGGAGATGACAGATACATGGTGGATGATGTGGTCATCTATTCCTTTGGCAGGATCTTCTTGACTATATCTTCTAGTCTTAAGGAGAAGCTGCTACATGCAGAACATGAGGACTTCTCTTCTATGCACTTTGAGGCATATTTCCAGTTTATGGAGGAGTTCACTTGGTAGGGCATTTAGCATGACATATTTCATCATATGGAGAGATGCATAGCCTAGATGGTGATAGAGAGGATATCACAGCCACCTTCCTACTCATTGAGAATGAGGGAGAATTTCCAGTTGAGCCATTTCAGCTCAAGACCTCAAGTACCTGATGGAGGAGGTATAATTTCAAATTTTGTATTGTACTTCTTTTCCTTGTTTGAGTAGCATGATGTAACAAGAAGAACTACTTTTTCTTGCATATTGTATGATGATGTACTTGCAGCTACTTGTAGCATTGATTCTGGCTATCTTTTTGATGGTTTGTGGGGGAAGCCACATGATTCTGGGTGTGCATCATTGAAACCATATTGTAACCTCATGTTTTTATTCTATGAGATGACTGTGGTAGAAAACAAGTGGTTGGAAAAGCATTTTTTATTTCTTATGTTGATGCAGGCAAAGGATGCACTGCGCTGCTTCCATGAGAGGAAGTATGATTCACTCTCTGGTTATCCTTTGGAAAATTGTCCTTATTGTACCTTGCTTCCATATATTGCTGACATGTTTATGATCATGAGGAGCTTTGTTTGGAGAGTGGGTTTGAGATGGAAGATGCCCATTGGGAGCACAATTATACCCACTTTATATGTTGTACATTTTGGGAGGAACCATGAGCAAACCATGATTTCCATATCACAACTTTTCTCTTCTTGTGGAAGGAACCACTTGGAGAACTTGAGGAGGCACTTCATGGCTGATTTTTTTGTTGGGACGTCATACAAGTGGACCATCATGGTCTTACTCTATAGCTTGTATGAGGGAGAGAGGAGGCAACAACAAAGGTTGTTGTTGCTGTGGTTGCACTCGGGAGAGTATGGGCAGAAATTTTCCCATACTTTTCAGGATATTTCTAGAAAGAAGGAAGGCACATTCATGGTGCAAGGAGGCTACCCTTCAGCATTGGAGGATTATGAGAGGCTTTCATATCGGAAGAAGATATTCTCACATAGCAGCATAATGGTGGATAGCTTTGGCATATGGAATTTCAAAGGGAGGAGTCATGGAGCCTTATTTATAAGGCTTACAACCCTGTCACATTGGAGTGTGTTCTTATTGATGGAGTGTTCCATGGAGTATATGAATCCATTCTTCTTGCAGATTTTTATGGGGGGATCCTCATGGGGAAACTTATACATGGACCCCACTTTCAGCTCACATATGATGCATGGTAAGAAATAAATTTATGTACTTAGTGATTTCTCTATTGAGTATTTGTATTTTCTCACCATATGTAAACAGTGCATTGCTCCGCAAGAGACCAAGATTGTTTATGGGTTTCATGGTCACTTTAGGGCCAAATCTTGTAATGTTGTTAACCCATCTCTACATGAATTTGGGCAAGTGTCATATTTATTTGATTGCACACAGTTGGTATATATTGCAGCTTACTACCTTATAGTAGGTGAACTAACATGTATGGCTGCAAATTCTTTGAAGAACAACTTGCCACTTAATGCTCTAAATCAACAGTTGAAAGGACTGTGCTACATCCACCAGAGATACCATATGTATCATCCAAACTTGAACATAACCTTCAGCCATTTTCTGATTTGGATGCCATGTGGTGATGATTTGCCATTCATCTTGTATGGAATGGTTTAGGTTCGCATGACTCATGACTTTAGGGGAAGGGTCTTTGGAGACTCAATATTCTTCTCTCCATTGGAGGGAAATCATGTTGCAGCCCGAGATCAGCATACCCTCTACACTTATCATCAGTGAAGGGGAGGACAGTGTGGGATAGGCCCTCTTGCCTATCATTTTCATTTATTCAGCCCACCTACATTTCCGGAGCACAAGGTGGAGGATATTTTTCATGAGTTACCATGTTGGAGGGTGACTCACTTCATTTGGATGATAGCATGGGTGAGGGAAGCACTCATTCACCATGTTGTTCATCACTCCTACTTTGTGGATGCCATGAGACAACAAGCAAGTTTCCATTCATACTTTCCACCTTTTATTGATGTATACCATTTGGTGTTGCGCCACACTTGGGAGGAAACATTGGACTACAGTTTATTTGCAGATTCTCTTGATGCAGTGATGGAGGCTATTGATGGGAGGCCACATGAGAAGGAGGGGAGAAATTTTTCTCTCCTTGTACATTTTCTTGAGGACTAGCAAAGATTTTGGAGGGGAGGACTGTAATGTTCGAAAATTTTAGCCTCAAAGCTAAATGGAACATTAGAGTTGGTAGCAACTCTAGTTTGTGAATAAATGGGTATAAAATCCCATAAGTCTCCTAAGGATGATAAAAACACTCCAAGTGTGAAAGGAGACATTCTTTATAGCTTAATAAAACACCTCCATGTGTGAACAGTGATAAAATCAAGTTGCTTTGACTAATTCAACATCGCAGTTTTAGAGGAGGAGGAATCCAAGGAGGAATAACGCAGTTTTGGAGGGAGATTTATTTTTGGATAAATATGACCTAATTGAGTGGGGCCAAGGGCAAGAAAACTCATGTTTTATATAGGGAAAAGGATGGCAGCATTATGGATCATGTCTTAGATTATTTTTCATGTCTGCTCAGACTTTTTCTTCCTCTTACTATTCAGCAAAGTAGCAGTGTTGTTTAGCACAAGGTGTTCCCAAGCGGAATCCCACCTCTTTCCTTTAAAGAGCCTCATTGGGAGAGTTTGCATTCATCATTCCACATCAGGTTTTTAGGCCAAGCTTCATCCAACTTCATCAGTGCAATTTTTCCAGAGATTGTGCAATGTTGCTGGGTGCAGTAGTGGAAGGGATTGGAATCCTGGTTTCTGAGCTAGTTTCTCATTGGAGGAAGGTTTCCTTCACTTGAGGGGGCTGTTTCGAGAGATCCATGGCTGATTTAAGATCTATAGTATCAGACCACACATTTCCCATACATTCCCGGCACTATTCCAGCTAGGGAATGCGTTATTTTGGAGGTAGTGCTCAGTGCATGGTTTGGTGGCTCTGTAGCTGAGTTTCCTTGTGATTGAGAGGTTCATCCTTTCATGGGAGGAAGCCCTTGAGGTATCTAAATTAGATCAGACATATTTCAGCCTTATACACTCATGTGCTTCAATGTTGCATTGATGATTCAGTGATTTTCTGAATATCAGATTTTGTATGCAGAGTGTTTGACAAGAAACCCTTGTCGGGTTCTCTTGTATTTTGTATGAGGAGACTAGATCTTTGTTCTTCAGCATTATTCATTAATATATGAGTAGATCTACTTGTTCTCCTATTTTATAAGTTCAAACCCTCTTTATATTGTACAGTCACTCTATGCAAAAACTCTGGTAAAATGCAGTTTTGTGGTTTTTAGTCATTTTTAGCTACACTAGTGTGGGATGTCTGTTTAACCCACCTAGTTTCATTTATTTCTGATATCCTCTTGTATTTAGATGCTAGATGGATGTATCTATGGGATACAAGTGATAATTTTACTTTTTTATTGCAAATTTTGCTGGAAATGTGTTTTTAGTGCATGATTCATGAGTTGTTCCTGATTTGGAATATTACACCATTTAGGTGTCAAAGACAGAACATTGCCACCGTCATTGGTTCATCCTTCATTGGAGAAGCCATAGTTGTGAACCCCAGTTGGACTCCCAACAACACACCGCACACCACTCCCCCCGCGAACCCTCGGGGGTAGAGGAGTGCGTCCCATTTGGGAAGCCAGCGGAATACACTACAGGGTATGTCACAAACTAACCCTCATTCTAACCAGAACTTTGTGTCTTCACACACTGCAATGGTGTCAACCTCCTAGTCACATTTCTTAGCTTCGTTGAATCTACCAGATTTAACCAAGCTAACGAATGAACCCATCGCACACGATCCTACATGGCCTCCCATGCCCACGAAGCTCCCTTCAGATATACCAAAATTCGAAGGTAAGCAAGCAGAAGACCCAGGTAATCATGTAATGACCTTTCACCTATGGTGCTCATCGAACAGTATCATTGATGACACTATTCAATTGAGGCTATTTCAATGCACCCTTACAAGAGTAGCCACGAAGTGGTACGTGGAGCAGCCTCTTGCTTCACATGGAACCTTCGGTGCCCTTGCCACCACGTTCATCACATATTTTCAGTTACCCATTCACCATGATTCGGGAATGGAATTACTGACTCATTTTAGACAAACCCATGTCATTCATATCTTAGACCATCTTCATGAATGGAGGCGGCATCGTAGTTTATGTAAAGCTAAACTCGACGATCATGTCCTCTTATATTTATTCTTGAAAACTCTTACGACAGAGATTTCAAAGGATGTGGCACAACAACACCCCACATCCGAAGAGGATGCAATCAATAAAGTCGAGAAGCTTGGATTGATTTATACATATTCAGGATACATTTACAACATCCTACCTAACGCCCCGGGCCTGAAAAATTATCAAGAATTTCCAGGCGCGTCGAACTCTACAGACAGACTAACTGGGTCACTAACCCAAGGTTACCTAGGCAACAGTAGTCAAAACCCCCGTTACACATATAGTTTTACCCAGAACATGTCTCAACCCAGATTTCAAAGTCATTATATGCCTCAAAAAAAATTGACTAATAGGGTGCATGCATATCACGAAGGAGGACCTTATCCTCCAATTGAGGGGACCTAGTATGCAGAAAGAAACACTGACAGAAGAGCTCCCCTCCAATGGCTAGGTGCAAACCCGGGACAACATTATTCTAAGTCCCCAGCACACGATGCACCTACACAAACCAACGCACAGGTGAAATTTGTGTAGCCGTCCCAAAACCATCCACTCCAATATAACCAGGAGAGCTACCCTCCTAATGTGGTAAAGAAAAAATAAAAAAACAAGCCAAAAGGAACCCTGGACAGGGGGGTAGCAACCAGCAGTGCCCACCGCGATCCCAGACTAGAGATAACTCCAACCAGAATCAGAACTAGGAGCTTAGCAATGCCCAGCGGCAAGGCAAAAGGCCACCTCTACGAACAAACCATTCTTGTTCGATATGTGGAGAGTATGGGAACTATACTCATCACTGTCTCGATCTCCCTAAGCTGAAGAAGCTACAGAGTAATCGAGTACAAGGAGGATCTTCCCAAAAAACCGTCGTAATGCAAGAGCATTTCTACAACCAAGGGATGATCAACACTCAACAGAAAAACCCAGACGACTCTGGGAAAAGCAGCCATGAAATCTACATGACTAGATAAGAGATGTTTTTCCAAACATGAAATGACAACTACGACACCCCACCAGACACAACTACGTCAGGGGCTAGTACTAGTACGCCGACTACACCTTTGACCATTTCAAAGATGCCTATAGAACCATTTCCAAAGATGGAAAAGGGACCCAATAGGCGAGCAGGAAAATACTCCAAAGCAGCCCATAATTATAGCATTGTGGATGATTTAGATCAATCTCCTGCTACTATGTCAACTTTGGAAGTACTGCAGTCATGCCCGAAACAATAGAAATCCCTACTTTTTGCATTAGGCGCTATGGACCCTGTTGATACGCTCTTGATGGCTTTTGACTTAGACAAAGCCACCCCCTGGCTTCCTTCCATGGCCACCTTCCAGATACCAGTGTCGGTCCATAATATCACTATTCACCAATGTGTCATAGACGAGGGTGCATCGACATGCATCATGTCAAAAAATGTTTGGCAGAAGTTAGGTTCTCCTGAACTAAAACCCTCATTCATAACGCTTTGAGTGTACGAAGATCATCCCTCGACCCCCATAGGTCTCTACCAAAATGTCTTAGTCTGTTTAACCAAAAATATCGTCCACATAGACATTTAAGTCTTCTACGCTCACCTAGATTACAATACACTCCTCAGGCAGAGTTATATGTATGCCATGTCCACCATAGCCTCCTTTGCCTTTTGCATTATGATGTTCCCCCACAAGGACCACATCATTACTGTAGACTAGCTGACACACAGTGAGAAGAATCCCATAACCAATATGGATGTAATTCTACCCTATGTATATACAACCTCGGATGGTCTTTCACGGTACCAAGAATATGGCCCTGGCCAATTCAAACCGTCGTCCATTATAGGGTCATTCCTAGGAGATCCTTCCATTATCCCTGAGGCATCGCCCAATGTCACAGGGCCCTAGTATGCATGATTTCGACATCAAGCATCGAGGCTAGTCAAGACACGGACTCAAGCAGTAATGACACTAAGGCATCAGCCACAGCAGCCTCTCTAGCTTATGTCGCCTCCCAAACCCCTTTCCTCTACCCCCCAGTTGGCTTCATCTCCTAGCAAGTTTTGGCAACACTGGTATTACCCAACATATCATTGGAATTCCCAATTTGTTACCTCGCTCCTCCTTCCAGAACAAGAGCCACCCACGTTACTGCCATAGGGTTGAAGCCCCTTAGTCCCGAGGAGCCCCCATCCATCCAAGAAACAGTTAAGACCACCCCCGCAAAGGAAGCTCCCATTTCGAAACCGGTGATCATGGCCAGGAAAATTGAGAAGAGAGGAAAGAAGATGGTCACCCCCGCAATTCAAAGAGAATCACCAGTATGCGCACGTAATAGGCCATCCTACCCATATATGTCCAGAGCTGGATGAATTAAAACCACTCCTTGGCTAACATCTCGACGCCGCGTTCCCATGAAAAGGAACCTACCACCAAAGGTAAAGGCAAAGCACTACGTACCAATCACGCATGCACTCTCTATAGCAACTATGGACAATATACCCACCATTTTCCAGAGGTACCACGACATAGGGATGCCTTACATGCGATCGAGCGATCCTATCAATAGGATCCCTCCATCCAATCTGTCGGCGATGAGCCTCGTATCATCCTATACTTATAGGAAGAACGAATATCACCTGAAAGGCTCCACGCTAGACCCCCTCCCCCAATCGAAAGATGCGTACTTTGCGATGAACTTGATCATTTAATCATTGACTTTCTAGCTTTGGAAATTTTCCAATGATGGTACCCATTCCATACAGTATATCACGGCGAAATGGACGTCCCGTATTCATGTCAGATATGTGGTGACAATCACCCTGTACTTCATTGTCACTATATACCACGGTTTCACACAGTTTTAGCGTGTATGCAATCAACCATAGTCCACCTCTCCTAAGAATATGGCACTGAATCGGAATCCATGAACAGTACAACAACTCAAGAGGATGTGACAGATAGATCCATCCCATTTTGGCCATTAGGAAGACGACTAATTAGGAAGATCCATCCCCCGCCAAGTGCCGACGATACTACACACCATATACGATTCATGTCATCATGTATTGGAATCATGACTCGAGCTATCTACTCATTTGCAATAGGTGTCGAGTTAGCTGCAGCTATAAGAGTAGTTGTCCCTATGACAGTGCAGACCCAATCTATCTGCACTCTATCGACCACATCTGGTTCCACCACATCTACCATGGAATCCTTTTCGTGTCTCTCAACTAGCTCCACCTGGATTACCCTCATTCAGTATAAAACTACACAGGAACAATCCCCCTTCGGGTCCTTGTTTCATTCGAATGAGGATATCCTAGAGGCCATGACGGAGCTAGATTACCCATGAGATGCACTGCATCATCGTTCACTTTTTCTCCCCAAGAAAATGTTCAGCCCTAACAAGACAACTGAACAAGATATCTATGCGATCGAATCAAAATACTTCTTGCCATCAGGAAAGGTTGACTAGTTCAAAAATCCCATCCCAGCACCCGATGCGTTCGAGGAAGGAAATATGTCAAATATTTTTCCTACCATCATGGTGAATGTTGGGGTTCCCATGTTTTGGCCAGGTTGGAAAGACCAAAAGATGAGACAACATAGAACCACTTTCAGACCTTAGGATCTAGCCCTCCTAGGTCCAGAGAGGGATCTCTCTATATGAGTCAAAGGGTATGTCTTTGAGGCTCTAAGTTATTATTTTAGGCTAGTTATATGCACAAGGTTTGTTTGTTTGTTTATGTTTGGTTGTTGGGAATCAGGAAAGAAGGGTCCAATATAAGACAAGGATGAGCAAAGAGGGAATTAGGCAAAGGTAGATAACTCAGAGAACATCGAGGCCATTGGGCAATGGAGTCAAGAGAGGATTTACTTGTGTTCAATGTGCAAGCTTTCAGTTGGGCTAGACATCCAGAGCATTTGGATCTTGAAGATGATATTTGGAAGGGGACATTAAGGACTGAAAATGAAAGGAGAAGAAACACCCAATTCTATCTATAGATCATGCCAGAGGTCATTTAACTCCAGACCTGCTTGGACAAAATCAGAGGCAATACAAGGGATCTTAGAAAGGCTTAATTGAGATGTAAAGATCCTAGTGAGGCAGAGACAGGGTTCTTGACCTCCTAGTGTTCTCAACTCATCCAACTAAATCCTAGCAAGAACATCTAAACATAGATTTCTTCAATTCATACATCAGAGAGTAGGCAATGACATCCACTACACTGGTTAAATCAATTGAAATAAATATTCAGATACACATGTAAGCAGAAAACATAAAAGGCTGGGAGAGCAGCAACATAAGGTACCTATCAAGGGTAAATCTTATGCCAAACTTCTGATGCAAGCGAATAGAAATGGAATGAAATGAAATCAAACACAGAGATAGGAAAACATCACTAGCTGATTTAGATCAAGATCCAAAGAAACATGCTTGTCATATTAAAAACAACACCAATCAGGTACATCATTGCCCATAGCTTTAACATTCAGCCTGAATACATCAAAACTCAGCCTATCTCACAATATTACATAGAGAACTTGTCTCAAGAGGAAAATACTTGCATTTCTCTGATATCTCATCAACAAATTTACAATAATTTCCTTCTGTGTTTTATAGCAGAGGATGAACAGAAGATCGACTAAGGAGGTAGGTGAACACTAAATGCTGTATTAGACATCTGAAAGAAAGAGGGTCGAGGCCCATTCTGCTTGTATGCTGAGTATTTAATCTCTGTCACCCCTTTTATGAAAGAGTGATCTTCTTCAGATATGATTTTGACATGTTTCGGCTGTGGTACTCCTGGTGATTTGAGCAAAAATAAAATAAACTATTGAGAAGTCTGCCATATCAATGCTCTGGTGATTTTGAACCGTTGTCAGGGTGGAAACTCCTTCAGGGATAGGGTGTTAAATAAAAGCTGTATGGACGCCCTGTACTTGATGATGAAAAACATTCTCTTGACAAATAAACCCTGATGTTACCTTTTACTCATGCTCAGGATCTTCTGATCGATCCTCGGGGTCCTCAAACTGGTGCTTTGCCTCTTAGACTGCTGATTTAAGGCCCAAGATCTTCATTAGCGTGCCTTAATCTCCTTTGCTTTGTACTGGAACACTCTGTCGTTTCATCTCTGTCTCTGACAGGTTAGCTCGAGCTCTTAATGGTGCTGGAAGGTTTTCTACAGAGTTTAAATCCTGTTCTCTTTAATGAACGTCCTGTCTTCACCTTCCCGAGTCATTTTTCATAAGTTCTGCCCCTGTGGATGATCTTCTTTGGTCTCTCTATCCTTTTAGCAAAGATTTTGTATTCATGGCAACCATTTACTTTGACGACCCTGCAAAAATGACAAACTAGTTACAAAAACATCTATGGGGTGGCGGACGCGATGGAGACGACCAGGGTGACTGTGTAGCACAGTGCCATGGTGGAATGGTGGTGGACTATGGTGGAATAATACAGCGTGAAATGGAAGACAGGAAAGATGGCGGAGGGTCGGCGGAACACAGAGCAAATGTACGTGAAGACCTTAAAAAACCCGACCTTGAACGTTATATGCAACAGAATAAATAGGCATACGATGGACACACGTGGCGGGAGTGACGTGGCAGGGCAGACCCAGGGGATGGTCAATGAAGGGAAAACAGATCTGGACCGTCAAGCGTGGTGTAGATGGATAGTGGATGACAACAGATGGTGGGCCAGCGGGTGCGGGGGTCATGAGTTAAGCAGTGCGCAGCTTTGTTGAATGATGACCGTAGGATGAAGCTCTCAAGATCTGACGGCTGTCGTGGATTTCGCTACATGCCCAAGACCGAAAGATAATGCGCAGGGAGAAAGCGGTTTCTCCGTCGTACAGGGGACACGCGGCAGACGGTGAGTGGAATCGTTGGGCTATCGGGGAAAACTGCCTGCCGCGGATAAGCGGTGCGGAATAAACCAGGCGGTTTCAGGGCATGGTGCGGGGCGGGGACCACAATGGCGGGGACGCGTTGCGGACCGATGGATCTTGCATTCAAATGGACGGAAGAGATGCGGCGACGGGAAAATAGCGCCTTGGTCACGGCGCTGGGTTATATGGAGGAAAAAGGCGCAGGGCCTATGCGGGAGGGGCTAGGGTTAGATATAAGGTTTTTTAAGTAGGTTTTTAACCCTTTTAAATGCATTTTTGAAACCTTAGAATGGCAACGATAGGGGAAAAGAGGGGAAATTAGGCCAAGGAAATGGGTATGGGCGGAAACTGAAGGGGATATGGGGGGAATTCGAGAGATTAATGGTGGGAATGAATGGAAGAAAGGGAAACTGTCCAAGGGGAAAAGGGGGAAACTGTGGTTATTTGCAGGGGTACAAGGGGTAACAGTAGGCCTTTTAGGATGGGGAATTAGCATAGGAAATTCATGTAGTGCAAAGCATGGAAGGACTTCAAGGATGATGAGTTTTCGGAGAAATGCATTCCTTGAAGGCTCCAAAAACTATCTAGCCCCCTGCTCGCTTGACAAGAATTTCATAGGGGGGCTAACAGTGGCTCCACATGGGGATGGCTTCTTCTTGAAGGAGTCAAGAATCCAGTGGATGATATTTGGTGTAGGCCAGATGCCTGCTGCTTGGCACATCCCTTTCTTTTTCTGATTTTCAGTTGTTACAATATGAGAAAAACATCAGCAGAAAGACTTTCCCAACCAGTCTACCTACCCCAACTACAGTCCTAACATTTTTTCTTCTTGTAGGGTGCATTTGAGCTGGCAGACCCTTTATATCATTTCATTTTGCAAATAGAAAACAAACCTATTCTAAATCTACCCTTATTGCTCCATGAGACCAGATTAGACTGTTGGTCTCACATGATTCTCTACCTAATCTAATGTCTATTGGGATTAAACTGTCTAGCAGACTTCTTCTCTATATTCTAAGACAGGAAATTGAAAAAACAGTCAAGCCAGGATTAGACTGTCTGACTTGCTGTGAGTCCAAGGCATAAATACAGTTGCACATGGACAAAAATCACTGAAAACAAAAATGGGAAGGCCTAAAATCTGAAACTTGAAATATCCTTCTTATCCTTTGTGACTCAAGTTTTGAGCATATTAGAGTCACTCCTCTTCATTTCAGCTCTGGTTTCGAGCGGGTTGGAGCTGATTCTTCTTTTCTTTCTTGCTGATCCAAGTTTTGAGCGTGTTAGGACCAGCTTCTATGTTTCGTGTATTAGACTGATTTTGAGGCAGGATATCTTCATGAGCCTCATCTTGAGAATTTTTCTGAGCAAGAGCAAACTCCAGACTGAGACCGTCATACATGTCTTGCTTGTCTACTTGGTCTAGAGTATGCACTTACTCTGGAAAATGCATGGGCTTATTAGGGCCTGACTGTCACACACTGATGGTTCATGTTTTGAGCATGTATGAACCCTTCCTTTCTCTCTATTTTTGGAACATTTTCTCTTTGTCTTTTAAAAATAAAAAAACTACAATGGTATGTACAATGGAAATGAAACTGGAAATGAAAATCAGTAGAAGTAGTGCTTGAGCATCCTGCCATTGACAGGACCCCCAAACAGCTCTGTACCATCAATTTCTTGTAAGAAAAATGCATTAGGACCCACAAAGGCTTGGATAATATATGGACCTTGCCACAAAATATCAAACTTTCCATGTTTACCTTTGTCCTCTCTCCTTGAATCCCATTTCAGAACCTTGTCCCCAACTTTGAAAACAGCAGCTTTGGTTCTCTTGTCAAATAATTTCTTTGTGTTTTCCTGGACTTTGACTGCTCTGTTATAAACCTGCTCCCTTGTTTGCTGAAGATGGATTGTTTCATTTATTCTCCTCACCATACTGTCTTCTTTTGTCTTAATCTCTTGGACTAGTTTGATTACCAGTACCCCAAGGCCGATAGGAAATACTGCCTCTATACCATAAACAAGCTGAAAAGGTGACATGCCAATGGATTTCTTAGTTGTAAGCCTGTCAGCCGACAGAGCATGTACCAACTTATTGTGCCATGACTTCTTGTTCTCTTCCAACAGCTTTTTGATGATGACCACCAGGCTTTTATTTGATGATTCAGCTAAGCCATTACCTTGAGGGTAATAGGCAGTTGAATGATCGAGTGTTAATCCATACCTGTGACAAAAATCAACCATTTTCTTGGATCCAAAGGCAGCAGCATTATCAGTGATTATTTTCCTTGGGCATCCAAACCGAGAGAGAATATGACCTTCTAAGAATCTAATGATGACTGAATCTATGGCATTCCTAGTAGGTATGGCCTCTATCCACTTAGTGAAATAGTCCGTGGCTGTTAGGATCCATTTTTGCTGTGAAGAAGAAGCAGGATGAATCTCTCCTATGAAATCTAGGCCCCATTGCAGAAAGGGAACTTCAACAGTGATGGGTTGTAGGGGGAGGGGGAGGAGCTTTCTTTTACCTTCAAAGATTTGGCATTTATGACAGGCAGTTCCATTTTATGGACATCATTGAAGAGTGCGGACCAATAATAACCAGCCCTGAGTACCTTGTTTGCAGTGGCTTTCCAGCTCAAGTGGCCTCCACACTCTCCAACATGGAATTCCTGTTTAATTCTTTCAGCTTCAGGTTCAGGCAAACATTTCAGCAATAGGCCATTTGGATTTTTCCAGTATAAGTTTTCATTCAAAATGCAGTAACTCCTGGCTTTAAGCTTCAGGAATCTGGCCTTGGTTTTGGACAGTTCAAGAGGAGCGTTGAGGTTGGTGAGCACATAAAGGATATCATAATACCAGGGAGAGTTCTAAAACTTCTCCTCCATAATGGGGTCAGGAAATCCTTCCTGCTCATCTAAGGCATTTAACATGTTAAAGTCAAGGGCCTGCAGATTAGATTCAGCCATTAATTGGGCTAGGCCTTGACCTTTGATCAGTTTGGTGGGGTTTATCTCAAGGTCATACTCTAAGATAGTAATAATCCATTTTCTCCTTTTCCCATCAGGGTCTTGGGACAAGATGTCCTTAACCACTATATTTGGAACATAGGCTGTGGTGTGAGAATGCAGAATGTACACCCTAAAGTCTTTTAAGGCCTTTACCAGGGCATAGGCCTGCTTTTCCATAATTTTGTACTTCAAGGGTGCATCCCTTAAGGCTTTACTGAAGAAGGCAATTGGTTGTTCCATTCCCTCTGTGTTTTTCTATAGTAAGACAATGGCTATTGTGTGCTCAGAGGAAAATGAAAATATTAGAAAATATTTTGAGAAATATGGACTGATCAGGGTAGGGGCTTGAATGAGCGCCAGTTTTACCAACTCAAAATATTTCTTGGCCTCAACAGTCCACTTAATTCCGGCACCTTTCTTCAGCATGTTGGTCATTTTCCTAAGGTGCTCAGCTAGGTTGGGAATGAATCTCCTAAGGAAATTGATCTTCCCAATGAAGGACTGTAACTCCGTGATGTTTCTTGGATGCATGATCTGAAGTAACCCCTCAACTCTTTGTGGGTCTATCCTAATCCCTTTCTCAGATATAATATGGCCAAGAAGTTTACCTTCTTGCAGCCCAAAAAAAAATTTCTTAGGATTTAGTGACAGACCATACCTTTTACATTTTTCAAAAACTTTCCTCAGATGTTTCAAGTTTTCTTCTTCAATTTTAGAAAAGACAGTCAAGTCATCCAAGTAGATAACTATGAAGTGTCATATCTCATCTGAGAAAGCTATATCCATTTCTCTATGGAAGGTAGCCCCAGCATTCATCAGTCCAAAGGGAATTTTCACATACATAAAGGTGCCCCATGGAGTGGTAAATGTTGTTTTGAGTTGATCCTCTAGGAGTACTAAGACTTGATTGTATCCAGAAAAACCATCAAGCAGGGAGATTCTTTTAGAGCCCACTACCTTTTGTAAGATATGTTACATTCTGGGCAAGGGGTAGTTGTCTTTCAGGGAGGTTCTGTTGAGGTTTCTAAAGTCTATGCAAAGTTTGATCTCCCCTATTTTATTTCTCACAGCCACTAGATTTGATACCCAATCAGAAAACCTCACAGGGACTATTATGCCTACATCATACATCTTCTTAATCTCATTTTCAACTGCAGGCAATTGTTTTGGATTGATTCTACGGAGTTTTTGTCTGAAAGGCTTCTGATTTTCCTTCAAAGGTATTTTGTGTTGTATTATGTTTATGTCATAGGCCTTTAAGTCTTCGTAACTCCATGCAAACACGTCAATGAATTCCTTGAAACGGTCAACGTATCTCTTCTTCATGTTCGCAGGTATAGACTTAGCCAGTTTTATCATTTTGGGTTTATCTTCAGTGCCAATGTTGCATTCTTCTACGTCTGAATCTGCATGTTCCAAAGTGGGCCTTTTCGCTACATCATCAAAGTCAAAAAGGTCCTCCAAGGGTGCCAGGCCTCTGGGTATATTCTTGTCTTTGGCCTGCAGCACCTCCATTTCCTCACTATCTGTGTTTTCACATTCTGTGGTTGCACTTCCAGTTTCTAGGGAAAAAGTGTTTATTTCTATGCTACAAGCTGGGGTTTCCTCATTAGAGGATTCTTCACTCAGGCAGTTGTCCTCAGATTTAGAGTCTGAATCAAAAAATCCAAACTCGTTTCTTCCTATCAGGAAATCCTCGATCTGTTTATCTCCTTCAAAGACCTGCCAATATTTTTCATTGTCTGGCACCGCAGGTGTAAATTTGGTCTGAATGATGATTTTTTGGTCGGCTGGAGTCTTAGGATATGAACTAGCTAGGCAAGCCAATCCATTTGCAATAACATTTTGACCCCTAGGGACAAACACCAGCTCATATTCCATAAATGTTTTCAGTATATCCATGGAATCATTCCTGTATGCCCTGATCTTGGGGTGTTTTGCTGAATACTCACCGTTTACTTTTTTTATGACTAACTCTGAGTCTCCTCGTATAGCTATCCTATGGGCTTCCAATTTTTTCAACAGATTCAGGCCAAGGATAAGAGCTTCATATTCTACAATATTATTTGTACATTTGAAGTGCAGATTTACAGCATGGCTCTCAGCGTGGTCACTCTCTGTGTTACGTATCCACACCCCTGCCCCAACATCTTTCCTAGTACAAGACCCATCGAAATTCATCTCCCACAGGGGTTCATTTTCCGTTTCGTCATTATTTCCTTCCCTACAGCTGGGTTCGCCATTGTGTTGCATTACAGGGTCTGTCCTAGGTTGCGGGTTGTTTCGTTCTTCATGACATATGTGGAGCTCAGAGAGTTGGCTATCTTACTGTTTACGTTCTGTTTCTGTTTCTGGTTCACTCAGAGTTTCGTTTCCAGTACCCTGCCCATGGTTTCCTTCATCGTGTTCCTCCAGGGTAGCCATTATGTTAAAGTCCATGGGCTCTATGTTATTGTTTGTATTTCTGTTTTCTGACACTGGCTCTCCTAAGGATGGGTCGTTATAAAGAATGAAAGAATCTAGGTCTGTGTGTACAGAGTATAATGGTGAATTTTCAGGTTTCTCGGGGCTACTGACTAGAAATTTCATCTGGGACTCTCTATACAGTCTTCTAAGCTGGCCAAATATAGGGATAGTGGCATATGAGCCATCCATCTGCATCGTTCCTTGTAGTTTGGCTCCCCATGATCTAGATAGTAACATGCCATACTTGGGTGGCACATCTGCTACCACCACATCCATGACCATACACTTAGCAGGAATCTGGGTGAGGCTTACACACAGGTATTTAATCAGGCCGAGGCATTTCACCCTATTAGAGTCAAACGAATACAAATCTTTGTAAGGGCGGGTTATCTCTAGGCCTAATCTTTCCATCACCACCTTAGGCATTAAATTGTGTGATGCTCCAGAATCATGCATGGCGTTGTGGAGTATTTTTTCATGGATGTTGAGACTGATATAAAAAGGCGGAACTACCCCTTCCTGAAACTTTCCCTCAATCTTTGGACCAAACAGGAGGGCAGGTTGATCATCACTCAAATTCACAGTGTCGTTGTGTTCCCATAGATTCAACGCTTTCAAAATTTGGTCTTTATATACAACTTGAGTGGCCAGCTCAGAGAGCGGGATAGAGATTTTAATTTTTGCAATCTCACTTTCCAAATTGAAAGTGGACTGACTCTTTGGAGTGCTTAACTATGTTTTATTTGCTACTTCCTTAGTAGCTGAATTAGTCTGTGATTTATCACTATGTACAAGGTCAGGAATCGTTTTATCAGGAGCATTAGCTATAGTGCTAGTGCTGCTGGTTGGTTGGTTTGGTTTTTCAGTGTCTTGGCTGTCTTTTTCTTTGTTTCTACCAGAACTTTCAGTTGCTGATTTGCTATCTACAACAGACGTTTTAGAAGTTTTATCAGGTCTTTTCTTGATTGTAACCTCAGGAGCCTTGGCTTTGGAATTGTCTTGGCTCTTTTTGCTCCTAAGTTTATATTGTTCTCTGACCTGCATCATAGCGTTTTCGAATCCTAATCTGTAATCCTCAGATTCCAACCACTCCTCATCCCAGTATGAAGGTGAGGGCTAATCTTCCCCTGAATCATAGTTAAGGACCGAGTCTTCTGCTTCAAACATGTTTATCGCATTCCCTTCAGACTCCTCTATGATTCCCTCATCTTCATCTAAAAAGTTTTGGAATGGGGGAATAACTTGCTGATCTGATTCTTGCTGTTTGTTGGGAGTGGTATTGTTTCTTCTAAAGTTTTGGTTCTGGTTTCTGTTCTTATTACTAACTGTAACAACCACTTTTTCCATCATTTGTTTCAAATTATCCATGTTTTTAGATAATCTATCATAGTTTGGGTCTGAAGTGGAAGCTACAGTGTCATCCTTATATGTTACCCTCTTCTCCGATCTTATTCTTGCTCTTTTCTCAATCAAGTTTTCCTCTATGTTCACTGCTCCTTTCTACATCTCCTCCAATGTGGTGTACTCTTTATCCCTAAGCTCATAGGCCATGTCAGCATCAAACCCATTAGGGTATTTGGCCAAGGCCATACCTTGTGGAGGTTTCATGTGTGGAGGAAGAGCATTGTAAATGTTATTGAACCTAGTGGTGTAATCATGGACACTCTCTCCCACATTTCTTTTAAGGTTCATGTATTCTGCTAGGAGTTGGCGAGGGTTTGCCCTAGCTTCCCATTTGTTTATGAAGGTCTGATATAATGCAGGGAGATCTTGGATACTGCCAGGGGGTAAACTCTTAAACCATTTCTTCACATCACCCCCTAAGCTTTGGGCAAATATTCTCATTTTGATTGTTTCATCATCAATTTCCATATAGTCAAAAGAATCCTCCATCTTATCTACATGTTGCTGGGCTGTGATGGATTCTTTAGCAGTGAAGTGTGGGATTTTTGATTGATAATCATTAGGTAAGGGTAACAAGGGCTGAGGTAAAACCAAAGGTGCATACCAGGCTGCCATGATAATGTTCTGATGGGGTACAGGGTTAACTTGAGCAGCTGGTATATGGATGACAGGGATATTAGGACTAGCAGAAGTCTGTTGAGCAGATCTAGGGTGGGAGAGCCCGAAGTGTTGAATGAAGTGGATGTCAGGTGGTGTAGATGTAGGGGTTCCTCTATCCCTAGTGTGTTGACCACTACGAGATGTTGAACTATGAGATTCAGGGTCTGGCTGGTCTAGATGATTGAATGACCTAGCTCTTGGTAGTCTATTAGTTAGGTCTAGGTCGGGGAGAAAATGTGATAGAGCTACTAGTTCTTCTGGTGCAGAATTAGCTCTATGAATGTGACTGGAAATAGTTGATCTTTTAGGTGTAGGAGCTCCCTTGAGGATACTCTCCGGATTGTCAACTATCTCAGGTGGGTCAGGGTCAGGGCAAGCTCTTGTATAGATGGTCCTTGAAGCCAGAATGGTATTTTCCGGACAAGTAGCTTAACCCTACTTGTTACTTCTATTGTGGTTTGATGTTGTTTCAGAGGATGGTCTCCCAGTGGAGTATTATGTGAAACCAAGTAAATCAGCCAAAGAATTTACTGATCACCAGTGGAGTCTTTTGAACGTTTAGGAGCTATGGAGTCACCAGGTGGAAGATTAAAGATGTTTCTAGGGGGTACATTGTCCACCACAGTGCTCGTGAGATGCCCCTCTTGAAGTAAACCTCGAAAACACAGCAAACTCTAACCAGATATTGACCGGGAGGGCATTTACCAGATATGTCACCTCTGGAAGAGGATGAGATCCGGAGGCTACCTGGCCCTTTCCAGGCTCTGCCTAAGAGTATGGGAGAACACAAAAAATGGTATAGAGGTTGATGTGTGAATGGGCATGTTTAACTACCAACCTAACCAGAGATTCCAGGTTTTATGAGGGTTTGTGGTGTAGCAAAGCGAGACAAACTCAGAATTCCCCAACGGAGTCGCCATTATGTTGGGGTTCCCATGTTTTGGCCAGGTTGGCAAGACCAAAATATGAGACAACATAGAACCACTTTCAGACCTTAGGATCTAGCCCTCCTAGGTCCAGAGAGGGATCTCTCTATATGAGTCAAAGGGTATGTCTTTGAGGCTCTAAGTTATTATTTTAAGCTAGTTATATGCACAAGGTTTGTTTGTTTGTTTATGTTTGGTTGTTGGGAATCAGGAAAGAAGGGTCCAATATAAGACAAGGATGAGCAAAGAGGGAATTAGGTAAAGGTAGATAACTCAGAGAACATCGAGGCCATTGGGCAATGGAGTCAAGAGAGGATTTACTTGTGTTCAATGTGCAAGCTTTCAGTTGGGCTAGTCATCCAGAGCATTTGGATCTTGAAGATGATATTTGGAATGGGACACTAAGGACTGAAAATGAAAGGAGAAGAAACACTCAATTCTGTCTATAGATCAGGCCAGAGGTCATTTAACTCCAGACCTGCTTGGACAAAATCAGAGGCAATACAAGGGATCTTAGAAAGGCTTAATTGAGATGTAAAGATCCTAGTGAGGCAGAGACAGGGTTCTTGACCTCCCAGTGTTCTCAACTCATCCAACTAAATCCAGCAAGAACATCTAAACATAGATTTCTTCAATTCATACATCAGAGAGTAGGCAATGACATCCACTACACTGGTTAAATCAATTGAAATCGATATTCAGATACACATGTAAGCAGAAAACATAAAAGGCTGGGAGAGCAGCAACATAAGGTACCTATCAAGGGTAAATCTTATGCCAAACTTTTGATGCGAGCCATTAGAAATGGAATGAAATTAAATCAAACACAGAGTTAGGAAAACATCACCAGCTGCTTTAGATCAAGATCCAAAGAAACATGCTTGTCATATTAAAAACAACACAAATCAGGTACATCATTGCCCACAGCTTTAAAATTCAGCCTGAATACATCAAACCTTAGCCTATCTTACAATATTACATAGAGAACTTGTCTCAAGAGGAAAATACTTGCATTTCTCTGATATCTCATCAACAACTTTACAATAATTTCCTTCTGTGTTTTATAGCAGAGGATGAACAGAAGATCGACTAAGGAGGTAGGTGAACACTAAATGTTGTATTAGACATCTGAAAGAAAGAGGGCCAAGTCCCATTCTACTTGTATGCTGAGTATTTAATCTCTGTCACCCCTTTTATGAAAGAGTGATCTTCTTCAGATATGATTTTGACATGTTTTGGCTGTGGTACTCCTGGTGATTTGAACAAAAATAAAATAAACTACTGAGAAGTCTGCCATATCAATGCTCTGGTGATTTTGAACCGTTGTCAGGGTGGAAACTCCTTCATGGATAGGGTGTTAAATAAAAGCTGTATGGACGCCCTATACTTGATAAGGAAAAAAATTATGTTGACAAATAAACCATGATGTTACCTTTTACTCATGCTCAGGACCTTCTGATCGATCCTCGGGGTCCTCAAACTGGTGCTTTGCCTCTTAGACTGCTGATTCAAGGCCCAATATCTTCATTAGCGTGCCTTAATCTCCTTTGCTTTGTACTGGAACACTCTGTTGTTTCATCTCTGTCTCTGACAGGTTAGCTCGAGCTCTTAATGGTGCTGGAAGGTTTTCTACAGAGTTTAAATCCTGTTCTCTTTAATGAACATCCTGTCTTCACCTTCCCGGGTCATTTTTCATAAGTTCTGCCCCTGTGGATGATCTTCTTTGGTCTCTCTATCCTTGTAGCAAAGATTTTGTATTCACGGCGACCATTTACTTTGACGACCCTGTAAAAACGACAAACTGGTTACAAAAACATCTATGGGGTGGCGGACGCGATGGAGACGACCAGGGTGATTGTGCAGCATAGTGCCATGGTGGAATGGTGGTGGAATGTGGCAGAAGAATACAGTGTGAAATGGAAGACAGGAAAGATGGCGGAGGGTCGGCGGAACGCAGAGCAAATGTACGTGAAGACCTTAAAAAACCCGACCTTGAACGTTGTATGCAATAGAATAAATGGGCGTACGATGGACAAACGTGGTGGGAGTGACGTCGCAGGGCAAACCCAGGGGATGGTCAACGGAGGGAAAATAGATCTGGACCGTCAAGCATGGCGTAGATGGACGGTGGAGGACGACAGACGGTGGGCCAGTGGGTGCGGGGGTCATGAGTTAAGCAGTGCGCAGCTTTGTTGAATGATGACCGTAGGATGAATCTCTCAAGATCTGATGGTTGTCGTGGATTTTGCTATGCGCCCAGGACCGAAAGATAATGCGCGGGGAGAAAGTGGTTTCGCCGTCGTATAGGGGACACATGGCAGACGGTGAGTGGAATCGTTGGGCTATCAGGGAAAACCGCTTGCCACGGATAAGCGGTGCGGAATAAACCAGGCGGTTTCAGGGCATGGTGCGGGGCGGGGACCACAACGGTAGGGGCGCGTTGCGGACCGATGGATCTTGCATTCAAATGAACAGTGGAGATGCGGCGACGGGAAAATAGCGCCTTGGTCACGGCGTTGGGTTATATGGAGGAAAAAGGCGCAGGGGCTATGCGGCAGGGGCTAGGGTCTGATATAAGGTTTTTTAAGTAGGTTTTTAACCCTTTTAAATGCATTTTTGAAACCTTATAATGGCAACGATAGGGGAAAAGAGGGGAAATTAGGCCAAGGAAATGGGTATGGGCGCAAACTGAAGGGGATATGGGGGGAATTCAAGAGATTAATGGTGGGAATGAATGGAAGAAAGGGAAACTGTCCAAGGGGAAAAGGGGGAAACTGTGGTTATTTGCAGGGGTACAAGGGGTAAAAGTAGGCCTTTTAGGATGGGGAATCAGCATAGGAAATTCATGTAGTGCAAAGCATGGAAGGACTTCAAGGATGATGAGTTTTCAGAGAAATTCATTCCTTGAAGGCTCCAAAAACTATCTAGACCCCTGCTCGCTTGACAAGAATTTCATAGGGGGGCTTACAGTGAACATATCCCAAAATCTGACAAAGGTCGAAGAAATATCACTGGGGGCAGCATGCTCTCCAGAATAAATAACCTCTTACACCAAACTGTTACAACAGTATAGAGATATATTTGCGTGGGACTACTCATAAATGCCTAGGCTTAGCCCTACTATCGTAGAGCACCATATTGACACTTGGCCTGATGTAACTCCAGTACACCAGAAACAACGTCAACTGCACCCATCTAAGGCAGAAGAAATAAAGCGAGAAATCAACAAGCTTCACAAAGCCAGGTTTATCTGCCGCATCATCTACACATCTTAGGTTTCCAACCCTGTTCCCATCATGAAAAAGAAAGGTACGATACGCATTGGCACCAATTTTCAGGATTTGTGTTAGTATGAATTCTTCGTCGAAGTGTACGAAAAAGAACCACTTTAGCTACGCATAACTAATAGCCCTAACAACAATAATGGCTGCAAAACATCTTCAGATCTGCAATTAGTAGTTAAAGTGCTGCAAAAAACAGATCTATAAATAGAAAGACATTAAGCAGTAAAGTAAAGAGTTTGCTCCATGCATCCAACAGACAAGACAAGAACACGATTTTTGAATGAATTTTTATATTACAGGGCACCTGGGAGGAAACAAGAAGGGGTATCCAGATCTCCTCAATGGGATGGGTTCTTTGTAGTCCTCAGCACTTCAGATCTAAGCTTTCTCTCTCTTGTAGATGTAGAAAACCCAATGTAGAAGGTAGAGCTCAATGGGAGCAACAATGGCAGAAAATGAGACTGAGTGTATAGATCCAGAGTGATCTAGTATGCAACAAAAGGTGAAGAATGAAGGGGAAAACCCTCCTATTTATAACAAAATATTGGGTCATTCTATATCTTGGTGCATGATTAAAATAATGTTAACCAAATCTAGATCCACCTCTATGGAATATTTTATTATTATTTGTTGGAGGGAAAGGGACTTTGACTTGGGTCAAAATCCCTTGATTAGTGAAGAATAAATAAATAAATGATTTATTTATCCTTTTTAAGGAAGTGGTTGAGATATAATCAAATAAATAATGATTTATTTAATTAATAGTGGTTGATTTGGTCATATTTAACAAGGAATATTATTTAAATAATTATTCCTAGAAAATAATAAGATAACTATGGGTTTATCTCATTAATTTCTTTGTTTTTGGGTTAAACATGACTGGGAATAATAATTAAATTATGGTTTAATTAATTATTCCTTTGGGGGTTTCCTAATTAATCATAGTGAAAGCAGTTTTACTTGGGGTAAAACTGGTCTTACATGGTGTACTTGGGTCCATCTAATGATGAAAAGTTAGATGACCAAAAAAGGTGTAACAGATTGCCCCCCAGCGTGCGAGTGTCAGGAGCAAATCGTATGACCGAAGTACGTTGTAAGAAGACAATCACTAGACAACAAAAGGGTATGTCAGAGAGAGAAATATGAGGTAGATAGTGTGTTGAAGGACTAGACCCTGAGGAGACGAGACTCGCAGGTGCAACAAGTCTCTGTTATGAGAGGGTACCTGTGCTGAAGGCGGCGGGGGAGGCATACCTATGCCCGCCGTGAAAAAGTACAAAAGAATAGTGTGTCCAGTGAACAAGGGACCGAGCCATAGAATACAGCTGGCATAATCAAGAGCCAGATAAAAATACAATGAATAGTCTCACATACATGCTGTGCCTGGGATAACAGCCAGGACTAGTACAATATCATCTGAGTACATGAGATAAATACAACCCCAAATGCCCCCTGTAAATGGGGAAGGCTCACAAAATCTGACTGGTACATGCAACTGGTCTAAACCGTAGATTCTCGAGCTCTGTCCCTGAAATGAGTCGCCATTTGTTAGTATGAATTCTTCGTCGAAGTGTACGAAAAAGAACCACTTTAGCTACGCATAACTAATAGCCCTAACAACAATAATGGCCGCAAAACATCTTCAGATCTGCAATTAGTAGTTAAAGTGCTGCAACAAACAGATCTATAAATGGAAAGACATTAAGCAGTAAAGTAAAGAATTTGCTCCATGCATCCAATAGACAAGACAAGAACACGATTTTTGAATGAATTTTTATATTACAGGGCACCTGGGAGGAAACAAGAAGGTGTATCCAGATCTCCTCAATGGGATGGGTTCTTTGTAGTCCTCAGCACTTCAGATCTAAGCTCTCTCTCTCTTGTAGATGTAGAAAACCCAATGTAGAAGGTAGAGCTCAATGGGAGCAAAATGGCAGAAAATGAGACCAAGTGTATAGATCCAGAGTGATCTAGTACGCAACAAAAGGTGAAGAATGAAGGGGAAAACCCTCCTATTTATAACAAAATATTGGGTCATTCTAGATCTTGGTGCATGATTAAAATAATGTTAACCAAATCTAGATCCACCTCTATGGAATATTTTATTATATTTGTTGGAGGGAAAGGGTGTTTGACTTGGGTCAAATCCCTTGATTAGTGAAAATAAATAAATAAATGATTTATTTATCTTTTTAAGGAAGTGGTTGGGATATAATCAAATAAATAATGATTTATTTGATTAATGGTGGTTGATTTGGTCATATTTAACAAGGAATATTATTTAAATAATTATTCCTAGAAAATAATAAGATAACTATGGGTTTATCTCATTAATTTCTTTGTTTTTGGGTTAAACATGACCGGGAATAATAATTAAATTATGGTTTAATTAATTATTCCTTTTGGGGTTTCCTAATTAATCATAGTGAAAGCAGTTTTACTTGGGGTAAAACTGGTCTTACATGGTGTACTTGGGTCCATCTAATGATGAAAAGTTAGATGACCAAAAAATGGTGTAACAATTTGAACAAAGCTTTTCCTAAAGACAATTATCCCACTCCATTCATCGACCAATTCATCGATGCATGGGCAGGACATGAGGCCCTATCCTTTATGGATGGGTTCTCTGGATACAATCAAATCCAAATCTGCCATACAGACCGGTACAAAACGACGTTCACTACCCCCTGGGCCACATTCGCATACAAGGTAATGCAATTTGGCCTAAAAAATGTTTGAGAAACCTTCCAAAGGGACATGAATTATATATTTCATGACTTGGCACACCTTATCCTCACCTACTTAGATGATTTGATAGTCCACTCCAAGAAGCGCTCAGACCATCTTGAGGATCTGCGATTGGCATTCCAAAGATGTCGTCAATACAACCTATGCTTGAACCCTATCAAGTGTGTCTTCTATGTCAGTGCAGGAAGTCTCTTAGGTTTTATTGTGTCCCAGCAAGGCATTCGTGTGGACCCTCTCAAGGTCCAAGCCATCAAAGAGGTACCTCCACCTTGAACCCTCGGACAACTTCAAAGCCTGCAAGGAAAGGAAAATTTTCTAAGACGTTTCGTCCCAGATTATGCCACCTGTGCTCAAGGGTTCTCGTGCCTCTTTTGCTAGGACATTCCCTTTAAATGGGATAACCAAAACCAAGAATAATTTGATGCACTGAAGGAGACATTATCCTCAACGCCGCTCATTAGTCTCCCAGATTATGACAAGGATTATATCCTGTATCTATCAGCTTCTGAATCCATATTGGCTAGATTATTGATTCAGGAGGGACCAGATGGAAAGGAGCACGTAATATATTACATCAGCAAAACCTTTTCAAGCCTAGCATTGAGATATGAACTTGAAGAAAATATTTCCCTAGCATTAATCAACGTAGTCCAGAAACTTCACCACTACATCATCTTAAAAACCACTACGGTTATCGCAAATATTAACCCCATAAAATACCTGCTCATGCGTTGTCTAATGAACCATAAATATGCTTGTTGGATATTCTTTCCCCAAGAATACGACTTGCATTTTCGCTCCCCCAAAAGAAAAAAGGCACTTGCATTAGCAGAGTTCATTACGGACCACCTAGGAAATTTCAAGGGATCACCAGTAGATGATTTTCTACCAGATGAACATCTCTTCTTCGTAGCAACTAACAACCCTTGGTATGGATACATTTTCCTATTCTTGCAAACCAAAAATTTCATACCTCATATCACACGAGACGATCATCGGTGCATATGCCAGCAACCCCCTCGATATCTCCTTCTGGGATATTTCCTATACCGGTGAGGCATCGACACCATTTTATGTTGATGCCTTACTCATGATCAAGCGGAGCAAGCCATTAATGACTTCCATGGAGGCGCTTGTGGTGGCCATCTATTAGGAATGGCTACTGCCTAGAAAGTCCTATGGACAAGATATTTTTGGCCCTCCCTGTTTTGCGACTACATCACAGCAGTCAAAAGATGTGAACAATGCCATCGCTTTGCTCATAAGGCTAGAGAACCTCCTGCTCCTCTCCACCCCATCATAGTAGCCGAACCCTTTTGTAAATGGGGGATCGACTTCATGACTTGCAACCCTGCCTCATCGAGCAACCATAAATACATCATTGTGGCTATCGACTATTTCACCAAGTGGGTTGAGGCCATGCCCACATATGACAACATAGCAGAAACTGCCACCTGATTTTTGTTTAACCACGTGATCGCCCTATTCAGAGTACCCAAATATTTAGTCTCCGACCATGGGAAACACTTCGAGAATGAATTTTTCAAGAAGCTATCTCACCACCTAGGATTCTTCCATGAATTCGCTTCACCGTAATACCCTCAGTCCAATGGATAGGTAGAAGCTATTAACAAAGTACTCAAAACTATGTTACAATGCACGGTGAATAACCATAAAACCAACTGGAACCATATGCTCTTTTCCGCCATGTGGGCATACCGCACGACAGTAAATACGTCCACTGGTTGCACTCCCTTCCACTTAGTATACGGTGTCGAAGCCGTGATTCCCATAGAACACGAAATCCCAAATTTGCATGCCGCCATCGAACTCCTCAATGACACCCAGCCTCTAGAGCAGTGCCTAGTACAACTAGAGCTTGTTGATGAAAATCGACGACAATCGCTGCAACACAACGAGGCCCACAAGAAAAGGGTAAAACCATCATTCAACTTCCACATCACCCTTTGACTACCACATCACCCCTCTCTCATTCACTGAGGGAGAATTATTCCTCTGCTATGATGTCTCAAAAGAGGCCTTAGGGCCAAGAAAGTTCGAAACCTTGTGGAAAGGACCTTACATCATTAAACACTACCTCCGACAGGGGGCACACATCTTGATAGAATCGGACGGGACTTGCCTCACTAACCCCGTCAATAGCCTTTACCTCAAAAAATACTACCCATAAGGGCCTCGACGGCCCTTCCCCTAGAGTAAGAGTACACAAACACCCAACCACTTAAAATTTTTGACCCCAAGACTTATTTAAAAAGTGCTCAAAGTGTCACCATGGATCACCAAAACGAACCCTATTTCGGATTTGCTGATGGAGCGTCAAGATGGTCTCAAAATTTAGCCACAGCTGCCTGGTCCCTTACCTCCCTGGCCAATCATCTCTGTGTTCAAACAGTGTGTGTATCAGTTCAACAACAAACTATCAGGCAAAATATGACGTTGTCATCGGAATTATGTGCGACGCCCTCCATTGGGGCATTCACCATATGCATATATACCTTGATTCCCAGTTAATAGTATCACAGCCAAACCAAACATTTGAGACAAGAGATACACATCTGTTTAGAAAATATTTGTGTGCCAAAAGATTAAGTAGACAATTTGACTATATCATATTTTCACATGTACCAAGGAGTCAAAACCAAACAACTGATCGCATAGCTAACAATATCCTAAACTGGAATGCATCTCGAATAAACCATCATACATAAAACAAAAAATATATATATCCATCAGCATAAAAAAACACATAAACCAAAATAGGTGGTACATCATGTAGAGCCACAAAAAATATCTCTCATATATATATATCAAAAATATGTATATCTGAGTACAAAAAATAGTGTTGTTGGCCCAATTGCTAGCCCAAAGATACAAAAGTCATCAAAAATAAGGGAAGCATCCTCATAACGGGTTCTTTCCCTGTGTACAAAACTAATCTAGGGGTGCCCCCTCAAGAGGGGCACCTGGACCCACCGCTACTCCCGGTACCACCACCGGAGCTACTGTCGCAACTGCGATCACCACCCGACGTAGAGTGGGACAATAATCCCTCTCCTAGGCCATCATTGTCTCTAACCAAACCTCCTTGAATTCATCCATGAAACGTCAAGCAGGAATACCCTAGGTCAAGCAGTCCACTTGACCCCAGAAGTCCTCAAGAGCACTCACCTGAGCTGTCAGTTCTGCAATGCGCACCTCTGTCGCATCAGCACTAGCTTGCTCAGCCGCAACCTATGTAGCATCCGAGTTGCTCCCCTCACTTGAGGGGCTGGCACCATCTCTGCCAGGTCCATTAGCACCACCGCCTGGTCCACCTGCATCACCTCCTCCCTGACCACCCTGAGGTCATCGTAGAGGATCGTGGCCCACCAGTCAGGCCACGGGACAACCCACCTCGCTAGCATCTGCACGAGTAACCAAAATAATATCAGTGTCACTAGAAAAACACGTAAGTACATACATACTCAAAAAAAATGCAGAAAAAATATATAACACATACCTGCAGGTCCCCAAACATAACCAAAAGGGAGACCCATGTTTGGGTCACCCTTGAAGTCCATTCCCACATACGAGTATGGTAAGAAAATTTTTGGGTTGGCCTTGAACCAGGCCTCTGTCGTGGCATTCCAATAATTCCCCACCATGCCACCACCCCCCCGCGGCATCATCGGATCCCACCTCCTCATACGTGGCTCCCGTGGCCCCCCGATAGGCACTGCTACCACCAGCCTCATCAGCACCACCCTCTCGTACATGATTCTACATAGGATACTAGTGTACGCAAATGAATCTGATCCATGTTGGACCTTGTTTAATTGCGACACCATACCATCAAAACAAAAGTGAGAAAAGTTGAAGAAATGCCCAAACCTCAGCCGGCACAACACTCCAACCTATGGGCCAAATGCCCGATGCTTAGCCACTGACCCCGCCAATCGTACGATCACTACTAGAGCACACCTCTCTGCCACTGATGCAATACTAATGCATCCCTCAGTAAGAGGCACCCCCCGCAATGATGCCTTTAGAATCTATCCAAGTTCACTCTCCCATAGGGGAGTGGGTACCTCAGTGCTTCACCTTGAGGTAGTAACCCGGTCACAAAGTAGATATCTGTCTTAGGATGGATCACCTAGTTCTTCCCCTGCAACACAAAAAAATTTCACCTCCTGTGCCAGTGTTGTATAATTTAGCGTAGTAATAGGTCTTGCAACCAAAGAAACTCATTTTCAGCAAACTTCAGAAGGCCCCATGTAGCCAACTAACATCGTGCCCCAGCATCAACAGCTAGAGCGGTCCGGATCTAGGGCTAGTCCCGCTCCCTCCATAATAACTTGTCATCAACATAGGTACCCATCAGTATAGAGAAAAAACCCAAAAAATAAACAAAAAACCAAAAAAAAATTCCACCTCGGCCTTTGCGCACCTATCCCTTAGACAGGAATGCTAAAATTAGGGAATAGAGTACCCTCGCACACCTGTCCCTCAAAATTGTGGGCAAGGAAGGCGCTATTTTGCCCATATTTCCCATGCAATCTAGGGAAAAATTCACCCAGAGTCCGTACAAACCCAATTTGTACGGCCCCCGACACCATCAAACTATAAAAATTAAAATGCAGGACATCATGGAAGTTACCTCGGCATAATATCACTAGACCCTGGTACACGGGCTGAACACAATGGCAAGGAATGCTACACAAACACCTCTAACCTCTCAAACCTCAACAAGTAAATATGAATTGAATAAGGGCCATATTCACCTATTTATCACCCTTTTTAGAAACTTCGGAGGGCCATAACAAGATATCAGTGGGTCCATTCCGCGAATCGTAAGTTGCACCATCATCACTACTCCATGATGAACGGAATTAATGCCACACATTCGCATTCCAGAAAAAATAAATTTTCAGCACCGGTAGGTATGCCCTCTCTCATCTTCCTTTTAAATCTCATGCCTTTCAATAATATTTGATGAAAAGAAGATTCTTTCACTTGAGGTAGTTTCTTTTGCAAGAAAAACCCGCAAACCATTCACGGCACCATCTACTGAAAGTTCCAGAGCAGGTATCATTCTACCACCAGCATGATAGAGTCCCAGAAAAATTTTCATATCCTGACATCATTTCTCCATCCAAAATAAACCATAGGATCCTCATATCCGACCGTGTTTATCATCACCTCACCCTGCACATAATAAACATCCATGTTGGTCAGTAGAGCCTCCCTTCCATGACGCTCGTCACCCAAAGTAGACCATATATCACAGCAACAGTGACGCCATGGCCATACCACTTCAGTCTGGGAAGCACCTCGTGCCCATCAATTCATCATGCATAAGGTCAAGTTTACCATGCTAACTAAAATCCCCTTCCCAGACGACCAGGTTGTACAAGCAGATAAAACACGCACCACCGTGCTTCGCATTTAGCCCACCATACCTCCACCAGCATAATCCCATCTGCGATATTTTTCATCCGCTTCATCAACTTGCACATGAGACCACCAATGGGACCCCCACCCTCAACAAAACACCTTCCTCATGCCATCAGTGAGCGAACACTTTCATGTTTTGGGGTACCCGTCTCTGTGTTTTGTACAAACCAAACCCCATTATTTTATTCTTTTGGTAAGTGTAAAAAGACCGCAAATGGTTCACTTCACCCCTCCACCCCCGTATTTCATCTTTTCTCCCATGGAAGCAGTCCCTGATTCCCCTTGGTCAGAGTATTTCATCGCCCACGCACGCACCATCATGACATTCATAGCTGGTTTACACCCACCTTGGAAGTCCTACTGACGCCAGGCATTTTCCCTTCAAAAATAACTATTACTGCCGCCAAGCTACTAAAGTATACTATGACCTCAGGCCACTAAACCCCCATCATCAGTTTTCAATCACCACTCGCCACCATGCCTATGTTAAACCCACCACATCTAGGTCCCCGATTCCTAATATCGGTGACCCCTCGTCCAATTGAGGCTTCCTTTTTGTCAACTTCAACACCTTCATTCCAAAAAGGAAGCAGTACCTTGGGTCACCCCTCTCCATACAAGGGCCATATTTGGGTGGCACTGTGGGAGACATCATTTTCCATAGATGTCATCGATCCTCCTGAAATTCTACTACAACAAAAGCTTTCATGTCAAGATGGTATCGTATCTTACAGCCATTGCACTTTGATCGAATCCGTCGAAGACCCATGCCTCCATAAGCGTCTTTGTCAACAATGCTTACACGATAAGTTCCCAATGAGCACCTGTGCATAGATTGCATAGTTATATGCCATACCAAGTTTATGCATATGGGTACCACATTCCATCTATAGTCAAATAAAAAACGCCCCTGAGGGCATCAGTAGTCTTCGTCAACAATCGCCAGCATCACTACCATAGTAGTGACACAGTGATAGCAACTATGGAATGTGGGCACTAAGGAGAGCTGGTCTCTCTTTTTTCCTCGGTCTTTTTCATTTATTAAGGGAGCATTCTTTAAACTCTTCTTTCTAATTTATTTATCAATTTCATAGAAATTGATAAATGAATACTTTAATCAAATCTTAAACTCAACCCGAATATTTATATGAGCCCTTTGGTGATTTTATTCCAGCACGCATAAACCATATGCCTATATATCTTGTATTAAAATCTTGGCCCTTCTTATAAAGCGCTCAAATTTCAATTTAAATCCTCCCCTTATATAATGTGTAGAAAACAAATACCCCGAAGCTCAAATCTTAATCACGCTCTTGTATCATATGTGAACCCTTCCTATACTTTACTTTATCAACTGTGTTTTCTCGTCGCACAATCCTTTTAACCCACTTCCTAAGGTCTGAATTTAATAAATTACATTCCTCCGACCAACCTTATCATTTAACAGTATGACAAAGGTTCGAGTCTTTAACCCGATACACTAGCACATATGATATTCCGACTATGGGTTATAATATTAACATGACATTTTATAAAAAAATGGGCCTTACACCTTGGAACTCATAAACAAGCAATTTCTAACATAATTCAATGGCCCATACCTCAAGTTATCTTCTGTGCGACTTATTGCGTGACTACGATTCGATGAACCAGCCTCCAGATTGGACGACACACAAAAATATCGCGTTTTTTCAATAGTCGAGGGTTAACACGTGAAAGTCATGCGATGAGGGCAGTATTTCCCCGTCGACGTGGAAATATTCCACTGGATCGCATTTTTTTCTAGTGGTTTCGCTCCGGCTCGAAGGCAGTGTGAAATTGGTTGTATTGGTTTCAAGAAACCGCTTCCAGGATTTAAACAGTGCTCAACCGGGGATCTACTCTGGTTAACACAATTCTTGCATAAATTCTGTCTTATTAACTCTGGAGTCAAGCCTTAACAATATCTCTCAACTCATAGTAAAACACGTCAATTTCTTCCACGGGCAGGGTTACCACCTTTAACAAAGTTTCATTGCAACCTCAGTAATATGGGGTTTCGCTCTTATAGGACCTGGGTTAAACACACAGAGATTGCGCTTTGTACAAGGGTCACTATCCTCTCTTGTACGGAGGACTAATCTAACTTCAGTCTCGGCCTCTTACAGGGGTTTTTTTCATCAATATAACACATTCGGGTGAGTCAATGAGAGCCTGCGCTCAACATAGATAGAGAGGCTACAGGAGATTTAACACAACATTTTTCCCTTCTGCAAATTATACACAGAGTTCAAAATTTGACAAAGTAATTTATTGGAGAATGTTAATGGCACATACGCAGTTAGACAATAGGGCGCAAATCTTATTCCACAGAGAATACAGTTTCACAATTCAACCCTTCGCTGCCAAATCTCCCCTTTTCACCATATCAGGGTTACAATTTATAATGCATAATATGACTCCTCGATTCCTCTCTTAGAGGACCGTTTTTATTCTAACCATCAAAGGCATAATTACATAACATTCGAACAACAGAAATTGAATAGGTGGACAAAAACCAACCCATTTGACTTCTACAGTTATTTAATTAATCTTATCAACTGAAATCAATAGATTGACACAGAGAAACTATCCAGCTTCTTCGGTTATTAACTAATCTACCTTCCCTAAGTATAACAGACAGCTAAGGTGTTGACACCTTGCTAGTACATCTCTAAAATTTTAGAACTCTTCTAGCCACAACATGTGGACAATCCTCCAACATTGCTAGCTAGTGTCTAATTCCCCTGCATCAGACTCCTGAGGGAAATTTTCTTCATGGACTCCTATCCATGAGCTCTTTCACCGAACTGCCTATCTTCTGCAACATCACTTTAGTCATCCAAGTGGCATCTTCATCTGGCTGGTCCTTCCACTTGATCAGATACTGGAAATACTCTTGTCCTCTAGTCTTCTTGAACACTCTTTTGTCCAATATCTTCTCTGGCTGCAATGGCTGTGCTGGGGGTAGCTGCTTTGCCCATTCAATCTGCTCTTTGTCTACTGGTCCTTCTTCTGCACAATCATCTTCATACCTATACAAGTCTGCAACATTAAATATGGGAGATATTCCAACATCAGGAGACAATTCAATCTCATAAGCATTTGCAGAAAACTTTCTAAGTATCTTGCATGGCCCAATATTTTTAAACTTTAGTTTGTTATATTGCTTCTTTGGGAATCTTTCCTTTCTCAAGTGTGCCAACACCAAATCTCCAACTTCAAAATGGACTTCTCTTCCGCTCAAATCTGCTCGGACCTTGTATTTGATGTTGTTGCCTTGTAGCTGTTGTTTCACTTGTTCATGTATGGCTTGGATCTCTAAAGAAAATTCTTCACCATCTGCACTCCTCAACTCTGGCCTTCCCAAATTTCTCAATTCAGATATTCCTCTGAGGTGCATTCCATAAAAAATATGGAATGGTCTTTTCCCTGTGCTTCTGTTTGGTGAATCATTTTATGCATATTCTGCCTGTGGAAAAATATGATCCCACTGCTTGGGATGCTCTCTTGCAAGACTTCTTAATAAATTTCCCAGACTTCTATTTACTACTTCATTTTGCCCATCCGTTTGAGGATGATAAGCTGAGCTGAAACTCAGTTTAGTACCAAGTTTCTTCCACAATGTCCTCCAAAAATGACCCACAAACCTAGTATCTCTATCTAAAACAATACTCTTTGGCAACCCATGCAATCTAACAACTTCTTTGAAAAACAAATTAGCAACATGGGTGGCATCGCTATTTTTATAACATGGAATAAAATGTGCCATCTTGGAAAATATGTCAACTACAACAAAGATTGCATCATTCCCTCTCTGAGTCTTTGGCAATCCCAGAACAAAATCCATACTCACCATGTCCCAAGGCTTGTCTGGAATAGGCAATGGAATGTACAATCCTACATTTTGGCTCCTCCCTTTCGCATATTGATAGATTTTGCAATCCTTCACAAATTTTTCCACTTTTGTTCTCATCCTTGGCTAATAATAAAAATGGCTCAGCTGCTCATAAGTTTTATAAGTACCAAAGTGTCCAGCAAGTCCACCACTGTGCTTTTCTTTGATTAAATTCTCTCTCATGGAACATTTTGGTACACATAATTGGTTTCTCTTGAACAAAAAGTCCTCCTGCAAGAAGAAATCCAACCACTGGCTTCTATCTGTCAAAACAGGGTTACAGCATGCTTCAAATGCTTCCTTAAAATCTGAATCTATTTTATACAGTTCTTTGAGAAAATCAAATCCTACAACTTCAAATTTGTTTTCTTGAACAAGCATGTTTCTCCTACTCAAAGCATCAGCTACTTTATTTTCTTGGCCACTTATATTCTTCAAAACAAAATTAAAACTCTGGAGATATTCAACCCACTTGGCATGCTTATGATTTAATTTAGGCTACTGTACAATGTACTGTAAAGCATGATTATCATAGTATAATACAAATTCTTTAGACATTAATTAATGTCTCCACTTCTTCAATGCCAGCACAATTGCATAAAATTCCTTCTCATAAGAGGAATACTTTCTTCTGGTGTCATTCACCTTCTCACTAAAGTACGCTACAGGCCTATCATCTTGACTCAGCACAGCTCCAATGGCTTCCCCACTGGCATCACACTTCACTTGGAAATTTTTAGTAAAATCAGGCAGAATTAAAACAGGCTTTTCAGTTATCTTTTTCTTCAAAAGTTTAAAATTTATTTCTGCTTCAGCAGTCCATTTGAATGGTTGTTTGTTCTTCTTTATTGTCTCAAGGATGGGTGCATTAATCTTGCTGAAATTATTTATGAATTTTCTGTAAAAACTGGCAAGTCCATGGAAACTTCTTACCTCAAAAACACTTCTTGGTGAAGGCCACTCCACAATTTCCTTTACCTTTTCTGGATCCATCTTCAGCCCTTCAACAGAAACAACAAAACCCAAATACACCAACTCTTCTTTCATGAATGAGCATTTCTTTAAGTTTATTAGCAGTTTCTCTTGGTGTAACTTCTTCAAGACATAATTAAGGTGCCTTAAATTCTCTTCCTTTGTTTTGCTGAAAACTAATATGTCATCCATATACACTATCACAAATTTACTAATAAATTATTTTAACACTTCATTCATCAGCCTCATAAAAGTACTGGGTGCATTGGATAAGCCAAAAGGCATTACCAACCACTCATACAATCCCTCATTTGTTTTAAAGGCAGTTTTCCATTCATCACCCTCTTTTATTCTAATATGATGATATCCACTTTTCAAATCCAATTTTGAAAAATATTTTGCACCACTCAAACAGTCCATTAAATATTCAACTCTAGGAAAAGGGAATATATACCTGATTGTGATCTTATTGATTTCTCTAGAATCAGTACACATTCTGTAGTCTCCATCCTTCTTTGGGCTCAGCACTGCTGGTACTGCACATGGACTCAAGCTCTCTCTGATCAGACCCTTGTCAATTAGCTCCTACACTTGCTTCCTGATTTCTTAATTCTTTGTGGGAGTCATTCTGTAGGCTAATTTATTTGGCAAATTTTAACCTGGAATAAAATCTATCTGGTGGCTGATTTTTCTCACAGGTGGCAACTCATCAGGAAAATCATCCACAACAATGTCACAATAACTGTCCAGCATCTCTTGGATTTCTATTGGCAAATCAGAAATCTTTGTAGAAGTAAGCACTACTTTAGGTTTGCAGACTAAAGCAAAACTTACCTCTTCTTCTTCAATTTTCTCTAGATACTCTTTCCCACTCAGCAACAAGGTCTTTGGATCAGCCACTCTGCTTGATGGTTCTCCTTCCTCCATGGGTATCAATTTGTGATGCACTCCATCCTTGAAGAACTTGTAAGTGTTCTTCTTTCCATCATGCACTGCTGCTTTGTCATACTGCTAAGGCCTGTCCAGTAGTATGTGACACACATCCATGGGCATCACATCACACATGACCTTGTCTTTTTAGTTTCCCATCTGCAACTCTACCTCACATTTCTCCTTCACAATTAGCTGGTGTCCTTTATGCAGCCAGGATACCTTGTAGGGAGTGGGATACTCCCTTGTCTTCAACTTCAATTTCTCTATCACCTCGGTGGAGAGCAGATTGTTTGTGCTGCCACTATCAATGACTAACTGGTAGCATTTTCTTTGGACTTTGCATACACTCCTGAAAAAAGTCTTCCTCTGAGCTGGTTCAACAACTTCCTTTGCTTGTTTCAAAAGGACCTTATTGACCACCAAGGATTCTTCCTTCTCTGGCAGAATTGCCTCTTCATTTTCAGACAACCTTGCTACCTCTTCTCCAGCCTGAGCAACAATAGAACTTCTTGAACCAGCACCCATATTCTCTAGGCACTCATAGTGTTTGTGTCCCACTTGGTGACATCTATAACACCTCACTTCTCTATCTCTGCCTCTGCCTCCTCTCCCTCTATAGGAACCCCTTCTACCTCTTGCACCACCCTCTGTGGATGCATTCTGAGGTGAGCTGCTGCTAGCTCCATCTCTAGGTGCTGTAGATTTTCCTCTACCACCCTGACTTCCATTTCCTTGGAAAGTACCTCTTCCTTTGGTAGACTGCTTTCTCAGGAGTTTCTCTTCTACTTTCAAGGCCATCTGATAGGCCTCTTCAACTGTCTTAGGAGACAGAAGACCAATCTCATATTGGATCTCCACTTGAGACCATTCACATATCTGGCAACCTTCTCTGGTGTGTCCTGGAATTGTCCAGTTCTTATACTTACTCTATAAAATTATTCTGTGTATTCCTTCACTGTCAGCAATCTCTGTCTCAGGTTCTGCATTTGTCTAAACATTGTTAGCTGATAATCACTGGGAAAAAACTTACCTCTCAATTTTGCCACCATTCTGGTCCAGCTTTTGATAGGCTATTTACCAGCTCTCCTTATTTCTACTTGCACTCCATCCCACCAAAGTGTAGCATGTCCTTTCAGCTTTGTTACTGCAAACTTGACCTTTTTGTCTTCACTCATTTCTTCATAGTCAAAGAACTTGCTTATTTCATTAATCTAGTCCACCAGCTCTTCTGGATTCAATCCTCTTGCAAAACTCGACACTTCAAGTTTGGGCTTGACTGCAAACCCCAGAACAGTTCTAAGAAGCCTCATATTAGGAGGAATCTCAGCATTTTCTCTTGATTCTTCTTCTGTTTCAGGTTCACTGATGTCTTCAGGATCTCTTGGGTGTCCCAACTCCATTGCATCCAGTCTGGCTTGGACCCTCTACAAGGTCTCTAACACTTCTGCATTGGCAACAGGCTTGCCTCTTCTTCTACCAACACCTTTGGAAACTCTGACAACCATCTTGTAATTCTCTGCAAAAAAAATCTCCAAAAACAACTCTAATACCACAATTGACAGCAAGTATGGAATGCAGGCACTAAGGAGAGATGGTCTCTCTTTTTTTCCTGATATTTTTCATTTATTAAGGGAGCATTCTTTAAACTCTTATTTCTAATTTATTTATCAATTTCATAGAAATTGATAAACGAATACTTTAATCAAATCTTAAACTCAAACCGAATATATATATGAGCCCTTTGGTGATTTTATTCCAGCGCACATAAACCATATACCTATATATCTTGTATTAAAATCTTGGCCCTTCTTATAAAGAGCTCGAATTTCAATTTAAATCCTCCCCTTATATACTGTGTAGAAAACAAATACCCTGAAGCTCAAATCTTAATCACGATCTTGTATCATATGTGAACCCTTCGTATACTTTACTTTATCAATTTTGTTTTCTCGTCACACAATCCTTTTAACCCACTTCCTAAGGTGTGGATTTAATAAATTACATTCCTCCGGCTGACCTTATCATTTAACAGTATAACAAAGGTTCGAGTCTTTAACCCGATATGCTAGCACATATGACATTCCGACTATGGGTTATAATATTAACACGAAATTTTATAACAAAATGGGCCCTATGCCTTGGAACTCATAAAAGAGTGATTTCTAACACAATTCAATGGCCCATACCTCAATTTATCTTCCGTGCTTCTTGTTGCGCGACCACCATTTGATGAACCAACCTCGAGATCGGACGGCGCACAGCAATATCGTGTTGTTTCCATAGTCGAGGGTTAACACGTGAAATTCATGCGATGAGGGCAGTATTGCCCCGTCAACGTGGAAATATTCCACTAGATCGCGTTTTTTTCTAGTGGTTTCGCTCCGGCCCAAAGGCAGCGCGAAATTGGTTGTATTGGTTTCAAGAAACCGCTTCCGGGATTTAAACAGTGCTCAACCGGGGATCTACTCTGTTTAATGCACTTCTTGCATAAACTCTGTCTTGTTAACTCTGGATTCAAGCCTTAACAATATTTCTCAACTCGCAATAAAACACGTCAATTTCTTCCACGGGCAGGGTTACCGCCTTTAACAGAGTTTCATTGCAACCTCAATAATACGGGGTTTCGCTCCTATAGGACCTGGGTTAAACACACAGAGATCGTGCTTTGTACAAGGGTCACTATCCTCTCTTGTACTGAGGATCGCTCTAACTTCAGTCTCGGCCTCTTACAGGGGTTTTTTTTCATCAATATAACACATTCAGGTGACTCAATGAGAGCCTGCGCTCAACACAGACAGAGAGGCTACATGAGATTTAACACAACATTTTTCCCTTCTGCAAATTATACACAGAGTTCAAAATTCAACAGAGTAATTTATTGGAGAATGTCAATAGCACATATGTAGTTAGACAATAGGGTGCAAATCTTATTCAACAGTGACTACAGTTTCACAATTCGACCCTTCACTGCCAAATATCCCCTTTTCACCATATCAGGGTTACAATTTATAATGCATAATATGACTCCTCGATTCATCTCTCAGAGAACCGTTTTTATTCTAACCATCAAAGGCCTAATTACATAACATTTGAACAACAAAAACTGAACAGGTGAACACAAACCAACCCATTCGACTTCTACAATTATTTAATTAATCCTATCAACTGAAATCAACATATTGACACTGAGAAACTATCCAACTTCTTCGATTATTAACTAATCTACCTTCCCTAATTATAACATACAGCTAAGGTGTTGACACCTTGCTGGTACATCTCTGAAATTTTATAACTCTTCTAGCCACAACATGTGGACAATCCTCCTACATTGCTGGCTAGTGTCTAATGCCCCTGCATCACACAAATAGAAAATGTATCTGTCAATTTTGTTTAACTAGCCATAGCATCACGAGCATGGGACATGCCTGCCTCGTTGAAATTTTATATATATATATATATATATATATATATATATTGTAAATTGTATTTGCTTGCAGGGACCCCTTAGACGTGGTCATTCTTGGAACTGGTGCAAGGTGTTTTCAACTCCAAAGCTTCATGCAGGTCTCCCTCTCTCTCTACGCACGATACATAAAATAAAATATAATGTATTTCGGCTATACAGCCCTTCCTAGACCCCAAACATTAGGGGGCAACTGTTAACAGTAGAACATCATACAGCAGAAGATGACATTCATTAATGTCAAGCCAAAGTATTTATAGTGCAGGAAGACATTATGGAATCTAAAAAGTATTTAAAATCTCAAATGTTTAAAGGAAATTAAATTTAAACTAGTCATAAAATTTTATTTGCGTGCATTATCCTTCGAGAAGAGAGCCTTCTACGTGCCTTTTTTCCCGATAAGCACACATTCATGAAAGTGGAAAAATTTCGCTATCCGAGACCACGCAAAGCAAAGGAAAAGCTATTCCTTACATGAAGCCGCCTAAGGATAGCCACCAGCGCCTCCTTAGACACTATGTGAGCACACAAAGAAATATTTGGAGCACACAATGGAATCATACCTATCGCTTGGGTCACCATCCACCATGTACAAGGGGAGGGAAGGGGGTTTTGAAATCCCCTATATAAATACACCATGAGATGAAGAATGGGTGATCACTTTGTTATGCTCTCCATAATTTCCCAAGAAATACCAGCACTGTGTGACCCAGACCTGGAGATAGAGGGGACTCGATTGTTGGCCATCCAAAAATATTAGTCCATCACAGCAGAGAGAGATGGAGCTTGCACCAAGGCAAGCTTGGAAAACAACATCCTTGCATCGGGACCTAAAACCATTTTCTAGGGGCCCTTTGGCAATTGGGTAAAATTTCTTCTTCGTATCAAACGTTTAATAAGAAGGGGCCTATAACCACCATTTTCATTATTATCGTTTGACTCTCTTCAATAGATTCTGTATATTTGTGTTTTAGTTTTAGTTTAATTTGACTATACATTTGCATGCTTTTTCCTCTAGATTGTATGCTTTTGAACTCAACCACTTTCTACGTGTTACCTATAGTTTAAGGGGCCGAACCACACCCCTTAAACTGGTGCAAATTCGTACATCCATGCACCAAATCCACCACAACACTATGATTGATGAATTATTGGATGAATTACATGCAGCAATTTATTTTACCAAGTTGGATCTTTGTTCAGGATATCATCAAATTAGAATGAAGACTGAAGATATTCCGAAAACAACATTTCAAACTCATGAGGGCCATTATGAATTTTTAGTCATGCATTTTGGCCTTACCAATGCACCTTCTACATTTCAAGGGTCGAGGAATTCCATTTTCAAACCCTTCCTTAGAAAATTTTTGCTAGTATTTTTTTATGACATACTAATCTACAGCAGGTCTTGGAAGGATCATGTACAACATGTTGACAGGGTGCTCAAACTATTAGAGGAGAAACAATTATATGCAAAAACATCAAATGTTTCTTTGGAGTACAAGAGGTGGAATATGTAGGTCATATTGTATCTCACGAGGGTGTTAAGGTAGACCCTAACAAAATTAAATCCATTAAGGAATGGAAAGTCCCCACAACCATAAAGCAATTGTGAGGATTTCTCGGGTTAACAGGGTATTATCGAAGGTTTGTTAAGAATTATGGGAGAATAGCAGCACCTCTAACAACATTATTGAAGAAAGATGCATTTTCATGGACTCCTAAAGAAACTAAGGCCTTTGAACATATTAAAGAGGAAATGTGCCTAGCACTAGTATTAGTTACGTCAGATTTCATAAAAAACTTTATTGTGGAATTTGATGCCTCGGGAAATGGAATTGGTTCTGTTTTAATGCAAGAAGGAAGACTCATTGCTTTTGAAAGTCGTTCAATAAAAGGAAAGTATTTGCATAAAGCTATTTAGGAGAAGGAAATGTTGGCAATACTACATGCACTAAAGAAATTGCAACCTTACCTAATGGGAAGACACTTCAAGGTTAAAACTGATCATAATAGTCTTAAACACTTTTTGGAACAAAGACTATCTTCAGAAGAGCAGCAAAAATGGGTCACAAATATGTTGGGTTATGACTTTGAAATCATCTACAAAAAAGGGAAGCCAAAAGTTGTTGCATATGGACTCTCAAGAAAGGATGAAGAGGTGGAAGCATTTCTTTGTGCCATTTCTATTATCCAACCAGATTGGATAACCAAAGCAAGGGATGAATGGAAGAAGGACGAATAAGTGTGGACACTCATTCAAAAGTTGCAGTAAGATCCTAGTACATCTGATAAATTTATTTGGAAAACTGATTCCTTATGGTACAAAGATCACTTATATTTTTGAAATAATTGCCAACTAAAACAAAATATTCTTTTGGAATTGCACATTTCTCCTTTAGCAGGACACTCAAGATTTTCAAAAATTTAACACAGGCTGAAGAAATATTTTTTTGGGGATGGCCTTAAATCTGATATTCAAAATTTTGTGGCGGAATGTTTGGTTTGCCAACAAAATAAAGTTGAGACAATTAAGACCTAAGGTCTTCTACAACCTTTATCCATTCCAAGTCAACGTTGGGAGGATATTTCAATGTATTTTATCATAGGTTTACCTAAGTCCAAAGGAAAGAGTTTCATCATGGTGGTAGTTGATAGAATTACCAAGTATGCACACTTGTTTGCATTATCTCATCCATTTAAAGCAAGTACAATTGCTACTGCATTTATGGAAACAATTCAAAAGCTACATGGAAACCAAAAGATTATTGTAAGTGACGGAGATCCCATTTTTACAGGAAAGTTTTGGACTAAATTATATTCATGTTTGGGTACTCAACTAGCTCATAGCTCATCTTATCATCCTCAATCTAATGGTCAAACTGAGATAGTGAATAAATGTTTGGAAGGTGTTAGTCATCAGTAGTTTTTACCTGTTTAGATGACTAAATACTTGTCCAAGATTTCTAGAAACAAAATTCATAGAAGTCTTGTGAGTTCTAGAAATCCCACTGCCTTCATTATCCTTAGGATAATTTTTTCACTATCCTGCTACTCTGTCAAGGTAGGCCATCCTATCACTCCCTGAAGACCAAATCATGGACTGATGTCCCTCGCTCTCACTATGTTTTCCACCTCTACCTTTAACACTCTGTTTTTGTTTACCTAAGCCCTTTATTCTCACACCTTGGTTTTCCAAGTAACCCAAACTTTTTCCCCTACTCACCAAGTGCCTCAAGCAGTGGTGATTTTAAATTCCCTTTCTAAGCTCTTTATATAAATCAAAATTTTTATTTGTCTAGGATGGCAATGCATAAAAGTGTGTCAAAACCCTATCTTCACCTCCAAACCCTGATTCAAACTTTTTAGTCAAAGGCATATTCCAAAGGACATCCCAATAAGTCATATAGGGTCTCCTAGGTTATGCATTGTCATAGTTTCTAAAATTACTATTTCTACAGATATTCAAATGTGAATTCAAGTAAAAAAAATGGTGAAATTAACATTGTCCAAAGACATTAAAGGCCTCCAAAGGTATCTCCTTGATCAAGCATTACAGCCTGCAAAAGAACAGTCTATCTATGATAAAGCATTTCTGCAGGAATTCTCTATAACAGTTATCAGGAGGAAAAAGTCAGGGGAAGAAGCCTAAAACCCCTCAAAGGGCGTCCACAGCAAGATAAAAGCAAAGGCCTAAGTTCAGAAAGAGGATCATGGTTTCATGACAAATTGTTTGTAAAATTCTCCTCAGAAAAGAGACCATGCATAAGATCCTGAAGGCGGTGGCACATGAGCACAAGTGTACACAAATCAAAGATTCAATAAACAAGAATTCAGAGTGAAAAGCCTCCTTGGTAACTACAGGTAGAGATAAGAAGATGATGTCAGAGAATAATTTCTAAATTTTGTTAAGACAACATTATTTTTCTACACCAAAGGGAAAGATTGAAAAGGTATTAGTGTAAAGGAGGCCAAAATCTCATTTACAGTCAATTATCCATGCATAAGGTAAAAAAGGAGAGAAATCATGAGCTCAGAATGAAAAAATGGGGAAAACAAGCTAATCACTAGTTTGCTGGGGGTTTAAATAAAGTACCAAAATCCAAAGAAAGTATGAGGATCAAAAAAAAAAAATGTTGCTTCTATGACACTACCTGCAAAAGGAAAAAGAGAAAAAGAGCATATTAGCAAAGGGGAGAAACAAAAATAAACCTTATCAAAGTGGGTTTTTATCTTTAAATTTTTCAAAGAGGTATAAAAACAACTCAAGAAAACATCTCCCATTTACCATTTGGTTATTTGCAAAGGAGTTGAGGGATTTCAAGTTTTTCAAAATTCCTGACAGAGTTTCGAGCAGAAATTTCGAGCTTTGCGCTCCTGTGCAAGACTTCCCATACATTTCTTTGAAGGTTTATGTGCTCCTACACAAAGGTGTTGTGTGCCTGTAGAAATAGTTGTGTGTAGCCTCCGCCCAGTGCATTTAGGAGCCACCCCGCTGACCTACCCTGCACTCCTGCACTTTCATGGCCGCCCAGGCACACATTACAGCGCGTTGAGGGCCTCCCAGGCACACGGCTGCATGCAGGAGGTCACCTGCCACCCAACTACCCATTCAACACTTGCCCAAATACATGCAGGGAGCACCTAATGAGCGTGCAAGAGGTGACCTGTCATGTTCAGAACTGCCCAGGCACACATGACAATGCGTTCATGACTGCCTAATACCACACAGCTGCGTGCAAGAGGTGGCCTGCTGCACTCCTGTCTATTCAAGAGCTGCTCGACTTCTCATGTAGAAAGTGCCCGACTTGCCCACAATATGTTTTGATCCAGTTTTTTCAGCTGTGGAGATATTTTGAGAGGTATTTGAGGTTTTCTCACATGTTCCTATTTTTCTAAAGGTAGGATTATAAATAAAATTGAAGGTTTAATTTAGAGAAAGAAGTAAAACCCTAAAGAAAATACTTGGTCTCTACCCTGCTGAGCCTTGACATCATTGCAACCTCACCATCTCATCCACCCTTTTCACATCATTCCACAAGTAGTGTCAATTATTTTTAAAAGTATTCAGGCAGGGGTGAAGGAAAAAATGTATGAAGAAGAGAATGTTGACAGTGGTGAGACAAACCAAAGGCCTAAAGAGAAGCAGAGGAAGGGTGGGAAGCCAATAGGTTTGAACCTATAAGCAATGAAGAACTGATAGCCTCTCCTACTATAGTTTCTTGTTTTCAAGAATTAGGATGCTATGAGTTCTGTGAGAGAGTACAAAAGATCTAGAGTCACCCTCATTTGACCAAGATCTTTGCCCTAAACCTTCATAAACACCAAGTACACCTAGCTGGGGTGAAGTTTGAGCTGACCACCAATGCCATCTCTATGGCCACTGGAATACCTTGCATGGGAGAAAGGCAGTTCAAACAAATGTATCTAGACCTAAGCCACTATCACCCATTCTTGAAACCAAGTTGTTAAGCTAGTTGCAAAACCATGTTCCCTTTTTCTCATTTATTGGACATATATGCTCTCCAAATGAAGATCATTATGAAACACTTCACCTGTGAGGGTAGGTTCTCCAGAGTCTATTCCTACCACATAAGACTACTCATGAATTTTACAAAAACCAAGCTGCTACATTTTCCCTACTACTTTTGTAAAAGTATTGAGAAAATGTCTTCCATCATGCAAAAGAGGCCTCCATCCCAACAAATTTTAAGCATTTTTCATCATTCCCTCATCAAAATGATTGTCTCACACCAACTAGAACAACAAGGCATCCCATGGGAGGTTTTCATCATCCATGATGATTTCACAACTCCACAGCCTCTCCCTCTACAAAGTCTTCCATCATCATCTCAACTTCCTCCTCACACACCTCCATCACCCTCCACTGACCATGATTCATCCTCTTCACATGAATCATCTCCCCAAACAAACCTCCCTCTTTCACCTTCTCCTAAAAATTCAGAACATGAAGAAAGAAGTGAAGGAGAGGAAGATGAAAATGAAGAAAGAAGTGAAGGAGAGGAAGATGAATATGAAGAAAGTAGTGAAGGAGAGGAAGAAGAAAGTGATAAAGGAAATGACAAAGAAGTAAGTTTTGATGAAGAAGAAAGCAGAGATGAAAGCAGTGTGCCCAATGATGAGCAAAAAGACCAAAACAATGGGCCAAATGATGAAGAAGATGACTCCAAGCATACAGGGACAGAGCCAGCTTATAAAGAGGAAAATAGTGAGCTAGAAAAATACCAAAACAATGAGCCTAATGATATTCAAAAAACAAATGACAGTCAAGGAGATGAAATAAACAATGAAGAATATGACACTGAAAATACAAAGGACAGTGGAGAGGAGGCATTTGAAAGTAGTGAATAGGACAAAGAAGACAATGACAAATTTGGCAAAAGCAGCCAAGAGACAGAGTTTTAAGCAATTACAGTGGGAAAAACAATGAGGGAAATAAGCCCAATAATGAGGGTAATGAACCAGATAGTGAAGAAGAAGCCAACCAAGAGGACAGTATATATGATAGGGAAGGGACAAATTTTGAAGACAAGGACAGTGAACATAGCAAAAATGAAGATGATGCAAGTTATGAAACAGAGGTTGAGTTTGAAGATGAATACCATAGGCAAGACAAAGAAGACAGTGAGAAGAGAATTGAAGAAAACTCACCTAATGAGGAATAAAGTGACCATCAAAGTAAAAGAGGGACTAATGAGAGTGCCTATGACAGTGACCCCATAGAAAGTGAAAATAGTGATACAAAGGTTGAGTTTGAAAATAGACACAGTGGGTCCAATGATGAATAAGAGGACAGTCATGGAGATGAAGATGTACCAAGCAATGATGAAGACACCTCTAGCATTGAAAAAATAGAGGATGAAAGTCCTAAGGGTCTTGGCAGTGATGCTAGCATAAGAGATAGTGAAAGTACCTCTCAAGAAGGTAGCCAAGAGCAAGGTGAAGAAGATGCACATACAGAGATCATCCATGAGGATAAAAGCAGTCCTAAGATCACTAATGATCAATGTTTTCAAGTAAAACTTGTTGCACCTTTCCCCCTTACCTATCAAGGAGGAGAGAGGCATGTGTTTACTGCCTCCAAAGGGCAAGGGGCCATGCCATCTTCCTCAACTCAAAATATTGATAAAGGTAAGAAAAATATGAAGGAGGAAGAAGAAAATCATGAAGAGGAAAGAGAGTTTGAAATCATTCACATAGACAGTGATGAGGAAAATGAGACAAGAATTTCAAACTCCCTTCTACAAGACAGGAATTCACAGATTAGTGACTTGGAAGTTGAATTAGAGAGAGCTAAAGATTTCATTTACTTCCATCAGATGGAAGCAAATAGATGAGTGGCCAACAAGCCATCTATGAAGCAAGAGCACTCAAATTCCAAAAAGAGGCTCAAAGGTCACAAGTAAAGTTAGAGGATTTCATGGGAACTTATGAGGAGACTAGTGATGAAGAGGGTCAAACTAGAAGGAGACCTAGCACTATGAGTCTTAGGAAAGCATTGGCAAAGTAGAGAGAAGAAGAATCAACCCAAGCACAACAATTTACCCTCACTAAGCTCCTTGCCATGGAAATTGAGCATGATAGGGAATCATGGATTGAAAGGGCTAACATACACCTTGAAGGAAATTTGGAGAAGGCCAACAAAAACTTGGACTTGCAGAGGAGAATGGCTAAGCACTATGCACGAAGAAACCAAATTGCAAGGAAAAAACTCAAAATTGCCCAAAATGAGGTCCAAGCGCTAAAGAAGGAAAAGGACCAAGCTAGCCTTGATATGTTGGCCCAATATTCTCTACAGGTCTCCCAGGACCCATGAGGCACTCATCTACCAAATTTGGGATAAATTGAACAAGTTTTTGTTTTTTGCAAATTTTGAGGCTAGGAGCACAACACACCCTGTTCTGTGCTTTTTCCTGGGAATATTCAAGAGGAGAGGCTTATTTTTTTGGATTCCTCATCATGCGAGGATCACTCTCACCACTTTTCAGCTCAATTGGAGTTGTTTTGGTCCCCCAAAAGGGTCAAAAACACTCATTTGTTCACCATTCTACCCACTTTTCTGAGCATGTGTTGTGCTCCTGGAAGTCTTGGAATTTTCACTTTTTGGATAGGTTTCTAAGGTCATATTGAAGAACTAAAGGTATATCTGGAAATTATATTTCACGGGTTTTCCAATGAGCCATCATGGAGCCCTTTCTGACATCGGGAAGGTCTCCAAAACACTACTACAAGAAGGCCTATTTTTCCTGTGTCTGTGCTGCGCTCCTGGCATAAAATTCAAATTTTCACACAGTGTGTTGCGCTCCCATGTTTGACAAGGAAAAATGTGCGTTTAGAAAGTTATTATATGCTTGTCAGGGCCTAAAATTCAATTTAATTGTTATATATTGCCGGCAAAGATATTTATTAGATATTTTTGTGCCTTGGGCGTTGCAAGGCCTCAATGACAAGTTATGATATTTCTTGTTGACAAATAGGCTTCTAGATGCTCTATTAGGCTTTACTCTTCCTTGCTTGTTATATAAGGCATGAGGATTGATTGTAACAAGGGGCTTTGATGTGTTTAAGAGCAATACATGGTTTTTAGAAGTTGATAAACAATCTAGTGTTGTGGAGCTTGTGGATGATTTGCCTTGGTTGATAATGATGAATGCTTGCTTGCAGGATTCCTGAGTTTAGACAATGGTAAGTATCTCTTATTTTTTCATGTTCTTCTTTTTTGTCATATGTCCATCTTTCTATATTGCAATATCTCGGAATATTATAGGATGAGAAATGTTGTTAGAGGCACCTCAGTCCTCCTGTTTGCTATTGTCTTCATGTTTTCTTCTGTTGGGTTAGTTTAAGGAATTCTTAGTTGCTCCTTAGGCACACCTAATCTTGTCTATTTCATTATTGGATTAATATGCTAGTTTATAAACATGATTCATGGTAAGCCCTGTTTGTTTTATGCTATCTAAACTCTCTCTTGAAATCTCCCTTTGATGTATTGATTGATTAGCTTAAGCCAAAGAGGTCGTGTTTCGATCTTGCCCTTTGTATATGCTTATCAGTTTACCTCAAAGTTATTTGTAGTTTAATGAATGATGTTTAAGAATTCCCTCTTCATTTATTAATGTTATCTGTCACTTATATGTTTTCAAATCTTGAAAGTAGAATCATTGAAGTTAGATAAGTTGTCTTACTTCATTTGCTCCACTAGATTGTATATCTTGAATGTGTATTTGTTTAAAAGTATTGTTATTGAGTAAATGGTGTGCCCTACCTCATGACTAGTATCTTTTGCTTATGAGTATTCAAGATCTCTCTGTTCATAGGTATTTGACAAGGATTCTTAACTTCCCTTTTCCCTACCTTGATTCCCAAACTTAATGTCCATTTCACCTCATACATAAACTTTAAAGATCCATTAACTACACTATATTTTCCCTGTGATGTACCCAGATTCATTATTGAGATATCAATGACTTCATAGACTCCATAGCCCAATTGGTTTGATAGCCTCTCACTCCACCTATCCTACTTGATCATCTTACCCCAACCAAAACAAACAACAAACCTACACTTAACAGCTAGCCTAAAATCAAACACTTAAAGCGAACAATTTCACATCCTTCGCATAATAGACAGAGCCCTATCTGAGTCCAGGAAGGCTAGGTCCTAGGACTCCAAAGACTGGTCTGATGTTACCCTGTGCATTTAGTCTACCAATCTGCTAAATCACAGGACCCTAACATAATGGCGATCACGGTGGGACCTTCTGAGTTAGTGACAATCTAAGTACCCTTTAGGACTCTAGAATCCCTTGATTAAATGGTATCCTATGATTTATAGCTACTTCATCGCTATCACTAACACAATGGTGATCATGATGCAAACTCTGATGTCAGTGACAATCTAAGTATCCCTTAGGACTTCGGAAACCTTCACCAAATCATAGAGAACTCAAGTTAATAGCCAAAGAGTAGAATCTAGTTGTTTCACCATCCTAGAAAAATGATGACTCAGTTATAGGACACTCTCAAAAATCTTAGGGCTACATATAAGAACTCAGAAAACCCCAAAACATTCCTAGATTTGTTTCTTGTTAGTATTGGTGGTGGACCATAGACACATATCTTCAAAACAGCTAAAAATATCCACTTGGTGACTCCACTAGCCTCCAATAGGCCTTCTAACTTTACTAGTATCCCCAGACTCCTATAGGATTGTGCCAAATCCACCCTGGGAATTCTAGAATCCTATTCACATATTGTGTGAGTTTAGAAAACAAAAAAATAGGTAAACTTTCAAAAAAGTTCAAAAACTTTCAGCCTCTCTGAATTTCTAGTTTTAAATCTGGCTTCACGAAGAATCAATACCAAATCTCATCCTGACCCAAACCCTCTTACTATAGTTGATGACCCAGAAAATATTTTGTGGAAAACATCTGAAACTAGAAACTTAGCTACTAATAGGCCCATTCATAAAGCAAGCTCTGTACCTAAACATCTTACAGCCTTGCAAGATCCCCAGTTTGACTTACACCATACAAGAAACCTTTTCAGAACCAACTCACAGAGTAGAATTTACGAAACCGACCTTGAGCCCATAGACTTGCAGAAGAGTCCTAGCAGAGAATATTCTCCTTCCACACCACCTGATTTCCAAATTCTCCACCACTTTGGCTCTTTTCACCCAAAATATGCTCAGAATCAGTTTGCTGGTCCAAGTACTTCTACCACACCCATTTGCACCTCCACTATGAAAACCACTCCATCTCATATCACAAATCCTCCGCTTTTAAATCACCATTAGATCCCATCATGGCATCTTGGTATGCCCCCCTGGTTTTACCACAACCATTAGTACCTTTGCCAAATGATTACCAATCTAGAATCCCACACTTCACAGGGGCAGAATCTACCACTGCCCAACACTATGTGGTTAGAATGAATGATGCTTTTGACTACATGGAATTAGAAGAGGAAACCATGAAGATGAGGATGTTTTCCCAAAGCCTAGGAGGAGAAGCTAAGAAATGGTTCAAAATCCTAACTCCCAACAACAACATGATCTCCCTTCCCTTTACCAAACTTTCATAAACAAATGGGAGATTAAGAAAAACCCTCTCATATTATAGCAATCTTAAAAGAAACACAGGGGAAAGTGTCCAATACTATTGCACCAAGTTCAATAGTGTTTATAATGCACTACCACCAAACATGAAACCTTCACTAGGCCTAGCCTTAGCTAAATTCCCAGAAGGTTTTGAACGTGACATGGCCTATCAGCTAAGAGAAAGAGAGCCTCTAACCTTAGAATACATGCAAAAGGGAGCCATAAGTGTAGAGGCCAACTTAATTGAAAAGAGAGCTAGGCTCAGATCATAAAAGAGGGTCACATACAAAGATGAAACCATGCCCTCAACCTCTTCATCTGATTCCAAGATTGAAAACCTACTTAGAACCATGGAAATAATGATAGAGAGAATAAGCATAAACAAAAGAGCACCCACTAGGGACAACCAACAAAATCCCCAAAATAGAAACCAGAATCAGAACTTTAGAAGAGACCCACCCCAAATCAGACAAAGGGAAAATGATCAACAAATCAAGCCACCCTTCCAAGATAACTATGTTGATGAAGGGGAAAGATATATTGAACAACCAGATGAAAATCATGTAAACTTAATAGGATCTGATAGAAAGGGTGATGTTTTTCTCACAGAAGAAGAACAATGTTTTTTCTCCTCAAACAAAGATGAAACAAGTTATGAAGATTCTGAAGACCACGAATTGGGATTAGAAAATGCCATAATGGAAGTCTATAGACAATATGATCTTAGGATTAATAAAAACCAACACAACTCTAGGAAAAACAACTCAGACACTGCTGTTAAGAAAACACCCGAAAACATTCTTAAAAGAACATCAAACAATACCAATACCATGGCTAAGAAAATTGATCCTATCAAAGACAAAACTAGCCAACGAAGTGGTGACATGAACTGTCCTAGTACCTCTACTAATGGCCCTGAGAAAACTCTATTGACCAAAACCCTAAATCAAAATCGACAAATTAAAAATGTAGAAAAATTTGTGGTTGATAAAACTGATGTAAATATGTCCAAACCCCAAGTACCTTTCAATTTTGAAGGAGAGATCGATAAAATCAAAATAACCATACCTCTCACGGAACTGGTAGCTCAGGATATGTACTGGTCCCAAGTTTTGAAATTTTTAAACATAGGGAATGATACATATATGCTAAATTTAACAGATGACAAACTGGAACTGTTGTTTGGTCACGAAGTTGAGGGAAAATTCCAAGAAGGAGTTGTCCCTCCTTTCTATGTTAGCCTAAACATACATGACAAAATATTACATAATGCCATGCTAGATTCTGGTGCCTCACACAACCTCATGCCTAAGGTGGTCATGGAGAGATTAGGCCTAGAAATAACCAAACCATAGAAAGACTTATACTCATTCGATTCAAGTAGAGTAAAGTTTTTGGGTCTAGTCAAGGATCTGTGTATCACTTTGGCACAAATACCCGCCAAAATTCTAGTCATGGATATAGTGGCCGCTGACATTCCCACAAAGTATGGCATGATTTTGTCTAGATCATTGGGGGCCAAACTTCAGGGCAACCTACAAATGGATATGCCGTATGCTACTATTCCTATTTTCAATCAAACTAGGAGACTATAATGAGAATCCCACATGAAGTATATGGTGAGTAGCCTAGATAGGCCTAAAAAAACCCCGGTTTATTCCATTCATTCAGATTTGGATTATTTTATCTTGTATAATGATAATGAGATTAGTGGACAAGTAAAAGTAAGTGAGAAAGGACTAGGCCCTCCAGAACACTCACACTCACCCTCAAATGAAGAAAATGATAACCGAAACTCTAGAAGCCCTGAACAACAACTCAGTGATAAACATGAAATAGAAACACTTTGGAACATGAGCTTTGATGACTCATGTGGGAAGGCTGGTTCAGGGGATGGTGTCTCTATACATAACACAAATTAGGGTCATTCTTATAGATTATAATTTCAATGTACTAATAACATTGCAGAATATGAGGCCCTCCTCGGTTTACACTTGCTTGAAGACTTAGGAGCTAAGAAAATATCAGCCCAGGGAGATTCAGAACTTGTTATTAAACAGATCAAAGTTGAATACTCATCCAAGAACCCAAGATTAAGAGAGTAAAGAAATGCAGCCCTAGACCTCCTCAAAACATTTGAGAAATATGAGCTCACTTACATTCCTAGAGCCCAAAATAGCCTCGCCAATGAGCTCGCCTTTGCTGCCAGCAATTGCCAAATACCACCTGCAAACGAAAAATACCCTATCAAAGACAAGTATCATCCTACAGTACCTGAAAACATTAACCATTGGCAGGTGTTTGAGGGTGATGAAAAAATTGATGATTTCCTGCAATCTAGGAATGGATTTACCTTGACTAAACCTAGCTTAGAACATGAAGAAGATGATCCTGCTGAAGATAAAGATCATGAATCAAAGTTTCCCTCTTTTGCTGATATAAATCTGATCACACATCCTTATGAAGTTGAAATGTTTGAGGACCTAGACCAAAGAGACCTTGAAGTCTTACACTGTAAGAATGGCACATTACGAAGAGGCCTTTCACCTTTAGAAGAATTTTCTGACTTTAATGATGTAGCTAAAAAACCAAAGATAGAACCTACTGAGGCTGATGTAGAGGGGTACAACATAGGAAGCATAAAAGAACCCAAAATGATCAAACTTTCCAAGACCCTTCCTCCTCACATAAAATAGAAGTATATTGAGATTTTTAAGGAGTTTAAAGATGTGTTTGCATGGGGGTATCAAGATTTAAAATCATATGACACAAGAATTATTCAACACAAAATCCCTCTCAAATAAAACTAGAAACCTTTCAAGAAAAAGTTAAGGAGAATAAACCCTGTCTTGCTACCTCTAGTTGAACAAGATATTAAATATATGTATGATGTTGGGATAATAGTTCCCCTCAGATACTCCGAATGGGCTTCCAACCTTGTGTCAGTTAGGAAGAAAACTAGAGAGATCAGGGTTTGCATTAACTTTAGAAATCTGAACAGGCCCTCCTTGAAAGATAACTATCCCTTGCCTAAAATGGACCACATACTTCAAAAGGTAGTTGGCTCTAAGAGAATCTCACTGCTTGATGGTTTTTCCGGTTACAACCAATTGCTAGTATTCCCAAGTGATCAACACAAAACTACCTTCACCACACCTTGGGGTACATTCATGTATGTTAAAATGTCGTTTGGGTTGATGAATGTAGGGGCCACTTTCCAAAGGGCCATGGACATAGCCTGTTTAGAAGACATAGGCTACTTCATAATCATTTACCTAGATGAAATCACTGTTTACTCTAAGACCGATGAAGAGCACTTAGTCCACTTAAGAATTTTTTTTGAAAAATGTAGGAAATACGGTTTGTCTTTGAATCCCAAGAAAACACTGTTTGGTCTCGAGGAAGGAAAAATCCTAGGCCATATCATCTCTGAAGAAGGAATCAAAATAGACCCCAAAATAATTGAAGGGATATTTCAAATCAGTCATCCCAGAAACATTAAGGAGTTGCAATCCTTACTGGGAAATTCAACTTCTTAAGAAGATTCATCCCCAACCTTGCTAAACTCTTGAGAAATATTACAAACATGATCAAAAAGGAGGTAGGATTTAAGTGGAATTTGGAGGCCAAACAATCCTTCGAATTGGTTAAGCAAGCACTCACTCAAACACCAATTCTAATAATTCATGATTTCACCAAAGACTTTTATGTTTTGTCATTTGCATATAAACACACTGTGGCTATAGTGTTGTTGCAAAAAAACGTGATGGGACAAGAACAACCCATAGCCTTCTTTAGCAAAGCCCTTAGAGATGCTCCCCTAAAGTACAATATCATGGAAAAGTAGGCCTTTGCATTGATTAAAGCATTGAAAGATTTTAGAGTTTATATCTTACATTCTCATGTCATAGCTTTTGTTCCTCACACTATTGTCAAAGACATTTTAAATCAAGACCCCGATGGTAAAAGGGGAAAGTGGGTTGCTATTATTTTAGAATATGACTTAGAAATCAGACCCACTAAATTGGTTAAAGGATAAGGGCTTGCAAAACTTATGGCTGAAACAAATCTCCAATCATTGGATATGAATTTTTTTGATACTTCAGAAGAACAAGAAGAATGCACAATCCCTCATGTTGAAGAAATTTTTTTGAATTCATCTTGGTATGCTGATATTCTTTATGTACTATTTTATACTAATGCTACACCTACCTTATCAAAGACAAAAGCAATATTCTTGAAACAAAAATATTTGAATTTCTACATTTTAGATGGAGTTCTATATTGGAAAAATCCTATTGGTATATTTCTTAAGTGTTTGCTTGAGGATGATGCAGGAAAAATCATGCATGAAGTACATGAAGGTGAATGTGGGGACCATATTTTCTGGAGAACCACAGCTAACAAAATTCTTAGAGCTGGCTAGTATTGGCCCACCCTTTTCCCTGACACCCACAAACTGGTCATGAATTTACATAAATGCTAGATTTTCGATGGCAAGAGAAAACTCTTACCTTTACCTTTGAATCCTATCATTGTTGAAGCCCCTTTTCAACAATGGGGTTTAGACTTCATCAGAGAGATCACCCTAATTCATCTGCCCAACACAGGTGGATCCTCACTGCCATTGATTACTTCACGAAATGGATAGAAGCCATCCCTTCTAGGAACGCCACTAATTCAGTCATTATCAAATTTCTTGAGACCAATATCTGTTGGAAATACTAAGAGGGGGGGTGAATCAGTATTTCTTTCAATTAGAGCATTAGTTAATCTTAAATTATTATTAGCGTTTGTACAATTATAGCATCAAACAAGAGGAACACAAATGCACAAATTTTTTAAGGTGGAAACCCACTCCAAAACAAAAACCACCTAATGATTTTCTAATAATTCTTTAATATTCAACTCCAATTGAAAATAAAGCTCCAACTTCCTAGAATCTAGAAAAGCATTCTTCTCCAGCTCCCACTGAATGGACGCTCCAACACTCGAGATTCTTCAGTAGTCAACTGAACACATGCCCCAACACCCAATGAGCTACAACTCACCCTAGCACCACCCTACCACCCTATAGAAGAATAAAATAAGAATGGACTCCCGTACCAAGGAAAATGGTCCACTTTACAATGATATAGAATGATGTAGAAGAAGAATATATACTAGACCATAACCCCAAATTTGACACAACCACCTAATGATGATCCTAGACCTCCCAACACTACCTCTTCAACCCTTGGTAGATAGACACTAGTACAATTTTTAGAATAATGTATTTACAATGACTTAGTATAATGATACCTTTACAATGATTGTATGCAGTGTTGCCCACTTGAAGAATTCATATGATGAACTTCTTACTGCTATTATGCACCTTGGTTTCTACTCTTGTCATGCCACCCTCTGCTGCACCTTGCTTTGCTTTGCTGCCATAGAAAGTCTGGTCTTTTGCAACCCTTGACAACACATGATCTAGCTTTTTCTTGCCTTATAGGAGCTCGATATTGAATCTATTATATCTCTGTTATTTCAGATCCTCAATATTTTATTTTTAGTCTTGTAGTATTCCTTTGAGTCTTCTTTCCAATGCCATAGGTATGACCCAATTTGGATTCTTCAAGAGCGAGTTATACCCAATCTCTCACAATGCCCTAATTATGGACTGTTTCAGCAGAGCGCACGTGTACGGCGTGACACATGTCACTGTTTCTTTATTTTGCTTTGAACTTGATAGATATAAAATTACATACTGTTCAATACCTTCCACCTTTTACAGAATTCCAATCCAATACTCATAGAGAGAGTTATGACGAATTTACCAAGATCACTTCTTTGAGATTAATTTCAGGAGCCTGCAAAAACCCTGACTTCCACAGATCATATCTCCAAAAATATTGCACAACTTGATCTTAAATTTGTACAACATATTCCTCAGCATTTCGGCTTCGCCTCATAGAAATTTCAACTTCTGAACCTAAATAGAAAAAAAATTATAGCACAAATTCCACGATGACCTGTTTCAGATGGCGAAATCCCTTACCTAAGGAGGAAATGAAGATCACAATTTATATAAATGCTTAAGTTGAGAGGGGCTTCAACAAGTGAACGTGGGAGGGATTTTAGGAGCTTAAAAAATATTAATTATTACTTTTCAATGACCCATGTTCCAACCTCATGGGGTTTTAGCTCACTAACTAGGGGTACAAACTTCAAACATGAATATCTCTCAAACCGTGAAGAATTACATGGCGTGCCATATATCAACGGAAAAATCTCAAAAATTAGAAGCCATAAAAAGAATTATTGACCCAGAATATATTAATTTGGTAGGTCAAAATTCCCATGCAATATTGGGTTAGCCCCTGGTGCTACTTGGGTTGACATCAATGACAACCGTTGATCAAAAATCTCCCCCTTTGGCATTGATGGAAACACAAGTACTCCCCCTGCGATCATGACACCTCTTCCTACAACATTCTCTCCCCCTTTGAAGTTAATGGCAAAGGGTAACTCCCCCTGAAACATAACCATCCTGTGGACCTGTACACACTTCCACTCCCCATAACACACAACTGTCCTGCAGACCTGTAATATACTTCCACTCCCCCTTTATATTCTGAAAAAGGAAAATCTAATGAGAACTTGGGAGAATCCCAAGCTTCTAGAGAAGATGTTCCAATGTTGTTGAATATTTAATATGTGATTCTTTTGGTGCTGCTTGGAATATTGCTACTTGTCCAATTGCTTGCATAACATCGGGTCGGGAGGCTGTTACATATAGAAGACTACTAATCATAGATCTATACAACCTTTGATCCACATCCTTAGATGAGTCGTCTATGCTCAATTTGCAACCTGTTACCATTGGATTAAGGATGGGTTTAAAATCTTCCATTTTAAATTTCTTGAGAATTTCCTTGATGTACTTGACTTGACATATATATATTCCTTTCTCTTGCTGAGATATTTGAAGCCCTAAGAAGTATGTCAGCTCACCAAGTAAAGACATCTCGAAATCACTTTGCACCTTTGTAGCAAACTTCTTACTTAGTCGATCATCATTGCTACCAATTCTTGTATCATCCTCTTTAGCTATTAGACATGTTTTAGTTGCTTCATCCAGAACATATATCTCATTTGGAGCTCGACTTGCTGTAGCCACAATTTCACCATACACGCCTTTCCTGATTTCACATTTCGTGGAGTTGAATAGTATTGTGTGTCCTTGATCACACATTTTTCCAACACTAAGCAGATTGTGATTCATGTTTTCAACCAATAGAACATTCTTGGCTAGAGCATATTTGCTTCCGAGAGTGACAGTACCTGATCCTATAACATTTGAAGATCCATCATTTCCAAAGGACACGGTTCCATCCTTCTTCTCTTTTAGAGATACAAATTTATTTCTATCTCCAGTCATGTGTGTTGAGCAACCGCTATCAACATACCACAAATATTTGTTCTTTTGAGCCCTGAAAGCGAGAGCACAATTATCATTCTTCTTCTTCTTCCATGTTTGTTCTTTCTGTGGCTTCGAAGATTATTCTAGAGGATTTTCAAGTCTGCAGTCTTTGGCTGTGTCCAAAGTTTCAACATTTGTAACATTCAATTTATTTCTTAAATGTTCAAACCTATTGATGTTTCGTTGAGCCCTGGGAGGTTCATATTTGACAGATCTCCTGAAATTATATTCGTTCCTAGGGTACGTGTGACATTCTACAGCTTTATGACCAAATTTTCCACATGAATAACAGTAGCCATAAAAAATATGTTGGTACCTAGATGGAAATTTTCGTCGAGGAATTGTCTTCCAAGTCTGTTCTTGTGAATCTTGTCCAATGAAGTCTATATGCATGTCAGATCTCATAGGTTCATTGTATTTTTTTGTAGAATGTCTTGCTTCTTCTTCTTTGTAACAGATGCCATTTTTGTCATTTTAAGATTGTTGATTGTCGATGAGTTCTTCCAATGCCCTTGAGTTGTTGACATAGTTTTGGATAGTTTTTCCTTTCTTCACTTCTTCACGCAGTGAGACTACTTCGGCTTCTAATTCTTCCCTTTCTTGGTTGCTTTCTTCCAACTTCTTTTGAAGTGACTCTTCAATGCATTTGTGTTCTTAAACTTCAATTTTGAGACCTTGAACTTGTTCTTCAAGAGTATTGGAACGAATCTTCTCCACCTTGAGATATTTTATAAGCTTGATTGCTTCCTCATAAAATTTTTCTATGGTCCATCCTTCTTCTTCGTTGTTTGATACCTCTTGTTTATTGTGTTTGGCCATAAAAAATACTCTCTAATTGGCTTCTTCTTCACTATCATTGTCTTCATCGGATGATGAGCTATATTCTTTAGAGAGAAATTTACTTTTGGGTCATTGCTTGTTGAGTTTTCATTACTTCTATTTGGACATTTTGCAGCAAAATGCCCAACCTCATTACAGCTGAAACATATCAATGGAAGTTTACATTTGAATTGTCTCTTACCAATTTTTAGTTTTCTCGTGAAGTAAGCATATTCTTCATCTGAAAGACCTTCTTCATCATCTCCCTTTTCTTCACACTTGCAGGTGCATGTCTTTTTAATTGAAGGTTGTTTATCCTTATTGGTTTTCTTAGATGCAACGAACGTAGTTTCTAGATGCGAAGTACCCTCTTCTTCATCAAGTCTCATTTCATATGCTATGAGAACTCCATGTAATTCCTCTTTGCTGAGTTTGTCCTTATTTTCACTGTATTCTAAGACCGATACCTTTGGGTTGAATCTCCCTGGTAATGTTATAATAATCTTCCGTATAATAGTCTTCTCATCAACTGGCTCTCCCAATCCTTCCAGAGTATTGGTTATTTCATCAACGTATTGGAAGTATGTATCAATGTTGCAATCTTCTTTCATTCTGAGTTGCTCAAATTTTGCTCTGTAGATTTGAAGCTTTGCTTCTTTGACATTTGAGTCACCTGCATATATATTCTCAAGCTTGTCCCATACATTTTTGGTAGTTTTACAACCCAACACCTTATGATAACCAGATTCAATAAGTCCACTAATAATAATATTCTTTGATTTTGCATCACTTACCAAATTCTTCTTACCTTGTTCATCCGTAGTTGATGTAAATCCATTTTGAACAGTGTCCCATACTTCGTAACATTACGCCAATAGATATACCTCCATTCTTCCTTTCCAAAGTGCATAATTATTTTCATTGAATAGAGGTACACCATTCTTGGTATGCTTCATGACCTCCTTCTAGCTGTTAAACTGCTATTGAAGGAACCAAGTTCTGATACCAATTGTTGGAAATACTGAGAGGAGGGGGGGTGAATCAGTATTCCTTTCAATTAGAGCATTAGTTAAATTTCAATTATTATCAGTGTTTGTGAAATGATAGAAAAAAACAAGAGGAACACAAATGTACACAGTTTTTAAGGTGGAAACCCACTCTGGGACAAAAACCACCTAATGCTTTTCTAATAATTCTTTAATATTCAACTCCAATTGAAAATAAAGCTCCAACTTCTTAGAATCTAGAAAAACATTCTTCTCCAGCTCCCACTGGATGGATGCTCCAAGGCCAAGATTCTTCATTATTCAAATGAATGAATGCCCCAACACTCAATGAGTTACAACTCACCCTAGCACCACCCTACCACCCTATAGAAGAATAAAATAAGAATGGACTCTCGTACCAGGGAAAATGGTCCACCTTACAATGATATAGAATGATGTATAAGAATAATATATACTAGAACATAACCCCAACTTTGACACAACCACCTAATGATGATTCTAGACCTCCCAACACTGCGTCTTCAACCCTTGGCAGATAGACACTAGTACAATTTTTACAATAATGTATTTACAATGACTTAGTACAATGATACCTTTACAATGATTGTATGCGGTGTTGCCCACTTGAAGACTTCATATGATGAACTTCTTGTTGCTGTTATGCACCTTGGTTGCTGCTCTTATCATGCTACCCTCTGCTACACCTTTCTTTGCTTTGCTGCCGTAGAAATTCTAGTCCTTTGCAACCCTTGAAAACACATGATCTAGCTTTTTCTTTCCTTCTAGGAGATCGATATTGAATCTGGTGTATCTCAGTTATTTCAGATCCTTAATATCTGATTTTCGGTCCTATAGTATTCCCCTGAGTCATCTTTCCAATGCCATAGGTCTGACCCAATTTGGATTCTTCAAGGGAGATTTATACCCAATCTCTCACAATGCCCTAATTATGGATTGTTTCAGCAGAGCACACTTGTATGGCGTGACACATGTCACTTCTTCTTCATTTGTCTCTGAAATTGATAGAGAGAAAATTACAGACTGTGCACTATCTGCCAAATTTTACAAAATTCCAATCCAATACTCAGAGAGAGAGTTATGATGAATTTACCAAGGTCACTTGTTTTAGATTAATTTCAGGAGCCTGCAATAACCCTAACTTCCACAGATCATATCTCCAAAAACATTATGCACCTTGATCTACAATTTTTACAGAAGCTTCCTCAGGATTTTGGCTTCACCTCATAGAAATTTCAACTTCTGAACCTTCGTAGAAAAAAATTCAGAGCTCAAATTCCATGATGACCTATTTCAGATGGCGAAATCCCTTGCCTAAGGAGGAAATGAAGATCACAATTTATATAAATGCTTAAGTTGAGAGGGGCTTCAACAAGTGAACGTGAGAGGGATTTTAGGAGCTTAAAAAATATTAATTATTACTTTTCAATGACCCATGCCCCAACCCCATGGGGTTTTAGCCCACTAACTACGGGTACAAACTTCAAACATGAATATCTCTCAAAGCGTGAAGAATTACATGGCGTGCCATATATCAACAGAAACATCTCGACAAGTATAAACAATCAAAAGAATTATTGACCTAGAATATATTAATTTGGTAGTTCAAAATTCCCATGCAATATTGGGTTAGCCCCTAGTGCTGCTTGGCTTGACATCAATGACAACCGCTGATCAACAATCTCCCCCTTTGGTATTGATGGCAACACAAGTACTCCCCCTGTGATCATGACACCTATTCCTACAACATTCTCTCCCACTTTGACATCAATGGCAAAGGGTAAATCCCCCTGAAACAAAACCATCCTGCAGACATGTACACACTTCCACTCCCCCTAACACACAACCATTCTGCAGACATGTAATCTACTTCCACTCCCCCTTTATATTCTAAAAAAGGAAAATCTAATGAGAACTTGGAAGAATCCCAAGCTTCTAGCGAAGATTCTCCAATGCTAGTGAATATTTAATATGTGATTCTTTTGGTGCTGCTTGGAATCTTACTACTTGTCCAACTACTTTCATAACATCTGGTCAGGAGGCTATTACATATAAAAGACTACTAATCATAGATCTGTACAACCTTTGATCCACATCCTTAGATGAGTCATCTATGCTCAATTTGCAACCTGTTACCATTGGAGTAAGGATGGGTTTGCAATATTCCATTTTAAATTTCTTGAGAATTTCCTTGATGTACTTGACTTGACAGATAAATATTCCTTTCTCTTGCTGAGATATTTGAATCCCTAAGAAGTATGTCAGCTCACCAAGTAAAGACATCTCGAAATCACTTTGCACAATTGTAGCAAACTTCTTACTTAGTCGATCATCATTGCTACCAATTATTGTATCATCCTCTTTGGCTATCAGACATGCTTCAGTTGCTTCATCCAGAACATATATCTCATTTGGAGCTCGATTTGCTGTAGCCACAATTTCACCATACACACCTTTCCTGATTTCACATTTCATGGAGTTGAATAGTATTGTGTGTCATTGATCACACATTTGTCCAACACTAAGGAGATTGTGATTCATGTTTTCAACCAATAGAACATTCTTGGCTAGGGCATCTTTGCTTCCGAGAGTGACAGTACCTGATCCTATAACATTTGAAGATCCATCATTTCCAAAGGACACAGTTCCATCCTTCTTCTCTTTCAGAGATAAAAATTTGTTTCTATCTCCAGTCATATGCGTTGAGCAACCGCTATCAACATACCACACATATTTGTTCTTTTGAGCCTTGAAAGTGGGAGCACAATTATCATTCTTTTTCTTCTTCCATGTTTGTTCTTTTTGTGGCTTCAAAGATTCTTCTGGAGGATTTTCAAGTCTGGAATCTTTGGCTGTGTCCAAATTTTCGACATTTGTAACATTCAATATTATTTCTTAAATATTAAAATCTATTGATGTTTCGTTGAGCCCTAGGAGGTTGATATTTGATAGATCTCTTGGAATTGTATTCATTCCTAGGGTACATGTGACATTCTAAAACTTTATGACCAAATTTTCCACATGAATAGCAGTAGCCATAAAAAATATGCTGGTACCTGGATGGAAATTTTCGTCGAGGAATTGTCTTCCAAGATCGCTCTTGCGAATCTTGTCCAATGAAATCTACATGCATGGCAGATCTCATAGGTTCATTGTATTTTGTTGTAGAAGGTCCTACTTCTTCTTCTTTGTAACCGATGCCAGTTTTTTCATTGTAAGATCGTTGATTGTTGATGAGTTCTTCCAATGCCCTTGTGTTGTTGGCATAGTTTTGGATAGTTTTTCCTTACTTCACTTCCTCACGCAGCGAGACTACTTCGGCTTCTAATTCTTCCCTTTCTTGGTCGCTTTCTTCCAACTTCTTTTGAAGTGACTCTTCAATGCATTTTTTTTCTTCAACTTCAATTTTGAGACATTGAACTTGTTCTTCAAGAGTATTGGAATGGATCTTCTCCACCTTGAGATCTTTTATAAGCTTGATTGCTTCCTCATAAAATTCTTCTATGGTCCATCCTTCTTCTTCGTTGTTTGATACCTCTTGTTTATTGTGCTTGGGTTTATTGTGTTTTTCCATAAACAATACTCTCTCATTCTCTTCTTCTTCACTTTCATTGTCTTCATCGGATGATGAGCTATCTTCTTTAGAGAGAAATTTCCTTTTGGATCCTTGCTTGTTGAATTTCTTAAAGCCTTTCTTTCCTTTTGAGTTGCCATTAGTTTTATTTGGACATTTTGCTGCAAAATTCCCAACCTCTTACAGTTGAAACATATCAATGGAATTTTACCTTTGAATTGTCCCTTACCAATTTTTAGTTTTCTCGTGAAGTAAGAATATTCTTCATCTGAAATACCTTCTTCATCATCTCCCTTTTCTTCACACTTGCAGGCGCGTGTCTTTTCAATTGAAGGTTGTTTATCCTTATTGGTTTTCTTAGATGCAACGAACGCAGTTTCTAGATGTGAAGTACCCTCTTCTTCATCAAGTCTCATTTCATATGCTATTAGAACTCCATGTAATTCCTCTTTGCTGAGTTTGTCCAGATTTGCACTGTATTCTAAAACCGATACCTTTAGGTTGAATCTCCCTGGTAACGTTCTAAGAATCTTCCGTATAATAGTCGTCTCATCAACTGGCTCTCCCAATCCTTCTAGAGTATTGGTTAGTTCATCAATGTATTGGAAGCATGCAGCAATGTTGTAATCTTCTTTCATTCTGAGTTGCTCAAATTTTTCTCTATATATTTGAAGCTTTTCTTCTTTGACATTTGAGTCACCTGCATATATATTCTCAAGCTTGTCCCATAAATTTTTGGCAGTTTTACAACCCAACACCTTATGATAAGCAGATTCAATAAGTCCACTGATAATAATATTCTTTGCTTTTGCATCATTTACCAAATTCTTCTTACCTTGTTCATCCGTAGTTGATGTAAATCCATTTTGAACAATGTCCCATACTTCGTAACCTTGCGCCAAGAGATAGACCTCCATTCTTCCTTTCCAGAGTGCATAATTATTTTCATTGAATATAGGTACACCATTCTTGGTATGCTCCATGACCTCCTTCCAGCTGTTAAACTGCTATTGAAGGAACCAAGCTCTGATACCAATTGTTGGAAATACTGAGAGGGGGGGTGAATCAATATTTCTTTCAATTAGAGCATTAGTTAATCTTCAATTATTATCAGTGTTTGTACAATGATAGCAGCAAAAAAGAGGAACACAAATGCACACATTTTTTAAGGTGGAAACCCACTCCGGGACAAAAACCACCTAATGCTTTTCTAATAATTCTTTAATATTCAACTCCAATTGAAAATAAAGCTCCAACTTCCTAGAATCTAGAAAATCATTCTTCTCCAGCTCCCACTGGATGGACGCTCCAACGCCTGAGATTCTTTAGTAGTCAAATGAACGGATTCCCCAACACCCAATGAGCTACAACTCACCCTAGCACCACCCTACCACCCTATAGAAGAATAAAATAAGAATGGACTCCTGTACCAGGGAAAATGGTCCACTTTACAATGATATAGAATGATGTAGAAGAAGAATATATACTAGACCATAACCCCAAATTTGGCACAAACACCTAATGATGATCCTAGACCTCCCAACACTGCCTCTTCAACCCTTGGCAGATAGACACTAGTACAATTTTTAGAATAATGTATTTGCAATGACTTAGTACAATGATACCTTTATAATGATTGTATGCAGTGTTCCCCCTTGAAGACTTCAGATGATGAACTTCTTGCTGCTGTTATGCACCTTGGTTGCTGCTCTTGTCATGATACCCTCTGTTTCACCTTGCTTTGCTTTGTTTCTGTAGAAAATCTGGTCCTTTGCAACCCTTGACAACACATGATCTAGCTTATTCTTGCATTTTAGGAGCTCAATATTGAATATGGTGTATCTCTGTTATTTCAGATCCTCAATATCAGATTTTTAGTCCTGTAGTATTCCTCTAAGTCATCTTTCCAATTCCATAGGTCTGACCCAATTTGGATTCTTCAAGAGAGAGTTATACCCAGTCTCTCACAATGCCCTAATTATGTACTGTTTCAACAGAGCTCACTTGTACGGCATTCCATGTGTCATTTTTTCTTCATTTGACTCTAAAATTGATAAATCAAGAACCACAGACTGTGCACTATCTTCCACTTTTTATAGAATTCAAATCTAATACTCAGAGAGAGATTTATGACGAATTTACCATGGTCACTTCTTTGAGATTAATTTCAGGAGCCTGCAAAAACCCTGACTTCCATAGATCATATCTCCAAAAATATTGCGCACCTTGATCTGCAATCTTTACAGCAACTTCCTTAGCATTTCGGCTTCACCTCATAAAAATTTCTGCTTCTGAACCTTCTTATAAAAAAATTTAGAGCGCAAATTCCACAATGACTTGTGTCAGATGGAAAAATCCCTTGCCTAAGGAGGAAATAAAGATCACAATTTATATAAATGCTTAAGTTGAGAGGGGCTTCAACAAGTGAACGTGGGATGGATTTTAGGAGCTTAAAAAATATTAATTATTAGTTTTCAATGACCTATGCCCCAACCCCATGGGGTTTTAGCCCACTAGCTAGGGGTACAAACTTCAAACATGAATATCTCTCAAACTGTGAAGAATTACATGGCGTGCCATATATCAACGGAAACATATCGACAAGTAAAAACCATCAAATGCATCATTGACCCAGAATATATTAATTTGGTAGGTCAAAATTCCCATACAATATTGGGTTAGCCCCTGGTGCTGCTTGGGTTGACATCAATGACAACTGTTGATCATCAATATCTTGTCTAGATTCGGTTGCCCCAGAAATATCATCACAGATAACGTTGTTGCCTTTACATCCAAAATAATGCTTGACTTTTTTTATAAATATCACATTGACTTGGGACATTCCACAGCTTATTACCCTCAAGGTAATGGGCTAGCTGACTCTTCTAATAAAAGCTTGGTCAATATCATTAAGAAGCTTCTGGAACAGAATCAAAAAGCATGGCATGGAAAATTAGTACATGCACTATGGGCTGATAGACTAACCACCAAGAAATCAATTGGTATGTCTCCCTATCAAATAGTGTATGGCATGGATTCCATTTTCCCAACATCTTTGGGAGTTCCGGTAATGAAAATTCTACAAGAAGTGCAATCAGAAGAGAATGATATGCAAAGGAGGTTGAACCAAACTATCCATTTACAGCAAACAAGAGAGGACGTTTAAAAAAGGACTCAGGTAGTACAAGAAAGAATGAAGAAAATCTTTGACAGAGGAACCAAGGAGAATGATTTTCAGATTCGAGATAAAGTGCTAAATTGGGACTCAAGGAGAGAAGACAAAGGTAAACATGGTAAGTTTGAAAACTTGTAGAAAGGGCCATTCATTATCGGTTCAACTGGAGGAAAAAATGCCTTCTTTTTACAAGAGCTAGATGGAACTAAAGCATTTGGAGGGCCTGTCAATGGCAGGACACTAAAACACTACTTTTGTCAAAATCCTTAGTTTTAAATTTTCACTCATTTTACATAGCATGGTGTGAAGAAAGAGCCACAAAGAGAAAAACACAAAAAACATAGAAAAGAATAGAAAAGAGGGCAGATTCAAAATCAAGGTACAACCCCACACCCAAAAAATAGTAGTATTGAAAGTGTGCAAGCCTAAATGCCACTACTGGTGCAAAGAGAATGTCTTGTTCAGTCATCTAGCCTAATCATGGCTGAACATGTTTTAAATTTATTGTTGATAAGTTGGTGAAATAATTCTGGTCAAATCATTGAAGCTTGACTTGTCGAAGAAGATAGATTAGGAATGAAAGATACTGGTTCCACATGCTTAAATCTGAACCAAAAAGAAGGATAGGGATGCTTAGAAAATGATGAAACATTGCCCTCACACCTTATAGTTTTGTTTTCTTATGAAAATAAAGTTTGTGTGTAGTTTTTCTTGATGCCACAACTAATGATGAATCAGACTGTCTAATCCTAGTTCAATTCATGCTTTAAATTTCTTGTCAAAATAGCTTAGAGAATGAAGTCTGTCATACTGCTTAATCTTGACAGTCAAATAGACTAGTTAGAGAATAAGAAGAGTTCACTAGAATAGTCTAAACTCTTGGAAGAAATGAGTGTAGAAGTAGATAGTTTATTTCTTTGCTTTCAAAAGAAAATATGTCAATGGGTTTACCAGTTCAAATGCACCCAAGGAAGAGAAAATGTTAGGAAAGTAGGTTGGGTAGGTAGAGGTGAAGTTGAGCTAATCATGCTTTCAAATTATCAAAATCACTACTTCAGGGAAGCAACAACAAAAGAAAAGAAGAAAAACCACCCAATGGATGAGGCACTAGTCTTCATAAATCAAGAGATCTGAAATTTTAGACACCTCCTGAAAAGGAGTTGTCCTGCCCAAGTGGAGCCACTGTTAGTCATCAATAAATTTTACTTGTTTAGATGACTAAATACTTGTCCAAGGTTTCTAGAAAAAAAAATCATAGAAGTCTTGTGAGTTTTAGAAATCTCACTGCCTTCATTATCTTTAGGATAATTTTTTCACTATCCTGCTACTCTGTCAAGGCATCATGGCCATCCTATCACTCCCCGAAGACCAAATCATGGACTGATGTCCCTCACTCTCACTATGTTTTCCACCTCTGCCTTTAACGCTTTGTTTTTTTTTACCTAAGCCCTCTATTCTCACACCTTGGTTTGCCAAGTAACCCAAACTTTTTCCCCTACTCACCAAGTGCCTCAAGCAGTGGTGATTTTAAATTCCCTTTCTAATTAGATAAATCAAAGTTTTTAGTTGTCTAGGATGGCAATGCATAAAAGTGTGTCAAAACCCTATCTTCACCTCGAAACCCTGATTCAAGCTTTTCATTCAAAGGCGTATTCTAAAGGACATCCCAATAAGTCATATAGGGTCTCCTAAGTTATGCATTGTCATGGTTTCTAAAATTAATATTTCTACAAATATTCGAAGGTGAAGTCAAGTGAAAACAGGGGTGAAATTACCATTGTCCAAAGAAATCAAAGGCCTCCAAAGGTATCTCCTTGATCAAGCATTAGAGCCTGCAAAAGAACAATCTACCTATGATAAAAAAAAATTGCAGAAATGCTCTATAATAGTTATCAGTAGGAAAAAGTTAGGGGAAGAAGCCAAAAACCCCTCAAAGGGCGTCCACATCAAGAGAAAATCAAAGGCCTAAGTTCACAAAGAGGATCATGGTTTCAGGACAAATTGTTTGTAAAATGCTACCCAACAAAGAGCCCATGCATAAGATCCTAAAGACAGTGGCACATGAGCACAAGTGTACACAAATCAAAGATTCAATAAACAAGAAGTCAGAGTGAAAATACTCCTTGGCAACTACAGGCATAGATAAGAAGATGATGTCAGAGAATAATTTCTAAATTTCATTAAGACAGCATTATTTTTCTACACCAAAGGGAAATATTGAAAAGGTATTAGTGTAAAGGAGGCCAAACTCTCATTTACAGTCAATTATCCATGCAGAAGGTAAAAAAGGAGAGAAATCATGAGCTCGGAATGACAAAATGGGGAAAACAAGCTAATGACCAGTTTGCTGGGGGTTTAAATAAAGTACCAAACTCCAAAGAAAGTAAGAGGATAAAAAAAAAAAAAAACATTGCTTTTATGACACTACCTGCAAAAGGAAAAAGAGCATATTAGCAAAGGGGAGAAACAAAAATAAACCTTAGTAAAGTGGGTTTTTATCTTTAAATTTTTCAAAGAGCTATAAAAACAACTCAAGCAAACATCTCCCATTCACCATTTGGTTATTTGCAAAGGAGTTGAGGGTTTTCAAGTTTTTCAAAATTCCTGACAGAGTTTCGGGCAGAAATTTCGGGCCTGTGCTCCTGTGACATTGTGTTGCGCTCCCCTGCAAGACTTCCCATACATTTCTCCAAAGGACGCTGCACTCCTGTAAAAAGTTGTTGCACGCCTGTAGAAACAGTTGTGTTTCAGGAGGTGCCCGACTGACCTACGCTACACTCCTGCACGTTCAGGGCTGCCCAGGCACACACGGTAATGCGTTCAAGGCTGCCTAGGCACACGGATATGTGCAGGTGGTGACCCACCACCCGACTACCCATTCAGCACTTGCCCTACTATGTGAAGGGGGCACTTGACCAACATGTAGGAGGTGACTTGCCATGTTCAGAACCGCCCAGGCACACATGACAGTGCGTTCAGGACCACCCAAGGGCACATGACTGCGTGCAAGAGGTGACCTGCTGTGATCTTGTCCGTTTAGGAGCTGCCTGACCACTCATGCAGAAAGCATCTGACTTGCCCACATTATGTTTTGAGCCAGTTTTTTCAGCTGTGGAGATATTTTGAGAGGTATTTGAGCTTTTCCCACATGTTCCTATTTTTATAAAGGTAGGATTATAAAGAAAATGGAAGGTTGAATATAGAGAAAGAAGTAAAACCCTAAATAAAATAATTGGTATCTACACTGCTAAGCCTTGACATCATTGCAACCTCACCATCTCATCCACCCTTTTCACATCATTCCACAAGCAGTGTCAATTATTTTTAAAAGTCTTGAGGCAGGGGTGTGTTATCACTCAGGTTTTCCTTGAAGTTGTGGAAAAGGAAAGTATACCCGAGGTAACCACAAACCAACCTTCAGATACAGAATCTAGCCAATCTGTATCAAGAGAGGGCTCTCTCTTTAAATTTTAGCTTTGTTCTTAGAAAGTTTTAGGTTAGTTATAAGTCCAAGAAATTTGGTTTGAATTTGAATGGTGGAATCCACCAACTGAGGGCGAGATTGAATATTTCAGGCCATTGGGCTATGGAGTCGAAGGAATGGCTTTACTGGATTAGTATTCTACACACAAGATGGCTTTGCAGGGCAAGATAGCCAAACAGAGAACAATTTTAGATATTAAAGTGAATGGAATGGATTTTGAAGGGATGAAAGGCAATTAAGAATCTTTCAACATGTTCAAAGAAAGAAAGTGAATGATTACAAATAAAGAGCAATTAAGAATTCTTTACTATAGTAATCAAAATGTTTAAACCAGCGAAACAAGAGCAATTAAGAATTCATTGTTTATAACCAGTTTAGAAGAAAACATTTAGAATAATCACAATTGAAATCAGAGTACACTTAAGTAAGTTCTGATTTATTCTTTTATATCAATTATTTAGAAATGGAACACAGTGATATTATAAACAGATATAAAACTTAAAACATAGGATAGAAAAGACTTATTGAACTGTAGTCTGACACATGAATCCTGCAAAAAGTCTTGAGCTTCAAATCATCATCCAGCAAGCCACAAAGAAGTTTCTCCAAAACTCTTTTATTCCAAAAAGTCAATGTTACAGCAAAGTAGAAGAATCCACCCTCACTAATTCGATTGAGGGCTTATTTATACAAAAGATTATTTTAAAATATCTCGTAACAAAAGAGATATAATCTAGGATGAATAATGAATAAGTTGCAATAAAATAGAGACAGATGATCTCGTAAATAGGATAAATCAGTTGATGTTGTGTTCTGTCTCGTCTTTTTTAGAATGTGCTGGAAGCTGTTCCTTTGTTTTAGCTCGTTGCTGTCTTCTTGAGTAATTCTTTTCTGACTGCTTTGCTTGTCTGATACTCTTTGTTTTTACTGATACACTTTAACTACTGAACTGATACTCTTTGACCTTTATTCACCTATTTATCCTTTATCAAGATATACCTCAATAAAATATGCAAAAATTTCACCCAAGGATAAATTTCATAAAAGCTCCAACATCTCATCCCACCATTGAACTTATGGCACTCTGGTTCTTTGTAATTTCCTCAATGTTTCATCAGCTTCAGTGTATTTGAAAAAATTAGGCTGATATGGAAACAAATGTTTTATTTCATGTTCAATATAAAATAAACTCTCCAATTTTTCATAAATACTTTTCCCTATTGGAAATGTTCGTTCTACTGTACTGGTTGAAGAATTGGCTTGATCATCAACCTGTTTGTTTATTTTCTTAACAAAACTTTCCAAGTCCATTAATTTATCTTCTTCAGTAACCGGACTAGGCAAACCTTTATTTAACATGACATCAAATCTTTATCTGAAGGCAAAAATTTCTTGCTGCATGTCTGAACACCTTCTTTCAAGATTTTGCATAAGAGTCCTTTTGGTAAAAACTCTTTTGATTTCCAAGATGGTTCCTGTCCTGTCCTGAATTCCCAATTCTGCAATTTGCTGCTTATTCTGTGTATTCAAATAAACGGAAATTCGGGGGTTTTTAATGGAAACGAGCACAATCTCAGGTTTGAAGAGAGAAATTGCAGTTCTGGGAACTAAAACACATCACACTGGAGCTCTTTCAGACTGTGTTGTGGAAATTAAACATCAAACGAGGATTTTTAACAGAGTTAAGCAGGAAATGGGAATAAATACCTGTTGATGGGAAAATGGTGGTTCTTTAACAGGTACAGGCTGCTGGGATGCTGGTTTGACAATGGCCTTCAGCAAAATTCGGTAATGGCAGTTTGACAGTGGATTTTCAAATTTTTCAGTGTGGAGGGCACAGTCACTTTCAACACACAGAATGAAGAAAATGCGCGAATTTTTGTTTTTGTTCGCAAAGTCAAATGGAAATTTTTTATTTTTTTATTTTATTAAATGGTGTCTAGGTGTACGGTGGACACGTCACGGGGAAAAGGCGGTAAGCGGTATATTCCGCACCGCTTTTGGGAGCAGGCGGTTTTCCGCGATTTGGCAGCGATTCCATTCAACGCACGACGCGTGGCCAGTGCACTGTTTGGAAACCGCTCTGATTTCGCGCGTTAATCTTCAGATGAGGGATGGCTAGCGAAATTAAGGCAGGCCGTCGATCTTGGAGCGGGCGATCGGACGGATGATATGACATGAAGTTGGTGGGGTATTTAATGTGCGAGCCCAAAAGAATTAACGTTTAATTAATTATTTCGGGCAGTGTCTGATTGGTGGAAGGGAAGTTATTAGTTAATCCGGATGATTAATTAATCCTTGGGTTATGAGGGTCGAGGTTGCGGCGGGATTTCTAATTTTATTTGTTTTTCGTTTAAAACATAAAAATATATGTTTAAACTTTTTTTGATATATTTTTATTTATATGGAAATAAATTAATGAAATTTATTTACCATAGGGGCGGGGATAGTTTATATTGATATGTTTTTTGGCCAAAGGGCATATATATTGGGGTTTTATTTCATCATGTGGGTTTAAATACTTCGGCCAAAAACTTATAATAAGATGGGTTTTTGGGATATTTATGTAAAAGGAGTTATATACTATAGGATAAGGTATTTTCACTAGGGGTTTAATAGATAAATTAGAGTTAATATGACAAAGGACAAGGTAAACTCAAAATACTTAACTATAACTAAGAAAGTGAAGATTTATAAAAGTAATTTGCATCATATCAACTTCAACACTTAGACTTGGAATAGCAAGTAATTTTGAGGGATTTTTATGAAATATAGCATGATTTTCCTAAGTAAAATGGAATTTTACTTAGGAAAAAATTAAAAGTGAATGAGTGTAATGATGAATAACTTTAAATACTAAGGTTTTCTCCAATCATTGGGCCGAGGGTCCGGTCCCTCCAAAAGTCAAGGAAATGCCTTGAGCCCCTCTAATCTTCAAATTCCTTAGCACTTAGGGGAAATTAGTAAAATCTTTAGGGAAAATGAGAAGGGAAATTAATAATTTGACTTTCCTCTGCTGTGAAACTTTTTCCATGTAGTATCTGCCTTTGCACTTTGTGATGAAAGTAAAAACTGAAAGCATTTAGAACAATCATTCATCACATGTAATTTAGCAACAACATCTACCCACCCTACCTACTTTACCCTACCATTTTCTCTTCTTTATTAGGGTGCACTTGGACTAGAAAACCCTTATCAATCTTCTTTTTCTTTTACATGGCAAACCTATCTAAGTCTACACTTATTACATCCAAGGGCTCAGATTAAACTGTTGAGCTCCTTTTATTAACTCTACCTATCTACTTATCTGCCAAGATTAAACTGTTTGGTCAGATATTTATTCTCTATTCTATAACATGAAATTGAAAAATGAATGAGTCAAGTTTAAACAATTTGACTCTTCATAAATTGTGGCAAAAGTTTGACAAGCTGCACACAATTTTGCTTATTACAAAAAATGAAATAGTAGTGGCATTTGGACTTGCACACTTTCCTGGTCTATTTTTGTTTGGGGTTCATTTCTTTCACTTTTTTGACCATTTTATTCTTTTCACCCTTTGATTTCTCTTTTAGGGTATACCCTCTTTACATTTTTTTAAATTTTTTATTTTTTTTATTTTTTAAGAATATGGAACACCTTTGCACAAGAAAAAGGTTTGAACATATTGCATCTTTCAACAAGCCAATCATGAAAAATGACATCTATTGGTATAGGAGTCTAACAGGGTGAAGGACAAAATATCTGAAGAAGAGAATGCTGACAGTGATGAGACAAACCAAAGGCCTAAAGAGTAGCAGAGGAAGGGTGGGAAGCCAAATAGGTTTGAACCTATAAGCACTAAAGAACTGATAGTCTCTCCTACTATAGTTTCCTATTTTCAAGAATTAGGATGCTATGAGTTCTGTGAGAGAGTAAAAAAGATCTAGAGTCACCCTCAGTTGACCAAGCTCTTTGCCCTAAACCTTCACAACCACCAAGTACACCTAGCTGGGGTGAAGTTTGAGCTGACCACCAATGCCATCTCTATGGCCACTGGAATACCTTGCATGGGAGAAAGTTGGTTCAAACAAATTTATTTGGACCTAAGCCACTATCACCCATTCTTGAAACCAAGTTGTCAAGATGGTTGCAAAACCATGTTCCCCTTTTCTCATTTATTGGACAGATATGCTCTCCTAATGAAGATCATTATAAAATACTTCACCTGTGAGAGTAGGTTCTCCAGATTCTATTCCTACCACATAAGACTACTTATGCATTTTACCAAAACCAAGCTGCTACATTTGCCCTACTACCTTTGTAAAAGTATTGAGAAAATGTCTTCCATCATGCAAAAGAGGCCTCCATCCCAACAAATGTCAAGCATTTTTCATCATTCCCTCATCAAAATGATTTTCTCACACCAACTAGAACAACAAGGCATCCCATGGGAGGTTTTCATCATCCATGATGATTTCACAACTCCACAGCCTCTCCCTCTGCAAAGTCTGCCATCATCATCTCAACTTCCTCCTCACACACCTCCATCACCCTCCACTAACCATGATTCATCTTCTTCACATGAATCATCTCCCCAAACAAACCTCCCTCTTTCACCTTATCCTAAAAAATCAGAACATGAAGAAAGAAGTGAAGGAGAGGAAGATGAAAATGAAGAAAGCAGTGAAGGAGAGGAAGATGAAAATGAAGAAATCAGTGAAGGAGAGGAAGAAGAAAGTGATAAAGGCAACGACAAATAAGAAAGTGTTGATGAAGAAGAAAGCATAGATGAAATCAGTGAGCCCAATGATGAGAAAAAAGACCAAAACAGTGGGCCAAATGATGAAGAAGATGACTCCAAGGATACAGGGACAGAGGCAGCTTATAAAGAGGAAAATAGTGAGCTAGAAAAAGACCAAAAAAATGAGCCTAATGACAGTCAAAAAACAAATGACAATCAAGGAGATGAAATAAACAATGAAGAAGATGACACTAAAAATACAAAGGATAGTGGAGAGGAGACATATGAAATCAGTGAAGAGGACAAAGAAGACAGTGACAAAGATGGAAAAAGCAGCCAAGAGACAGAGTTTGAAAGAAATTATAGTGGGAAAAACAATGAGGGAAATGAGCCCAATAATGAGGGTAATGAACCAGACAGTGAAGAAGAAGCCAACCAAGAGGAAAGTATATATGATAGGGAAGGGACAAATTCTAAAGACAAGGACAGTGAGCATAGCAAAAATGAAGATGATGCAAGTTATAAAAGAGAGGTTGAGTTTGAAGATGAAGACCATAGGCAAGACAGAGAAGACAGTGGGTAGAGAAGTGAAGAAAACTCACCTAATGAGGAAGAAAGTGACCATCAAAGTAAAAGAGGGACTAATGAGAGTGCCTATGACAGTGACCCCACAGAAAGTGCAAACAGTGATACAAAGGCTGAGTTTGAAAATAAAAACAGTGGGTCCAATGATGAAGAAGAGGACAGTCATGGAGATGAAGATGTACCAAGCAATGATGAAGACACCTCTAGCATTGCAAAAATAGAGGATGAAAATCCTGAGGGTCTTGGCAGTGATGCTAGCATAAGAGATAGTGAAATTACCTCTCAATAAGGTAGCCAAGAGCAAGGTGAAGAAGATGCACATACATAGATCATCCATGAGGATAAAAGCAGTCCTAAGGTCACTAATGATCAAGGTTTTCAAGTAAAACTTGTTTCACCTTTCCCCCTTACCTATCAAAGAGGAGAGAGGCATGTGTGTGCTTCCTCCAAAGGGAAAGGGGCCATGTCATCTTCCTCAACTCAAAAGATTGATAAAGGTAAGCAAAAGATGAAGGAGGAAGAAGAAAATCATGAAGAGGAAAGAGAGTTTGAAATCATTCACATAGACAGTGATGAGGAAAATGAGACAAGAATTCAAAACTCCCTTATACAAGACAGGAATGCATATATCAAAGACTTGGAAGTTGAATTAGAGAGAGCTAAATATGTCATTTACTGCCATCAGATGCAAAGAAAACAGATTAGTGGCCAACAGGCTATCTATAAAGCAAGAGCACTCAAATACTGGAAATAGGCTCAAAGGTCACAAGTAAAGTTCGAGAATTTCATGGGCACTTATGAGGAGATTAGTGACAAAGAGGGTCAAACTAGAAGGAGACCTAGGACTATGGGTCTTAGGAAAGCATTGGCAAAGAAGAGAGAAGAAGAATCAGCCCAAGCACAACAATTTACCCTCACTGAACTCCTTGCCATGGAAATTGAGCATGATAGGAACCATGGCTTTAAAGGGCTAACATACACCTTGAAGCCAGGCTGGAGAAGGGCAACAAAAACTTGGACTTGCAGAGGAGAATGGCTAAGCACTATGCACGAAGAAGCCAAATTGCAAGGAAAAAACTCAAAATTGCCCAAAATGAGGTCCAAGCGCTAAAGAAGGAAAAGGACCAATCTAGCCTTGATATGTTGGCCTAAGCTTCTCTACAGGTCTCCCAGGACCCATGAGGCAATCATCTACCAAATTTGGGAGAAATTGAACAAGTTTTTGTTTTTGTCAAATATTGAGGCTAGGAGCGCAGCACACTCTGTGTTGCGCTTTTTCCCAGGGAATCTTCAAGAGGAGAGGCTTACATTTTTGGATTCCTCATCATGAGATGGGAATTATCACCAATTTTAAGCTCAATTGGAGTTGTTTTGTTCCCCCAAAAGAGTCAAACACACTCATTTTTTTACCATTTTGCCCGCTTTTCTGAGCATGTGATGCGCTCCTGGAAGTCTTGGAATTTTCACTTTTTGGATATTTTTCAGAGTTCATATTGAAGAAATAAATGTGGATCTAGAAATTAGACTTCAAGGGCTTTCCAACAAGACATCACGGAGCGTTTTCCGACATCGGGAAGGTCTCGACAACACTGCTACAAGAAGGCCTATTTTTCTTGTCTTTGTGCTGCACTCCTGGCATAAAATTCAAATTTCGACACAGTGTGCTGCACTCCTACGGTTGACAAGGAAAAATGTGCGTTTAGCAAGTTATTATATGATTTTCAGGGCCTAAAAGTAAATTTAATTGCTATATATGGTCGGAAAAGATATTTGTTAGATATTTTTGTGCCTTGGGCCTTGCAAGGCCTCAAGGACAAATTAGGATATTTCTTGTTGGCCAATAGGCTTCTAGATGCTCTATTAGGCTTTCCTCTTCCTTGCTTGTTATATAAGGCATGAGGATTCATTGTAACAAGGGGATTGTATGTGTTTAAGAGCAATACATGGTTTTCAGAAGTTGATAAACAATCTAGTGTTGTGGAACTTGTGGATGATTTTCCTTGGTTGATAATGATGAAGGCTTGCTTGCAAGATTCCTGAGTTTAGTTAATGGTGAAGTATCTCTTAATTTTTCATGTTTTTCTTGTTATCCTATGTCTATCTTTCTATATTGCAACATCTTGGAAGAGTATGGGATGATAAATGTTGTTAGAGGCACCTCAGTCCTCCTGTTTTCTATTGTCTTCATGTTTTCTTTTGCTGGGTTAGTTTAAGGAATTATTAGTTGCTCCTTAGGCACACCTAAGCTTGTCTATTTCATTATTGGATTAATATGCTAGTTTACAAACATGATTCATGGTAAGCCCTAATTGTGTTATGCTATCTAAACTCTGTCTTGAAATCTCTCTCTGATGTATTGATTGATTAGGTTAAGCCAAAGAGGTCTTGTTTCAATCTTGCCCTTTGTATATGCTTATCAGTTTGCCTCAAAGTTATTTGTAGTTTAATCAATGATTTTTAGGTGTTCCACCTTCATTTATTAATGCTATTTGTCTCTTATATGTTTTCAAATATTGAAAGTAGAATCATTGAAGTTAGCTAAGTTGTCTTACATCATTTGCTCCACTGGATTGTATATCTTGAATGTTTATTTGTTTAAAAGTATTTTTATTGAGTAAATGGTGTGCCCTACCTCATGACTAGTATATTTTGCTTATCAATATTAAATATCTCTCTGTTCATAGGTATTTGACAAAGGATTATTAACGGCCCTTTGCCCTACCTTGGTTCCCAAACTTAATGTCCATTTCACCTCATACATAAACCTTAAAGATCCATTAGCTACACTAGATTTGCCTTCTGATTTACCTCGATTCATTATCAAGATATCAATGAATTCATAGACTCCATATCCCAAATGGTTTGATAACCTCTCACTCCACCTATCCTACTTAATCATCTTACCCCAACCAAAACAAACAACAAACCTACACTTAACAGCTAACCTAAAATCAAACACTTAAAGTGAACAAGTTCACATCCTTCACATAATAGAGAGAACCCTATCTGAGTCCAAGAAGGTTAGGTCCTAGGAATCCAAAGACTGGTCTGATGTTACCCTGTTCATTTGGTCTACCAATTTGCTAAATCACGGGCCCTAACAGAAGGATATCTTTGTTGTTTTGTATTTGATAAGAAAACATAACGGGCCAAGTGGTTACCTCTTGCTTAATTGTGGTATAACACATCCTTCCATACTGCAGCAAAAATAACCCCATTTATGGCACTTTATGGATATCATCTGTCATCCATCACATATACTTAAGATAAAATTCTAAGGTTAAAGAAGTGGAAGATCACATCAAGCATCAACAAGAAGTTCTCCAACTCTTAAAGGATAACCTAAATTTGGCACAAAATCAAATGAAACAACATGCAGATCAACATCGCAGTGAGAGAAGTTTTGATGTAGGAGATTGGGTATTTTTACGGCTACATCCATACGAACAATGTCCCTCAAGCATGCTAAGAAAGATAATAAATTATCCCTAAAGTACTATGGTCCTTACAAGGTGTTGCAAAATATTGGTACTATGGCATACAAATTGGAGCTTCCTACTTCTTTGCGATTTCATCTAGTTTTCCATGTTTCATGCTTAAATAAGGTTATAGGGAAAAAAATTCCAGTTCAAACAATATTTCCAGAACTTGATGAGGAAGGAAAAATCATATTGGAACCTGAAGTAGTCATGGAAACTAGAACTCGACAGCTACGAAATAAATCAATTTTAGAGTATCTCATCAAATGGAAGAACTTACCCACTGAAGATTCTACATGGGAGGATGAGAATTTTATACAGAAGCATCCATAGCTACTCAAGCATTGAGTAGAATAATTTTTTGAAGGAGAGGGGCATGTTACATCCCTATGTTACTAGTATAGTCCCTTATTGTTGTTAGTGTAACCCCCTTATTATTATTGTTGTACCCATGTAACCCTAATATTGTTATTATTGTTCCCTTACATTATTATTGTTAGGTCAGCTAGAATTATATTATGACCCCATGGACTCCTATATATAGAAGGAGGTTTTGTCATTTGTATCATCCAAGACTTGTTCATTTATGTAATGTAAAGGAGGTGTCCCCCTCGAAGTGGCTTATTTCTAAGGCATTGATCTCTCTTTTCTTCAATTTTTGGAGTTGGTTTCATAACAGCTAAGTGCAGCATAATCCTCCACATCTATCTTGTATAGGTTCTTCACACGAACCTCGATATGCTTCACCTTTCCTATGGATATGTGTCTCACGGATTCCTTTCCTTCGTTGAAGATCACATCATAAACACAGTCTTCCCAAATTGCAATAGAGACAATATTTTTCTTTAGGCCGGGAAGAAACATGACATACTTGAGCCTGATATGGGAGCCTAACTCCCTCTAAAAGGTGATTGTACCAATCCCAATCGTGTTGCACCTTCCGTCATCCCCCATATCAATGTGCATTTTCAAGTCTTTCTCTTCAAGGTCATTGAAAAAATATTTATTCCCCGTCATGTGGAACAATGCACCTGTGTCTAAGTACCACACACCCCCCATCACTGTGTTGGGCATGCATGCAATGAGGGTAAATTCAAGCTCAAACTATGAAGCCAAGGCTTCACCTGCTTGTCCTCCTGAAGTCGTCTTACTTGTATTCTTATGTGGACACTTACTGGAATAGTGCTCGAATTGATGACAATGGAAGCATTTAATTTTTGACAAATATTTCTTCTTTCGCCTTGACTGGATTTTGGTTTAGATTGGGATTTCTTCCCTTTTCCCTTCTTTTCCTTTCCATCAAATGCAATTTTTTCTTCATCCTCACCCTTGAATGAAGTCCCATCTTTGGTATTCCACCTTATTTCCTCTTGTACCAAATCATAACATAAGCACTCCCAATTCGGTAGTTTATTCCTCCCATTCATCGAATATTGATAGTTGTGTCAGTTATTAGGAAGGCCCAGAAGGACTAGGCTTACAAAGTATTCTTAAAGTACATTAAAATCGACCCCGCTAATTTCATCACGACATTGTGTAAACTTGCTCAGATATTGTGGAATTATATCATTCTTGTGCATTTTATCCTTGAGAACCAAATTCCTATGGTCACTATTATTCTCGAACAATTATGTTAGTGATTTTTACATCATGAACAAAGTTTATTTTCCATGGATATTTGAGACAATGTGATCACATACCCCCTCAAATATGATTCTCCTCTCTTTGAATACATCTTTCTTCGACTAAGCACGGTTTTGGGCATCAAATTTTGGTGGTTGTGCAACATTTATCATCCAATACCACCTCCATGTGATCCTTCCATGCAAAAAAATGGAGGTGCCTTCAAAGGAATACTCTAGCCTTAGTCTACTGAAGGCCATCTTCTCAGCTCTAAATAAATCATGCAAAATTGATCTTCAAATTCAAACCTCCTAAGAAAAAGCTTCAAGTTCCTGCTCTAATGTGAATCCTACTCAGATACTATATAGAAATTATCTTGTAGATTTTCAACTACTCGTGAAGTTTTAATCAAAATCACAAGACACAAACCTACTCTACTACTCTATGAACATTATTTCATAATTTAGAACAAGAATTTTAGACATGCAATAAGAATTAAGACACACGAAACAAGTATTATTATCTAGGAAATAAATCTGCTAAAAACCCCAATGCCTCTTGCATTAATAAAACGAATAGAGATGCATTACATTTGCTTTTCTCAACTGAGCTCACCCTGCAAGTGCACAACCTATCTCACTGCTCAATGAAGGCCTCTGACCCAGAATTAGTCAAAAATTTTCTCTGTATGAGCTCCTATTTACTTGAGTTATTCCATGAGGAATTATGCCCCTATTATTTAGGAAATTCCTCAAATTGAACTGTGCAATTCCTTTGGCTTCTCATCTGACTGCATGAAACACAACTACACTAAAGAGTAGTCTAAAATTGATGACACATTGCCTTGGAATATCCACCAAGCCTCGGGAACTCAAATTATCTACATTCACTACCTATTTTGGGTTGATTTATTAGTTAACTAGATGATCACTGAGTTTGAATGAAGTCCCACTACACAACTTGACCCTCCACTAGTTCCTCCAACATTTGGTACTAGTTTAACTGAAAAAAAAAAAGAAAAAAGAAAAAAAAAAAAAAATCCTTTGATATCTTACCTCGATTGCTACAAATAAGCAATCACACATGCTTAACTAAACTCTAACTCCTCCAACTATAATTTACTAAGTAAATTGGAAGACACAAGCCATGTAACATAAGTTAACATCATCCAAGTTTTTTGTTAATGTGGAAATTTGAATTTTCTCAATTTAATCAAGGCAAAATCAATTTGATAATTTCTTGTTTCATTTTTTCAATAGTATTTGACATGAAAATAGGTATAATTTGTGCCACCATTTTGAAGTGATATTTAGAGCCGAGATTCCAAATGACAAGAAAGAAAATCTTGTTATTGCATCTACAACAAGGGATCACATACAATGTGGATCTTTCTTCCAAATAAGAAGAAACCATTGTTGATTATTTGGTCACAATCCATGCAAACTTCAAATAATCTATGTTTCACGCAAAAAATTATCTACTTGAATGTATAAGAGTATATTAAGATTCATTTCCTTTTCATGTAGCCTTATGTAATTATCCTAAGGATCGTATATCTCTAGCTAATCCTAATTTGTAATCTATTGCTACATGAGATTCCTTGGAGCTCAGCAATCCTCCTCTTCAAAATTGATTTTCCTATCTAAGTTTTTATGGTGAATATTTTGTTTTTTGTTGTTGCATGATTTCTTCAATTTAGTAAGTTAAATTTTTTATTTAGGAACATAATGAATTTGAAGATAACACAAAATTAAGAATATTACGAAGGTGTTAAATAAAACAATGCTATAAAATATTATTTAATTTTTACATTTAAATGTTAAAAACATATGTGCTAGTGAATAAACTTGGCCATAGGTTGATTTTTTAATAATAATTTAAAACCTTTCCATTCAAGTAATTTCCTATGACTTTTGAGTCCCCTCTAAAAATGATTATTTTGAAAATCTGTTTAAGGATTTCTATCACTACCATCACCAACTTCAAATTTATATTGATGATCTTTTTCTTATCCAAAAATATTAATGTCAAAATCAATATGTAATTATTTATAGGTTTTTGAACACCCCTACACTTTTCAAATTTGGTTTTTCCTTTAAATTCTTTATCAAAATTAAACTTGACCCATCAATTGGTAGTTTATATCATACCAACCTTATTTCACCTTTAAATGCTTCATCAAAATTAAACCTTGATCCATATCTTATCACAAAATCTGAGCCTGATAGGCTACTGATCAAGTAGACTCTGAGTAACTATTTCAAACCAAACTTTTGGTTGAGGCTTAGCCTCCTCAACCTGGGAGGGCTCTCTCAATAAGTTTAAGATTTTTTATTAAGGATTAGATGGCTAACTCTAGGACTAAAATGGATAAAATTGTATAACTAGTTGATTAACTGATTAGAAAACATCTATTGGGCTATGGAGTCAATATATGTTTCAACAAAACATCAACATCAGCTCAACATGGAAGTCAGGGCACTTAGATTTTTAGGTTTATAAACCAAAACAGTAACACAATGAATAACAACACAGTCTACAAACATGTGAAGGAAGTTAGAGACTTTTCCAATGAATTCTAAGTAACACATGTTCATACCAATGTAAATAGGCAGATGAGGAAATCCATAGAGAGATCAAACACCAAAAACTATTTTTCAATCCGGAGTATTAAAGTTAATCTGTATTAAGCTAAAAAATACACAGTCTGCTACAATAACATAGTTTGCTTGCTAATGAAAAATTCTAACCTTGAGGAATTCGACCTCATGCTACATATAGAGTCTTTACAACCTTGGATTCTATGATCCATCATCAAAGGAATTTGAATTCTATCTTTGAAACCTATTCTATTCCTTGAAAAAAACTCTTAATTACAAACTGACAGCTAACTGTCTTTTACGAGTCCTAATACAAATAGGAGTGAAACTCCTAAAACATGTTTCAAAAACCTTATCTAAGACTTAAATACTTCCTTTGACAGCTGCAACTTCATGAGGTTAAATTTGGTGATGCCTCCAGCCTTGTTGTAAACCTGCTGATTCATGTCTTAACTGACCTAAAAACCAGGGAACATGTTTCCTGCATTTTAGCCTTTATCCTTCATGTTGATCTTCAAATCCTTTTTTGCTAGCAATGTTGATTAATTTAGATATGTGACATGTGCTATCATTTCCTTGAAAATTCACCCTCCACCTGTTCAAAAAGAAACCTCCAAAACAGTATAAAGGAGATAGGGTATGACTACACTACAAAAATAGCAGTTGTTTTCGTAGCGCATAATTTGCATTACTATAAAACATTCCTTTAACACCATTTTTCTTCTGCTTTGAAACTTGGATCTTCATATATGACCTTTTTCTATCTAGAAGCAACAACAAAATTTTAAAATCAGCTATTTTTACCCCCAAAACGCTTATGAAACATGCTCAAAATTCACCTATAGCAATTTCGTAGCACGCCACGAAACTATTGTGTATGCCTCTTTTACACAGTTTTTTCAAAGTTTGTAGTCTTAAGGACATTTGAATTTCTGCAATTATTTCCATAGATCTTAACAAGAAAAAAAATTTGACTTTGAAATATTTTTCCCTCAAAAAGTAATCTCCTTGTTTATGAAAAAACTGATTTATAATTTGTCACTTACTGCCCTGTTTTTATCTGAAAAACAGGCGTTGAGATAGAGCTTTTATCTACTCACCGATAATGTATTTTGCGAAACTGAAGGAGGCTTTTGGAGACCAATCTGTCTTGAACAAAAATCTCTCTTGGTTTTTTGAAATACTTCTCCTACTTCCTAGAAACTGTCTTTAAACAACATGTGTAAAACTGGAAAATTCTGATTTCTGAAATATGGCTTTAAAGAAAGCCTTGTATCTCCCAATTGGTAACACTTGTGAGAAACATGAGATAGGTTATTGTAGCTGGATATTTTATGAAGAAAAATCTCCTTCAGAATTCCAAAATACCTTTTCTTGTGGCCAGAAACTAATCATGCAGTTGACTACTAAAACCAGAAAACAGAGTTTTTCTCTCAATCATCTTTCAGCAATTTCGTAGTGCACGTTGAGTGATAAATTTCTCCCACCTCATAATGAATTTGAAGAAAATGAGAGATTTTTTTGTAGTTAAGTATGTTATGAATGAAAACCTCTTTCAGTTTTCAAAAATGAGTTTTTAGTTGCTTAGGAACCCTTTTGGAAGTTGACTAATAAAACCAGAAAATAGAGTTTTTTGATGAAAAGGTTGTTTCAGCAATTTCGTAGTGCGCTATGAAAACAACGTTTTTTGTAGCACAAATCCACCTTATCTAGAAATTAAGTGATATCTCTAACAATTTTTCCTCCATATCTTCGACATTGATGATGCTTCCAATCTTGTTATGCTATCATGCTGGTTCATGTCTTACTTGCCCTAGAAAATAGGGGATATATTTCCTATAATTTAGCCTTTTCCTTCTTTGATGATCTTTGAACCCTTTTTGCTGGCAGTATGGACCTTTTAAGATAAGTGACATGTATTATCACTTCCATGGAACCATTCTTTTCCATCTGTACAGAAACTGAGCCTTTGAAAAAGTAAAAAGGAAAGATGGTATGATTGCGCTACAAAATTAGTAGCTGTTTTCGTAGTTCAGAATTTGTATCTTGGTAAAAATCTCTCAACCATCCACTTTCTTTTGCCTTGAGACTTGGTCTTTCATCTGTGAACCCCTTTTAACCACTAGAAGCAACAGAATTTGGAAACCAAAATGTTTACCTCTCAAAACTTGGATCATATCATTTCACTTCAGGCTACCAAAATAGGGCCTGATAGGCTACTGGTCAACCTAACTCAGTGTAACTATTTCAAACCAAACTTTTAGTTGAGGCTTACCCTCCTAAACCTAAGAGGGCTCTCTCACTAGGTTTAATATTTTTAATTAAAGTTTAGATGGCTAACTCTAAGAATAAATTGGATAAAAGTGTATGACTGGTTAAATTACTGATCAAAAAACATCTGTTGGGCTATGGAGTCAAGGTATGTTTCCACAAAACATCAAACTTGGCTTATCATGGAAGTCAGGGCATTTCAGATTTTTTAGGTGTATCAGCAAAACAGTAACAGAGTGAACAAAACATAGTTTACAAACATATGCAGGAAGTTAGAGCATTTTCCAATGAATTCTAAGTAACATATGTTTATACGACTGTAAATAGATAGATAAAGAAAACCATAGGAAGATCACACATTAAAAACTCTTTCTGAATCCTGAGTAGTAAACCAATATATATATTAAGATAAAAACACACAGCCTGCTACAATAACACAGTTTGCTTTCTAATGAAAAATGCCAACCTTCTAGAATTTGACCTCATGCCACATATAGAGTCTTTACAACTTTGGATTCTATGATCCATCCTTAGAGGAATTCGAATTCTATCTTAAACTGACACCTATCTGCTCCTAAAACTGACCATTAATCACATCTGACAGTTAACTGTCTCTTCTAGAAGTCCTAATACAAATGGGAGTAAAGCTCTTTATTATGTCTAAACAACCTTATCTAGAACTTAAATGATATCTCTAACAGTTGTTCCTCCATATCTTCAACTTTGATGATGCTTCCAATCTTGTTATGTTATCATGCTAGTTCATGTCTTACTTGCCCTATAAAATAGGGGATATGTTTCCTATAATTTAGCCTTTTCATTCTTTGATGATCTTCGAGCCCTTTTTGTTGGCAGTATGGACCTTTTAAGATAAGTGACATGTATTATCACTTCCATGGAACCATGCTTTTCCACATGTACAAAAACTTTGTAATGTCTTCAAAAAGTGGTGCCCTTCCCAAAACAAAATTGTATTAGGGATTTGTCACTTACTACCTTACCTCTGTTGTAGCTAACCTTCAGAGTTTGTTAATTGAATTCCAAGATCTTCAATCTGCCTCTTTAACCTTCTATTAGTAGCCCTTAAATTAAAATTTATCCTTCTCACAAATTTAGCCTCTTTGATTGCAGGAAGAGTCCAGGTAAAATACTGAGCTTCACTGCTGACTAATTTAGGTTTTGAGACTCTTTCAACCTCCCACAGAGCCTTAATTATGTTGAAGTTTAGCTTCTCAACAACATGTTTTCTTGCTTTCTTCTTAAGCTTAGCAATTTCAAGGTTAGCTAGTCTCAACTTTTCTTTAATTCCTTCATAACTGCTCTTTTCTCTTTAAGTATTGAAAAATATGTTTCTGTAATCTTCACAAATAGGTGATGAAAGGTCTATGGGCTCTTCATAAACATTTGAAACTTCTCTAGCTTTATCTAACTCCACATCCAACCCTTGCAATTTTTTTGAATTCCTAGTTAGAGGCCTTCTGGGCTTAAACACAAACTCTGATATTTACTAGGAAGATCATGTAAAACAACAGGGAGTACGTATTGGTGCATCTACCAGGAGCCTGAATATTACTCATTCCCAAAATCAAGAAAGCTGAACTTCTGAAGGTAGCAAGAGCTCAGAAATTTTTTCGAGGCTGTAATCTACCTTGGTGACTCCATACATTTTCAAAGTTTAAAGGTGAATTCGAGAACGAGATATACACGAAGAAATCCTGATCCTAATCCACCTACCGTTGCGGACAATCCAAACACTATTTCAAGAGGCAGTCAAAGAATTTTAGAAATATCAGGTAATCCATCTCATTCAAAATCTTTCTCCTCTGAAATCTTAAGAAGTCCTGAAGACAAAAGAGTTGATGATAAAATTCATGAAGTGTTGTTTAGGTCAGAAAGTGAAAAGGAATTAATTGATATTTTCTTAGACTTGCAAAGGAGAGGAATTGACACTTTAGCCCTAGTAACCCAAGAGGACAAAGAGTAATTTTGGGGAGCTGTTACCTCTGAGCTGTTGTTAGAAAAAGAGTCTTTAGATAAACTTAAATAACTTGACCTTTTTGAAGTCCTACTAAAATCCAAAGTTGGTTTGCCCCTTCCAAATTGGAGCTCAATTGTTAGTGGCTTACAAAAACCAAGTATTCCTCCTCATATTAGTTCTTTTTCTTCTGTTTCTGTCATTCCTAAAACTACTTTTCATCCTTCAAGCATGGCTACTCCTGCTACGTATGCACCACTTGTACTCCTTGTTGTTTTGCATGAACTTCCTAGTAAATAGCTACTAGGATCCCTACTTGGGGTGGTGATGAAGAAATTACAGTAGAGGAATATGTAGACATATTTAATGATTTTATAGACAGGGAAGAATTTGATGATGAAGATGTGAAATTAAGGTCATTTGAACGGAGTTTTGTTGGTGAAGTTAGAAAATGGTTTAAAGCCCTTGCACCAGGAAGTATTAGAAATTGGGATGAGTTTGAAGATAAAATTTTAAAGAAATGGGGAAACAGAACCAATCTAGTTCAAGCACTTACTAAATATAACAACCTTAGAAGGCTAGTTTATGAGTTTATCCAAAACTTTTCAAAGAGATTTAATAAATTTTTTGATTCAATTCTAGCACATTTGAAACCTCCAAAATCCTTGGCACAAATGAGATATGTTGAAGCTTTTTATTATTAATTTTCTATCTTGTTAAGAGAAAGAGAATCACCTACACTTGCTGAAATGAAAAGTGATGCAGTTAAAGTGGAGGTAAACATGATAGCTGCTAAAAAGTCAAAAATGGGAAAAACTTAGTTGAAAGAAGAAGAGAAACCTTCCACTTAAACTTCTGAAGATAAATTTGATTCAATGATGAAAACCATGGAGAAGTTGATGGATAGGTTAGCTCTTGGAAACACTTCAGCTCCCCCCTATGCAACATGAACCTCAGTTTAGAAATCCTCAATTCAGGAGACCTCAAAACCAAAAAAGGCCAAGAGAAAATAAAAATCAGTAGCTCGATCCTCCAGTGAGACCTCCTTTTCAGCAAAATTTGGTAGATGAAGAAGATAAGCCTGAAATTCCTGAAGAATCCATCCATTGTCTTGATGAAGAGATGTCAGGAATTTTCCTAACTAAGGAAGAGCATGATGAGTTAGATTTGGCTAACCAAGGGGGAGAATCGTTAGATTATTTTAAGGGATATCAACATGCCATTTTTGAGATGAAAAAGAAATATAATCTCAGAAATAGAAATGTACCTATCATCACAAGAAAAACACAGCCTAAGAAATATGCTCCAAAGGCTGTTGAAGCTAGAAATGATACCCCAAAGATGGCTGAAGATAAAAATGACACTGCATTTGATAAGAAAGATACTCAACTTCCTCCTCCTATGAAAGAACCTGAAAAATATGTTTCTGCTTTCAACCTTGAGAATGAAATTTTGAAAATTAAAACATCAGTCCCATTTAGCTAGATTCTCAAGGTAAATGAATATAGAAGCAAGATTGTTAAGTTGTTAAACTCACAACCAGGAGCTGCTAATATTTTGAATGTTCAAGAAGATAATCCTACTATATATTTGGGTCCAAGGTTAGAAGATGAACAAAATGAAGAGTTTCCTCCTTTTTATGTAATCATTAGTATTCATGATATGAATTTACATAATTCTCTGTTGGATTCCGGGGCTTCGCATAACCTTATGCCCGAAGTAATCATGGAAAGGATGGGATTACAAATCACAAGACGATATAAGGATTTATTTTCCTTTGATTCAAAAAGAGTTCAATGTATTGGTCTAATTAAGGATGTTGTTGTTGGTCTAACACAAATTCCAGCAAAGACAGTTGTTATGGACATTTTTTTGGCTGATGTTCCTCCAAATTTTGGTATCCTATTATCAAGATCATGGGTAGTGAAAATAAAAGGCACAATGTAGATGGACTTTACCTATGCCACTATTCCAGTTTTTGGTGAACAAAGGAGATTGTATCGGGAGACTAGAATGGCTTACATGGTAAGTAGCAAAGATAAGCCTCATAATTTTCCTATTTATGCCTTTTGATACTGAGCTTCGATCTGCCATTCTTTTTAATGAGTCAGATGATAGTGTTGATGAAGAAATAAGAGTAGAAAATCAGCAAACAGAAAACAACAAGTAAATGACAAATGAATGGAAGAATGGAGGTCATTGTACTTTGATGGATCAGCATGAAAAGAGGGGGTAGGAGCAGGGATTTGGATTACAATTCCAACTGATGAGAGTAAGTTTTACTCTTACAAACTGAATTTTGATTGCACAAACAACATGGCTGAATATGAGTCTTTGATTTTGGGTCTAGATCTTCTTAAAAAAATGAAGGCCCGAAATATTTATGTTTTTAGAGATTCTAAATTGGTTATTAGAAAAGTGGAAGGTGTTTGTCAAACAAAGTATATAAGAATGAGAGCTTATAGAAATTTATTTTTAGACATGTTGGAGAATTTTCAAGCTTTTTCATTCAAGTCAAATCTAGAGATCAAAATTCCATTGTTGATTCTCTTGTTGTCTCTGCAAGTCTCCTCATCATTCCTATGTATTCAACTGAAAAATATGAAATTGAAGTTTGTTATAGACCAGCCATATCGGACAATATCACAAACTGGCAAGTTTTTGAAGATGATCAACAGGTAAAGAATTTTATTGAGCTGAAAGAAGAGTTTGAAAGTACTCATGTAGATCAGCAAAATATGTTTGTTGAGTCTAAAGGAAATTCTGAAGTTTTTCAATTGAAGAATAATGCAATACCAAAAGGTATTATTCCTCTTGAGAACCTTTTTGATCAAAATGATGTTTTTAAAGCGCCAAAATTACAAGCTGATGAAGAGGAAGTAGAGAGCTGTAATCTTGGTACATTAGCTTTGCCTAAAATGATAAAAATTTCAAGGTTTCTTTAGTTGATATGAAATACAAATATATTAAGATGATGAGGAGGTTTATGGATGTTTTTGCTTGGAGTTATGCTGATTTAAAGCAGTATGATCCTTCCATTATTCAGCATACTATTCCTATCAAAGAAAATGAGAAACCATTCAAATAGAAGTTAAGGATAATTAACCCCCTTCTCATTCCATTGATTGAAAGGAAGATCAAGAAACTCTTTGATTCAAAAATCATTGTCCCAATCAGATTCTCTAATTGGCTTGCAAATTTGGTACCAGTTAGAAAGAATAATGGAGAAATCAGAATTTGTATTGACTTCAGAAATTTGAACAAAGCATCATTAAAGGACAACTATCCTCTTCCCAAGATGGATACAATTCTACAAAATATTGTTGGTTCTCAAAGAATGTCAATGCTTGATGATTTTTCAGGTTACAACCAGATTCTTGTACATCCAGATGATCAGGAGAAAACAGCTTTCACAACACCATGGGGCACATTCATGTACGCCAAGATGCCTTTTGGTCTCATGAATGCGGGAGCTACTTTCCAAAGAGAAATGTGTAGAAATTTGCTGAATAAATCACTTATTCAATGGAGATTAACCTGATCACACATCAATTTCGAATTGCATGCATAACACATAATCTCTTCTACAATTAATTGTCACATGCGGAAAGAATAGAAGCGATAGCACATCAAATCATCACACACATTAACACAGTATGTATGGGGAAAGCTTATAGCTGAAAACCCCTCAGCTATTCTGTATATTATATGGAGAGAACATGCAGCAAATACATAGTACAAACTCCTCACAAGTACTCAGTACTATCTCCTAAAGCTACACAAAAACTAGCTTGGTTTTGAACAAGTCACAGGTTCAAAAAACACCCACTAATTTCCCTGCCTCTATTGCGCAATCAAGGTTGGTCTAAATAGAGATCCAAGTTCGAATCTCACTAGCTCCAACTACGCAATTTTCATTGGTAATTTCCTCCAAGTGTGGTGCAAATCTCATTCACAACTAATGTCGCAATTGATAGCTAACTCAACCCTTTCATCTACCTCTTTCACTTGTCGCCACTGAACTGTCCATGCACTGAGTTAAACTGATGTGTTCTTTAGTTGAATAATGAGTTAATAATTAGTGAATTAAATAATATTTAATTCACAAAACTCATCTCTAGTGTATTAGCCAGTTAAACTAAATACAACTAGTTCAACTAGTTAACCAGAACACCACCTCCATTAACTGTCGCATCAACTCCACCGAACTTCGCCACTTGAGCTCTAACTGAAGTCAACCATGCATTAGCTCAACTAACCCATAGGAAAAGCGTAAATCCTTCTGGCAGCTGCATGCCCCACCTCCGGGGGTCAAACTGAAGTGCTCCAAGAGAGTAAACTGAAGTTTAGAGTCCAATTATTATTAAGGGTAAATAATATTTGACTGTTCTATTTTTAGCCCGCCAGTATAAAAATAGACTTCGACCTAAATGCTAAAAATATAGGTCCATCTATTTTTACCAACATGACCAATCCTCCAAGAATAGAATACTGCAGCTCCCGGTCCATGATCCATATGTCTAAAAATAGACATAGTCTAAAAATAGACTTTTCGACAAAAAATCACATGTGTGGTCCCCACCTAGTTTAGGTGATCAATCTCCAACTAGGATCTGGAAAGATGTTTCAGGAAGCCTCCTTCACTGTTTCTTGTTGCCATTTTCAACACTCCCTCTCAACAAGAAAGGACTGTCTTTGCATGCAACATGCAACTCCATGCATTCGCCCTGCAACCTTCACAAGCGCCATGCAACTCCATGCATCTGCTCTGCAACTCCTCTGAAACTGAATAGGCTCCAAACAACTCAATCAGTCTTGATGCATCTAGAATCCATCATCAAATTCTTCGACTTCTTCTTGGCCAACTGCACATGTCATCAGGAACCACTGCGCTGTTGAACTCTTGCACCCATGCACTCTTGCACTTGCTGTCAACTCGGATCCGTGCTCCAGTATCCGACACTGTCACTTTGATCTACCTGCATCACTCCAACTGATATTGCTACTGCTGCGCTGTGGGCACCTCGTAGCCAGGTTCAATCCATGAGATCCACACCATCTCATGAATCTTCTCAGAAATCTCCTCATGGGATTAATCATGCATGTCGCCCCACCTCACACCTGGTGGTATAGCTGCATGCACTCCCTCTGCCCGTATGGCACAAAATTTCTCTGCATGAGTGGTCTCTTCCACTCCATGATCCTCTTGTGGTTGCTCCACATCCCGAGGTTCACTATCGCCTGCATGCAAACCCCGCTCCCTCTCAAGCTTCAATTGCATGTCTTTCTCGCCTGCATGCAACACTTGCTCCCTCTCAAGCTTCAGTTGCATGTCTTTCTCCCGCTTCCCAACAATAGGAAGCTCCGTAGACATCCCATCTACTTCAAGTCTGTAGAGATTCTTTGCTCGAATCCCAACCTTCTTGACTTGTCCCGTTGCCTTGTGCTGAAGGAAAACTTTTCCTTCTCTAAAGACAACTTCATACCCTTTATCCTCTAACATTGCGACTGAGATCAGATTCTTTGTTAGACCTGGTACATGCAATACATCTTGTAAAAGAATGAGTTTACCTGACTCCCTCTAAAAGGTTATGGTACCAATGCCGGTCGCATTGTATCGTCCACCGTCGCCCAACTCAACATGCATCTGGAGACCTTTCTCCACCAAGTCACTGAAAAGATTCACATCTCCCGTCATGTGAAAGGAAGCGCCACTATCAATATACCACCCCGATCCTAATGCACTAGAAAACATGCATGCGATCAATGAGAAGTCCAGCTCAAATTGCGAGGCAAGAGCCTCACCAGCTACAGCTCCAGCAGCCTGCTTGTTCTTCTTCTTCTTTGGGCAATTCGTGGCGTAATGTCCATGATCGTGACAGTGAAAACACTTCACTTTGGACATGTCACGTTCTTTACCATCCGCACCGGATTGAGAAGCCTTCTCCTTTCCCTTCCCCTTCCTTGCTTTGGCAGCCAAAGCACAGTCTTCTTCATCAGATACCTTTGATGAAGATCCATCCCTAGTAGTCCTCCTGATCTCCTCTTGCATGAGATCCGACCACAGTCGCTCCCATCCCGGCAACTTCTCCTGACCATTGACATTATCCTGATAGGAATTCCAAGCCTTCGGAAGACCAAGGAGAGCCAGGTCAACCAATTCCTTTTCTTCGACAGTCACCCCCACACTTCCCAGCTCATCTCTGCACTGAGTGAACTTGGTGAGGTATTTTGCGATGTTGTCGCCTTTCTCCATCTTGATGTTTCTTAGTCTATCCTTGAGCGCCAGCTTCCTTTGGTCGCTCTTGCTTTGGTACAGATCTGTCAAGGCTTTCCACATCAAATATGGAGAAGCCTTTCCATGCAGGCTGGATACAATGTGATCCTTTACGCCCTCCAACAGGATCCTTCAACATTTTGTTTGTTTCTTTCGCCAGCCTTCCACAACAGCAGCATCATTAGAAGTAGGCTTTGGAATCTCTTTCTCCATGAATTCCAACAACCCATTATCATCTAATACAGCCTCCATGCGGTCCTTCCATGCAACATAATTCGAACTTCCTTCCAAGGCATATTCGAGTCGCAAACCGTTGAAAGACATTTTCGCCGCGGCACCAAGAACACAAATCTGCAAATTCGAATTTCACCACCAGCTGATAACTCAATCGCTTCCGATCTACACTTGAGAACAAATTATTTCCAAATCGGAGATTGACTGCATGGGCTTTTACCAGACCTTTCACTTTCCGAAGAAAGATGAATCCGGAGGCTATCTGGCCCGTATGCAGGCTCTGTCCGAGGAAATAAGTTTGCAATCACCGTAATAGATCTCGACAATTAATATTGCTCCGATACCATGTAGAAATTTGCTGAATAAATCACTTATTCAATGGAGATTAACCCGATCACACATCAATTTCGAATTGCATGCATAACACATAATCTCTTCTACAATTAATTGTCACATGCGGAAAGAATAGAAGCAATAGCACATCAAATCATCACACACATTAACACAGTATGTATGGGGAAAGCTTATATCTGAAAACCCCTCAGCTATTCTGTATATTATAATGGAGAGAACATGCAGCAATACATAGCACAATACTCCTCACAAGTACTCGGTACTATCTCCCAAAGCTACACAAAAACTAGCTTGGTTTTGAACAAGTCACAGGTTCAAAACACACCCACTAATTTCCCTGCCTCTATTGCGCAATCAAGGCTGGTCTAAATAGAGATCCAAGTTCGAATCTCACTGGCTCCAACTGCGCAATTTTCATTGGTAATTTCCTCCAAGTGTGGTGCAAATCTCATGCACAACTGATCCTCCAACTGATAGCTATACTCACCCTTTCATCTACCTCTTTCAATGGTCTCCACTGAACTGTCCATGCACTGAGTTAAACTGATGTGTTCTTTAGTTGAATAATGAGTTAATAATTAATGAATTAAATAATATTTAATTCACACAACTCATCTCTAGTGTATTGGCCAGTTAAACTAAATACAACTAGTTCAACTAGTTAACCAGAACACCACCTCCATTAACTGTCGCATCAACTCCACCGAACTCCGCCACTTGAGCTCTAACTGAAGTCAACCATGCATTAGCTCAAATAACCCATAGGAAAAGCGTAAATCCTTCTGGCAGCTTCATGCCCCACCTCCGGGGGTCAAACTGAAGTGCTCCAAGAGAGTAAACTGAAGTTTAGAGTCCAAATATTATTAAGGGTAAATAATATTTGACTGTTCTATTTTTAGCCCGCCCGTCTAAAAATAGACTTCGACCTAAATGCTAAAAATAGAGGTCCATCTATTTTTACCAACATGACC